>CM077034.1:164909698-165076124 GCA_039090855.1 Macrothele yani
CAAATCCAACTCCTAGAAGTCGAGATATTGACAAAAATAAGAAATACATCTACGCCCCATTGAGGACAAACTGTGGAATATTTTAGAAAGAAAATATTCCGAAAAGGTTTATCGACGTGAGTGGCATCAGTCCAAGAAAAAAATTTTTCAATCGATATTTTAGAAGCTCCGATTTAATGGCAAATACATCAGAAGCAAAAATTAAGACTTACGCACCCTGGTGGCCAAAGTATTCTTTACAAAATATTCGAAATTATATGCAAACGACAGTGCATCAGGAGATGTATCCGCTAAAGAAAAAATAATTTTCAAATCGGAGTTTTAGAAGAAGAGTTATCGAAAAAAATGCAATTTACTTTTACGCCTCCTCAGCGGAAAATCTATGCGTAATTTGAAAAAGATACTATATCCAAAGTACTTTTCCGACATAAATGGAATCGAAAAGATAAAAAATATTTTTTTCAATCGGATGTTTAGAAGCAAATATGTAGAATAAAAACGTATGCTTGAATCTGATATCATCCGCATTACGCCCTCTAGCGGCGAAATCGCGAAGCATCGTAAAAAAAAACGAAATAAAGGATCATCATTCGCGTATTTCAAGCTTTCTGAAAAATGCAAAAAGAAATTTTCAAATCGGACTAATAGTTGCGCGAGATACCGTGGGTAAAGTCGGACCGAAGGACAAACTGATAATACAAGCACGATCTTTTTTTTACAAAAGACGTGCTAAAAAAGTAGAATTCGTGAAATTAGTGTACAATTCAATCAGCGTATAATTACTGTACAGTACATTAATGAACTTTTTAGGACTTCTTAAATAACTTACCAACAAGCGAAATACGCTCTGATATGTAATTGGATATCCACTGTTTCTTAGTAACAAAGTGCACCATACTGGCATGGAACTAATGAGCTGTTTTCGGGTTCAACATTGGTGAAAACACGGTGCCATACGCCCTTACAGACTCAATTACTGATGCTTTAGATATGAATCCTTGTTCACAGATCTTTTACTTCAACCTCATCGACATATTTTCTATGGGATTACGATCTGGAAAGTTGCGCCGGCCACTGGAAGTTTTCTTATCACTTTTCACAATTAAATAACCTTGTCAAACAACTTTAACGCAAACGATGACAGTTGGGTGTTACCGTACTGAAAGATAAAATTCCGCAAACCCATGTCTTTTGTAGAAGCGCTTGGAAGTTTGGACTAAAAACTATCTACATGTTTGGATCCATTCAATGATCCGTCAACACGTAGACAGCCAACATCACTGGCTGAAATACAGGACCACAATATCCCCTGAATGCGGGTGCTCGATTGTTTGCTTGGTGCAGCATGCCTTATATCTTTCACTCAACCCAGTTATACGTATAAATATTTACATTATCAGCAGAAATAGTAACAGTTGTTTCATCACTGAAAATAATATTTTTTCCATTCATCATCAAACAGTCCAATGTGTTTGTGCCTTGGCCCAAGCAATTCTGTTGATACTTTGTAGTTCAGTAAGAAAGGGGTTTCGTGCAGCTTTTCGTGCAATCAGTCCATTTACTTACCGCCTACGACAAACTGAACATGCAGATGCAATAATGTTCGTTTCTTTATTCTTCACTCATTTCTTAAATCAGTGTTTGTTCTAAACCTTTGATTTTTAAGAAACGACGAATCAACATCCGATCATCACCTTCAGTACACAGTCTTAGTCGATTTGCTTTCTTTTGTTTTTTTTTTCTGTTTCCTCACACATCCAGTTTCTTCGCAACACTTTTAATTGTGCGCAAGACAGCGATATAATCACAGCCACATTTAACAGCAGTTTTACGACTACTGAATCCATAAGTTTATGCAAAGTGGACTACTTTTTGCCCTGGTTTGAAGAGGCAGGATAAGTTTTCGGGTCTTTGACATTCCGAAATTCAAATAACACCAGGTTTTCTGTATAAACTTTCGTCAACTGTCTACAAGCAGGTCATTCAAAGTCGGCAGACGCATTCTACATCTTTTATATATCTCACTAGCGGACCTCGTAGAAAGCTGTAGTGAATTAGAAGGGGGCGAACGCTTTCTCAGAACTGGATTTGTGTTTCCTCCCTTGCACAATTTCGATTATAATTTCACTTCTATTACTAGCAATAACATTCTTTAAAACTATTTGCATTCAGCATAAAAATTTCCTTTAAAAGTTGATGTATAATATATATTCGGGAATTTACTAAAATCGCAGAAATTGACTTTCGATCTATTAGTGGAGGACGTTCGGCCAAAATTGTAGGCGTGTATGCCTGACATCGTGTATTCAGTACTCGCCAACCGAGTCTCAATGATGCAACGCTACGTGACATATGTGACGGGATATTTTTCAAGACGAAAGTACTACTTCCTCGGTGACACGATGTCGCTTTTCAAAAGTATTCAGTTGTTCTTGCGATCTTTTTATGCTTCATTTAGATTTGTTTTGCAGGCATCTTAAAGGAATGGAGGTATTAAGGCTGCCCGAACATTCGCAGCGAGTGTTTAACATTCATTATCCAAGCCACGGCGTGCGCAATTTTCTAGGAACTCTGGAAAACGACTTGGACTGCTGCATGTCAGACGAAGAGGTACTGGTGCAGGGGCCATACATTTACTGTACGCCGATCATTTTATCGGGGTCGGATGATAATTTTTCTTTTCAAATGTTAATCTTTCCGTCTTTGCAGTATGGCTATTGCTAAAACATAGTTATATACATTTTGAATTTAGGAATTTTAACCTGTGCATTTTTCTTAATCACTAAAGATCCATACAGGTTGGTAAAAATTATCAACAAAATTTTTACGAAACTTTCAATATCCATATTTCCACCGTGGGTGAAAACATTTGACAGTCATTTTCAAATCGGTAACTGCTCTTAAAAAAGATCTGTTGAGAGAAAAAAATATATTGCTTATTTATGCAGGTAGAGAGGAAAGTCTGTTCGATGATGAAATATGGGTACATAATGTTTCTTTATCGTCGCCGATATCAGAATAAGAATTTTTTTCTGAAATGTTATCAAGCAGTAATATGCAAAGCTCATCGTACCTCCAAGTTAGAAAATCCGAGCTAAACCAAATTTTCAAATTAATTTGCAAGGCGCATACCAGAACAAACCTGTCGTGCCATATTTGACAAAAGAGAATGATACCACGCAGTCTTCAATTGCAGTAAAATTTTAAGTCGTATCTATGTGCAAAAAACAAGCATTATCTGAAGATGGATTTAAGAACGTGTTAGCGTGAAGTTTTTAACTATGATGAAAATTAGAAAAAGAGTAGATACATAACAAGTAAAGAACACAGCAGCATTTAACAAATATTTCTCATGCGGGAACTCTCCTTATGAAGTACCCAAAGCAGCAAAGGAGCTTTTGGATGCGACTGAAGACCGAATAAATATATTGTAAGTAATCTTATTAGATTGGACTATGCTTCACAGTTTTGAGCAGTGACCTTGCATAGCACGAAGTAGGTAATATGACAGAACGCAACAACACCCAATCCTTGGGTGTTCTCAGGATTGAAAGCAAGCAAAGCATGAGAAATGAATGAAACAATATTATTAAACCTAAACAGTGTGCCTTGAGTTTTGAGGGAATCTGTTAAAAATTTAGCTATTAAAAGAATTGTAAAATAGCAAACCAACAAAATAAATGCTTGTAAAGGAGAGTAACTCAAACAAAGTAGCATAATGTTCTAACGTATTTGTTGTCACTGCGCTCCCGTCAGCTGATTTATCTAAGCCACTCTCCGGATTGATGGCTGCTGGATGGAGGAGCACTTCTGTTGTTTCCCTGTACGAGAAGTTGGCTCTTGTCTGTGGGCATGCTCAAAGCGAGTGGAACCTGGTATTGGTGGCATTGTTGTATTTGGTGACTATTGTGATATTTGTGTAATTCTCGTGGCATTTGATTTCGAGTAGAGTTAATGATCCGAGGGTGCAGTAATTTGCAATCGTCCTTCCAAACTCGAAAGAAAATCGTTTCTCAAGTTGAAAATGGAAGGTATTACGTGTTCCGAAATATGTCAAATGATAATGATGGAAACACAAGGAAAAAGAAACTCATATTCAGCGCGTCCAAATAAGAAGTGCTATTCAGTGGGAATGAAACAAACCCTCAGACATAAAGCTCACAGCACTGGTCTATTTGCATTTATAGCTACTCTTCGTAGAAGAGTTATTGGTTTTCAAAGTGCTAAGACTCTTGCAAAATGTACGAAATTGCTTTTTCATAACTTGTTTTGTGATTTTATTCTTTTCCTTGAAGAGAACATGATTGCTCTTAACACATCTACAAATCTTCACGACATACTTTCAACTGAGCAGCTAAGATGACCACGTACATCTTAATTTGATTTCATGTTAAACGATTTGGAGGTTTTATTTTTAAGCCTAATAAACAGCGTTCTTTGGTAACTCAAATAATATGTTATGACAAAAAAATTTTTAAAATTTTATATAGAGAATTTTACACGTAAAAAAGTGAAAAATAATGTAAGTGAAATGCCTTTACCACACTATATTCTTATTTGTATATGCGATTTTCAAACACATCTTTATTGTAAAACTAATATCTTCAATAAATATTATAATCAAAGTATTTTTCTATAGTGGTAATATGGCGTAGTGCATGATGAAAAGAATGACCTTACACAATAAAAGTCAATGAAAGGAAACTACACCTCTATGTACGATATGTTTAATAAAGATACGAAAGATATTAAGCAGTTAAAAAAATACCCCACTTAGCACTTTCGGGGTAACATTTACCCCAACGTCAGGTGTAACAGAGGCAATGCAACACTACTTTATATCGTAGTTCCGAACGATGTATTATGGGTATAAGTCATCAAACGTGTCGCATGGGTCGTGACCTTTGCCATTATTCCAGTATAACGGGAACAATTTCACAAATTATTAGTTTCATATTTTGATGTTACAAGAATGTGTTACAAAAAATACAAAGTTATGATCAATTTTATGTATTTTTTAAATTGTTAATATATATTACTATAATTTAAAGTTTAGTTTGGTAATACGCTACTTCCAAATTTTTGATATGTCCTCAGGCAAGTAGTCATTACAGCAACTGTCGCCTAAGGCTTCGATGTACATACTTTCAAGAAAAATGCAGTATGAATGTATGTATGTATGCTAGGAGTGTCCAGTAGTTCAATGTTTTCCCATTCCATTTGTACAAGCACTTCTGATTTCTCCCTTTGATATTGCCGTATTATTTTGTATTCTTATTAAATATATCAGTACATAGACGGTGAAGTTTCATTTCATTGATGTAGTTGCATTTTGGCAATTTAGAAAGATTTGGTATTTACTGTGTCAATTTATGAAATACGGGATTACGCCATAGGGCAATACCAATTCTGGAAGGTGTGAATCCGTTTATTGGTGTAAATAGAGGACATGATTTTTAACTCAAATAATACCCGAAAATTTGCTTGAACATTTTCGTCGTCCTGGAGCGAGTATTTAGCAACCGCGTCTCCCGGATAGCGTCCGAGTATCGCCCGATTTGACACTCCGGCGCTATCAGGGTGACGCGGATGTCATTCCCTCTCCATGGACGTCGACATTTTCACATTTTCGCAGGTATTATTTGACTTAACGTCCATGTCATTTTTACACCAATAAACGGGTTCACATTTTCTAAATTCGTATTTACTCGTGCCATTTAAAACAGTTTCACATCTTAAACACACTGAAAATCAGGAATGAAATATTTTCAGGTGTCCGCCGTGTTATTATGTTACGCAAATTCTTTCAATGAGTTTAAAATGAACACATCGGAATTTACAAAATTACTATACTTTTTAAATAATAAATTAAATTTATGTGATTTTCTACCATTAGGATAAATGTAAACTTTTATGACGCTAGTTGATCCTTTTAGAATCAGAGCATGGTGTTTTGGCAGATTTTTCCTATCCATTGTTATTCTTTCTGCATTCGAACCAAACTGATTTCTATAACTTACATGTTTCTTCGTATGGAAATTTGTCCGAAACAAGTCTGCTAATATATCCAGCCATTATCCTCTGCCATTATGTCCGATATCACAGAGCAATATGTCTCAAGTAAACGTAATGAAAGGGAGAAAAGAAGCTAATCAAAAAGAAAAACTGTGGGTACACCAGAAACCAAAAAATGTATTAGAATGAAGCTTGACGATAAATATCAAAGTCCAGTTTATTAGATACACAATAATCGTAGAAATAATTGGCGACATTTCCTTGTACACGGACTAAAACGTCAAGCCACAAAAACCTACATTTACTAAAGTGACAAATTCTAAAAATGGAAACGAAATTTAGAAATTTAAGCAAACATTGTGCATGACTAGGTAACACAAGCTCAACAGTACACGATAGATTTCTCGAGAAACAGATTTAGATATAGTTTAGCTGGAAATCACGTCTGATAAAATAGTATATGCAATCTGTACCTCATTTGAAAGGAAATCTTTACAGTCCTCCTGCTCAAACCACATGTTAATGATATCTCCTAAAAACTTTGATGTAGGGGATTTACACAATAAGGAGGCACATTGCCATTGTTTAATTTTACTTTGGCATGATTAACAAATCAACTACGTTTGATGTGCGTAAGAGGAATCTTTAGTATTGTAAGCTTACTAGAGCGTTGCCAAAAAAGATTCCAATTTAAGGAGCAACCGTGGTCTTAAACTAATTGACACCTACTGCACTGTATATTTCTGGTAAGCGAACGTTAGTAAGTGACACGACTGAAAACAAAATCTCACCAGAATGCTTGTAATGATTCTTTTCTACCGATTTCCCACATGCATGGACTGTTGTGTTAGACTTAGATTCTTATATAATTATATCAAATTGTACCAAGAAGAATTATACAGCAGAGCGTTATTGCTTTTTCATTATACGAACCTTCATAGTGTTCACTTTAATTTTAATTTACCTTTGATTTAAAATTTGTCACGTATCATCCGCATGTCGTTTATGCTTGGAAATGAATGCATGGGTGCAAACTTAAGCTCCAAAGTAATTCCTGCGTGTCTAATAACACCTAAGAAACATAATTTTAATATGTATCTTCAATGCTCAGACTTGAAAATTAAAATCAAACACTATTCTGTCAAAAATTAACTAACGTCATCATGCTTCTGACACGACAGTATCTGCCAGCATATTGTTAGCAGAACATGAACAGGATTTCTGATAGAAATTTTAGATTGAATAAATAAGCAAATAGTTGAAATACTAGGAGAGAACTTCGGATATCCCTCGGAATTGTGTGAAAATAATTGTTCGACAGTGGTTAACATTTGAAAATTTCTAATCCAAAAAAATACTTTGGTTTTATGCTTTTAATGTTTACTGACTAAATTTTGGGATATACGACCAGTTAGTGTCAACAACATTTGGTGTCTTACCAAATTTCTTTCTTTTGTTCAGAGTTTTAACGACCACCATTAGCAACTATATGTGTTATAAGCAGTTGTTCATCCCTAATTTAAGGACACTGGTTCCAGGGAAGTGAGAGAATCAGTGCCGTAAAACAAACACACTTCATGCCTCATCGAGATTAAAAATAGTCCAACCCGGGCCTATGGTCAGAACCAATAATTTAGAGCACTATGAAACCCGTGTGGCCCTACACGCTTTCGGCGATGATGATCGTATGATAGTTGGAATTAATGCTTTCCATTTTTATTACAGTTTTTGGACCTTCAGAAAGTTATATCACTTAGCTGTGCCCCACTCCATTGGGCAGGGTGGGCATTGTTATGTACAGTAAGTGGCTCGTTTTCCTACTGATGAAATAGTCTCTTTTTTCGGAGTGGATTGTTCTTGGCTTTTTGAGATGGGTATTATTCAAAACTGCGGTTCTCCTCCGAAGTAAGCTTTTAAAATTGCAATCCACTCCTTCTGTCATAAAATAGAGCACTTCCGCCGCGCAAGTCTGTGATGTCACAATTTTGTGCATCTACATCCAAAGACACCATACCGAAGCATCGCAACTTTAATCGCCCAAAGAAATACTTGAGCTTAGGTAGAACACAAATCACAGTTTTATCCACCCATTACTTATTGTCTTTCGTTGGAACCATAATCTCTATAGATTTCCATTTATACCTGCGTAGTGTCGTTACAGAAAACCCAGATGCCATGGATTAATCTAGGTATTGTTTGATCGTTAAAAGCTGCATTGTGTCTAGGTGCCAAACACATTTTAACAGATACGCCTAATTGCTGAAACTGAATTTCGGGTACTTTTTCTTCAGGAGTTAAAAATTTGTGTTGGGTTGCTTTTTCTGCAAGTGGTCTTCTGGACGTAGCAGAACAGTCTTCTGATATTGCAGTTGCATCTTGAATATCAGAATGTACGTAGTTTTGGTGTATTCTATATGTCCTCAAGATTTCTCAAGGATGTGCCTTCTATACTCTGCTGAGATCACTTAAAAAAGCTAAAAATATATTACGGAAAACGATAAGTGAGACTGACGTAGTTGAACATAAAATATTATTTTTATGTAAGATACGGTAGAATATTTAGACATATTGGTAAAGAAATGCATGTTAGCTAATTTTCATTCAACGTTATCATTTAACGCATAAGATGCGATACGCTTCAGAACAATGCTTATCTTTACAACAAGAAAAATAATTACTTCCCAACGCGATGAATGACCGCTAGTACGGTGATTGTTCTCTTTGAAGAGTTAAGACTGCTGCACTCCTGTGTGACATGGGATTGATGACGTTATCGAGAAGGCTGTAAGGCTATCTTTCGTACTCCTAATTGACTGTAGTTCCCAGTTCACGAAGAATGAGAGGTACCGACAGAGCTACAATACTTTTGCCAACTACGTCCCCGGGGTACTATATTTGATTTATGCAGGAGAGCATATTGGTCACCCACATATTCGATTCCATCGTCTTTAAGCATGCTTCCCACTAGTTGAACTCAATTAGTTCGAGCGCTATCGTCTATGGAAACGAAGGAACCGCGACGGTTGCAATATACGGCTGGGGCAATAGGTCTGGGATTTCGTCTCTATATCTCTGTGTACTTGGACTGCCGTTTCGAATGAAGTATATTTCCGTGCGTCGACGGATACGTATGCCTGCCGAACCAACACACCACATTCACGGCAATGAGATGTTTCCCGCACCAACGCAGGGTTATTTAGTTTCCCTGGTTACCTGCAGATAAAAAATCAGAAATCCAGTGCCGAAAAACAACACAAAATCCATCAGGGATTCGAAGCCATCTCTTACAAATTTTCAGAAACTAGGATTCATACCATTGCAACACCAGAATGGCAAAACTGCAGTTCGCATTACTTTCTTTTAAAACAAAGTTCCGACTGGTGTTTGGTATACTTATAATTAGCGTTTTGGGCTACAGTTGAAGCTGAAAAAAATCGCGGGTTCTTCAGAAGTAGCATGTGTGTCAACGCATAAATGGAGGCATCAGATTTAAAAGGTAGGTTATTTTGTTCTGAAAAATTCTCAGATGCTAAAAACGCAGCACCTCTCACGCACTACTACCAAGCATATAATCTTCTAAACAAACATTACCGAATTTATATCGCTTATCCATTGTGGTCTTGCCTCTCGTCTTAGAATTACTGGAAAGTTTTAATACGGGTAGTTTTCTTTCGTTACATCTTTTATAGTAAAGCACATGTTACAACAATATTTTTCCTGTTCATATGTCGAACTCTGTTGAAACAGCAGCAAGCTAAGCTCAAGAACAAGGACTTAAATATCTTCATAAATAGCTTTTGGGACATAATATTCAGATAAAAGTTAGGGCTTGTATAGAATTATACTAGTAGAAACTCATATGTTCCTTTTGGTTCCCGAAATGTAGCCGACTTTTTTTTACTCACGGCATTATTACTTTAAAACCTACGTTTTACATTACAACCTCGAAAGGGCAACCATTTCGAAAACTTCGGAAAGAAATTATGCTTGAAATTTACTAAAAGGTTCCTTAAAATTTCAAAGTTTCAACCAGTATATTGTGATTTTCTCTCTGGTAAAAAATCGTTTTTGTTTATATGAAACGAACAGTTTTTAAAGAAAAAACAGTTTAACAGAGCATTTCTCAGGAGCATGGATACTAATATCAGAACCCCCACTGAGCAACATGAACTTTTGAATTGCTTGTCAGTAAAATATTCTGATAAATTTTATTTATGTCCAATAGCTATCTATTAATTTTTCAATGACGTTTTTGTTCTGCAGCTAAAGTTACAGCGGTTTCATGATGCTTCGACTCGAATTCGAAGGGCTTGAAAGAAAAGCACTTCACCAAATCATCAGTTTCACGCGTGAGACAAACCATTTAATGTGAATGGCAACAAAAAACATATCGATTTTTTTACACACATAATGTTACGAATGCCTCAGCGTGATTTCCTTAAACTGAAGAGGAATGTTCAAACGCAAAGCATGTAAACAAATTTTCTGCATCATAATTGGTAATCCCATAAACTACATGCAGAGACAGCCATGACGGACTCAAAAGATTTCAGTAGTTACCCCACAATCTCTTTTTTTATATGCAGTATACTAAAGCATGAAAAATATAGTTACATAATTTCTGGAACAGTAACTGTATTTAGTCTAGCCTTGGTTTAACTTACAGTTGACTTATCTGTGAAACAAGACGCTTAGTACCTTATCTTCTCTCTTTCTGTTCCAAGCAAATCAAGGACAATTTTTTAAAGGAACAGAAAAATGAAAAACCAATTGGCTACGAAGAGGAATCCTTATTCCCCTACTAAGTACAGACGGTTTGTGAAATCATTTCTCCTTTAGATTTAAATATGACTTGATTCAGAGTTAATCTCATTAGATATGGGAAAATTTGGAATGATTACGAGAAAAGAAAAGAACGAAACATGTGGCATCTTTAAAAGGGAATCATAGCATTTTCTTGAATCGGAGTTATTGCATAAATTCGGAAGAAAATATACAGCCTTTCCATTATTCAAACGCCGTATGTTACAAATTAAAAGCTTGATCCGGCCATTACGCAGCAATGAGGCGATTATTTTATTAGAAGAACTAACTTTTAAATTCGAAACTTTGGCAGCACAGTGAGTATTTTTAGGAAAATACTGCAAACATGTTTGTAATTCAAGATAACGCACCAGAACAAGTGCTAGAAACTGGCCCATCTGCATTCCGTTGGATATTCGAAATTCACGCAAATAAACTCTAGAAGATTTTCTTCTTGCATATAAAAAATCTTCACGAACAAATCATTCTCTGTGAAAGTCATCGTAGCAACTGTCAACTTTTGAAGACCCTTTTAGTGTCTGGACGAATGAATATAAGTCACCCATAGCTTCAGAATATTTATTAGTTTTTTTAATCATATAACTGCACATTTTTCATTGTTGGAATATGTATAATGCAATACCTTTTTTCGCAATTTCGAACGAAAAGGTACTAGCTGAAATTTTGGATCGTCCTCTGAACCAGGGGGGCGCTAATTCAACGTGCAGTTGTAGTCTCCGTTTCCTCGGATTTCCATATGACGTAGCACTGGGAGCAACCACCGCCTAACACGACAACAGATAACCAAGCCGATAACGACGCCGCATAGGATCTTTGGCTTGGGAGTGCGAAATCAAACTCGTTCACGTGTTTAAAAAAGCCAAGGTGATTAGATGAAAAAGCATTTCGCTTTGATGAATAGACCTGTGCGGATGTTTCGCAATTACTGTGTCCTCATAATTTGTAAATGTACTTTATAATTAATAAGTAATCTTGGCGGTTTTAAACTCGTTCACATGCTTAGCAAAGCATTTCGCTTCGGTGAATATGCTTGTTGATATTTTGCAATTCATTACTTTTCGTCATAATTGGTAAATGTACTTCATACCTATCTATTTCTCAACATCAGTTGTGCATATTATTGTCTTATATCAGTGTAGCACAATATGCCTGGGTGTGCAATAGCAGGATGTTTATCCTACAGTAGGAAGACTCAAGGTTCGGATGATATTTATCATTGTTTTCCTACATATAGTGATTTGGAAAAACTCTGGGTACTGAAATGTAAACGAAAGGATAATTTTACAATTAAAAATGCAAGACTTTGTTCGAAACATTTTACTGTTGACTGTTATGTTCCTGACATAAAATCAGAATTACTTGGATTAACCGGCAGAGAGAAATTGAAAGTAGATCAAATTGGCCATAAGAATATTACAGCTGCTAATTCTCATGAATTGTCATCCTCCATTCCCCGAGTTCTGAATGTTAGTCCCGCAACAAATAGATTACATGGGCATGAAGTAAGAAACTGAGCATCAGAAACAGTTCGCAATGTGTCTCCATAGAAAAAAAAATTAATAAATCTGTGTCAACTGATAACGTCATCATCTGCAGTTGATGTTCAACATCTGATGACGAAGATCAGGTCATTGGATATAAAAAATAAAAGATTAAAATGTTGAGTGCACCAAATTAAGAGAGCAAAAATAAGTGCCTTAGTGACAAACTCGCATCTACTCAACGGATTTGCGGTAATGTCTGAATAACTCAGATTCACAAGCTGCAGCTGACGTGAGTAAAGTCTTACATAAAATATTTACTGAAAACCAGATTCGTTGTTTAACCTATGACAAGTAAAATGTGCAGTGGGGAAGGAATGCAAAATGTAAAGCAATTACATATCGGGCCACATCTGTTAAGTCCTACAACTTCTTTTGGACCATGTCACACTCTGATAAGTTTTATTTCTGTTTTCATTTACATTCTGCCTGCTATTGCAATAGTATTATATAACTTTTCATAGATTTTGCGCTTTAGTGCCACCTATTAAAATAAATAGAAAAACGAACATTTCTTTCGGATTTTTGTTTGTATTTGAAGGCTACTATGTAGAGTTCTGTAAACAACAATAAGATTAATTTTGCAAAAATGAAATGCTGAATAATGGATAACATATTTATTTCTTGTTTGTTTAACCAGTTAACGGGACTACTTGATGAGCTGAAAATCGACAGGCCAGACTTTTAAATAGTTTGGTCTTTTAAGAGTTTACTTTTGCTTGGACAATAACTTTTGTAAACATACCTTCCTGGGAACTACGGAACAACGAAGTTCAGCAATATGTTTGTTTACAGCAATGACCTTATTTTTCTTTATAAAAAAGCTGTTAATTTATTTTGTTTTCAAAATTAATTAATTCATGAAAGAGGAAATAACAGATCACTGATAAATATGCTAATCTTTGAAGTTACTAGAATTTGAAAACATTTTGCTTCACGTTTGTTATTTTTATCCCTTGCTAACGTGTAACGCGTAATAGTGATGGAACATTTACTCTCCCCTCTAGCTGCCTTGCTGAGAGTGCGTCGTCATTTCGCCAGCCAACAGCAGATCGTATCAAAAATGGATCAACCAAAAGAAAAATCTGATGACCTTGATTTGAACTTTTTAATAAATTTCAGCAAATGGGACATGGTTTTAACTTAATGATGCCCATTGAAGGGAAAATGTTTACTAATATGTTCAGTGGTATTAACCCATTCCTTTAATATTGCATATGAATAAAATCATTGTTTTTATTAATAAGGTGGCATTTTTGATTAACATTATTTTAAATGAATGGTTTTCTACAGAGGTACAGCAAATCCCTAAAGAAAATCATGTTCAAAAACACCGGTTTATTAAAACAAGTATTTAGTACTGTGGAAATAATAACCTTTGGAAACTTTACTGTGGACACTAACGAGAAATAAAAAATTTAATTAATTATATTTATCTTGTACTCACAAATACCTGTTTAAGGTGGAATTTAAGTTAAATCGAATACTTTACATACGTCTGCTACTTTTTACAGTAAAACGTAAAAATTATATACGCATGTCTCAGACTTCCGAGAAAAACAACTAACGGCGAATAATGAAGTTAAATGGAGTTAGATAACAGTTTCTCAACTAAAGTTGATACAAAACTGAAGTTCCAAAATTTCAACGCAGAAAAGTGTAAAAGATTGAACAAATACAATTTAGCTCTCCTTAAGAAAATAAAAAATGGGCAATACTAACAGAAAAGCATCTGAGTTATTTGCGCAAGAAAGGAAATTATGATGTAGTTTTTAAGTTTCAATAACATAATCAAACATTTTACCCAAATCTAGAGACCATCAGAGAAAACAAATACATTTTTTGGAGGCTCCAAATACACTGACGGAAAAAAATCCCAACACCAAGAAGGGGTTGTGTTAGATAAACGACAGTTGGTAGGCGGTGGGAGTACATCTGTAAGATGACGTCTATGCAAATTTCGCGTTCGGCGCATACGTGTGGTGCTAGTAGCGCCTCTCGGAACTTGAAAAGCAGGTTCGCTGTTAATACGCGCTCTAACGTTCGTGAGCGTTAGTTATCGTTGAGATCCGACAGTGTGTGTTGATGTTAGTCAAGAATGCCTTTAAGAAGACGAAGAAGCCATTATCAACAGCTCACGGAGTTTGAACGGGGTCGTGTAATAGGGCTACGAGAAGGTGGATTTCCTTACCCAATATTGCAGAACGACTTGGCAGGAATGTAGCCACTGTGCATTATTGTTGGCAGCGGTGGTCAAGGGAAAGTACTGCCTCAAAAAGACCGACTTCCGTCCGGCCACGTGGCACTACTGAGAGGGAAGACCGCCGTGTACGGCGTATGGCCGTGGCGCATCGTACTGCGTCTGCGGCAGCAATTCGAGCTGCAGTTGCCACCACAGTGACACAACGAACTGTTACAAATCGGTTACTTGAAGGACAGCTCCGAGCCAGACGCCATGTAGAGTGCATTCCACTTACTACAAACCACTACCGTTTGCAACGTCAGTAGTGTCAAGCTAGAGCTCATTGGAGGACGGGAGTGGAGATCTGTTGTGTTTTCTGATGAAAGCTGGTTCTGCCTGGGTGCCAGTGATGGCCGTGTGTTGTTTAGAAGGAGGCCTGGTGAGCGCCTGCAACCAACCTGTCTGCAGCCGAGACACACTGTACTTACACCTGGAGTTATGGTCTGGGGAGCAATTTCCTATGACAGCAGGAGCACTTTCGTGGTTATCCCACGCAACCTGACGGCACAGTTGTACGTCGGTCTGGTGATTCAACCTGTTGTGCTGCCATTCATGAACAGCATTCCACGGGGTGTTTTCCAACAGGATAGCGCTCGCCCGCATACCGCTGTTGTGACCCAACATTCTCTGCAGAGTGTCGACATGTTGTCGTGGCCTGCTAGATCACCAGATCTTTCTCCAATAGAGCACGTATGGGACATCATTGAACGACAACTCCAGCGTCACCCCCAACCAGCATTAACCGTCCCTGTGCTGACCGACAAAGTGCAAACAGACATGGAAATAAATCCCACAAACTGACATCCAGCACCTGTACGACACAATGCATGAAGCTTTGCATGCTTGCATTCAACATTCTGGCAGTTACACCGGTTATTAATGTACCAGCATTTCACATTTAAAATGGCTCTTCTCGCGCTTACATTAAGCTGTGATCTTGAAACCTTAATCGATTAAATATCTTACCCATACAAATGGATTGCCGCTATTTTATTCCTCTACAACTATTATTTCGTGGTGTTGGTATTTTTTTCCGTCAGTGTATAAAAAATATTGGAAAGAATGTGGTTAAACGCTTTCATAAATGTTATAAAGTTTGTTACAAGTAGGATTACAGGCAGCGAATAGAAAATACATTAATATATATGCAACCGTTGAACTGAAACTTGAAAAATCAGATCCTTTGCTGAGCTCCCTGCGGAAAAATTAAAGCACTGGTTTCCGATACATATAAAGCGCTTCTAAGAAATATTGTGTACAGATGAAATACAGCTGTCTGACCATTCGAATTTAGGAAATTCTTTTTCATTCTGTTGCTTAGGAACAATATCCTGAACAATACAAGAAATAAACAAATATAAGTTTAAATACAGAAACTAAAATATTCCGGCAAAAACAAAAATCTGAATTGTTTGCGAGAAAGCTGCTTTTTCGGAAACGTAATTTGTTTCGTGAAAAAATATATTATGTACCATGATCTCTATTTTTACGGTAATTTGACATTTTGCCGGTAAACACTTCCATTGAAGTAATTCTATTAGTTCGTATGTTTTATTTACTAGTTTTCTATAGGATTGAGGCAATATTTTATTTTTTTTAACACATTAAATTCCAAGATATCTATTAACATTCAAAATGTTTAGCTTTGCAACACATTTCAAAATTCAGGGAAGACAATTTGAAAAATTATTGGCATATATTTCTTCTGAAAACGAAAAATGGTATTAAATTGAAACAAATCACTAATACAGGAACCTGGAAAAAATGGAGAGAATTCATCTGTTTGTGTCGTAGGTGTTAATGCGTGGTCTGTGGTGGATGCCGCGGCAATGACAGCCGCTGCTGTTCTAAATGACTGACGGTGGTCTGCTTTAAAATTCGCGGACGGTCTTACAACCTACGTGTCTTAGAATTCAGATTCTATGCTGTGCTCCACAGCATTTGTGATAAGAACACCCAGTGCCATTTAGATTTACGTACCTCACAGCAGCACTAAGTCAAAGTACTGTGACAGTAGCTGACTTCTGTCTAGCAAAGCCAAGTCAGCACCAGTCAAGATGCTCTGCATTATTTCAAATTACGAAGGGACAAGAGGAATGTTGTACGACAGTACAACATTTGGGAAACATTTATTTTCTCGAGCATTGAACTGATGCTTGTCTATTGTCCATACGTCTGTCACTGATCGTGATGTTTACGTCCGTACGATGCTACCTTAAAAATATCAAATATCTATAATTGGTCATTCGAATAGAGCGATTTTTTTTTATTCTTTTAAAATCAAAATTGCGGAAAGGATTATACTGACTTTTGGTTATTTTCCATGTATAATCTTGCCGAAAGATGGCTCATAAGCAAATGCTACCGACCTCCATATTTGTATTATACAAACAGTTCAAAATCTTATTGAAAAAATTATTTTTTTAATTGGGGGCATTCCGTATTCAAAAACCTGTTGGAAGCAGTCTTTTCTGTTTCTAGACTTACAGGCGACATCCAATCAAAAAGGAAAAGTTTGAAATAAAATTTGACATTGAGAGTTTAAGGCTCCGTTTAGTATTTCAGTGGATTGCTATTTCTTGAGTTTGGATTCATCCCAACTGGAAATGATTCAAATAAAATGTGGGGGCCATCATTCGGATACCTACTGCAATTGAGATGAATTGCAAATTTAAACAGCGACCTGAGAATTTTCAGTGTTATT
This sequence comes from Macrothele yani, assembly GCA_039090855.1. NCBI lineage: Eukaryota > Metazoa > Arthropoda > Arachnida > Araneae > Macrothelidae > Macrothele > Macrothele yani. The sequence continues at coordinate 164,927,025 of CM077034.1, forward strand.
TTTGCGTAAAAACGATTTAAATGCCAAGGGTAAGGAACAACTTAAACGATAGAAAAACAGTAAAGTTTTTTAGTTTTATAACCTCAGACCAAATAACCTGACATGAGGGCAGTGATCTTCAAAATACGTAGTATGAAGAGCTGGTATAGGGAAGCAATGTTGAATGAGTTCGTGGCGAACGACTAAATAGCTTTTATTTTTGGCGGAAATCATTGTTCCCAAGGATGACAGATTAAAAGTGCATTGTCATTCACACAATTTTACCTGCTATCTGACGTTTTCGCGATGAACTGTTTTACCTTCCGGCTTTGCATTTACGGACTTCAGTAATACATCAAACTTTAGAGCTCCATAATGAATATCAACCTGCTAAATGAAACATACAGTGTCTTATGATGGCTCTTCCATATTCTTTAAGTGTACCTAACATTTTGCGCTGTTCCTTGGATTTTCTCGCTGTTCTAAATTATAATTATTATTTTCTATTTGTTATGCTGGGAATTTTTTTCTCCTGGGACTTCTGAAAATACACTTACTGATAGCCTTAATATATACTACTGATATATAATACTTACTGATGGTTTTAATATATTAAGGCTATCAGTAAGTGATACACTTACTGATAGTCTTATTATGTGTTCCAATTACCCTACTACGTACCAACAATTAGAACAAACATAACCAAAAGTTTCCATTTACACTTACTTATACACGTACAGATAGCAATAATATCTGTTCCTTTACCCTACTACGTACCAACAATTGGAACAAGCATAACCAAAAGTTTCCATTTCCAAATCCTCATTACCTGAAAAATAAAGTTTCCATTTCCAAATCCTCACTACCTGAAAAAAGTTTCCATTTCCAAATCCTCATTACCAGGTTGAAGAGAAACTCACGTCAGGAAATGAAATTTCAGCATCCCTAAAACAAAAAAAGTAATTACAAGGCTTATAGAAAATAAATTTTGCGCATGTATTACTGTGTTCTATAGCATATACTTCTTTTAATGATAAGCATTTAAAAATATACTTAGCTTACGTCACCGAATAAGAACTTCTCATACAAAAAACGCTTCCAAGTTCCTAAAATAATTTCTGACAACAAGAAAAGGACTTTCAGTTTTAATCTTCAGTTTTTTCTGTTTGTCTTGAAATGTACATCTTTGAATATTGGTAATATTGTCGGAAACTATTGAAAGAAAACCATATTTTTACTGGGTAATTTCCCCGTCCGTAAATAAATTTTCATCTTCGGTATACGTTTTCCAAGATCTCAGATTGAGCTATCAATTGCCTTAATAACATTTGTTCTAAACATATTTGCTCCTACAAGGCGCATAATATATCTCCACTGAAAAAATTCATGAGAAGTAATCTCATACCTGTGCATACTTCATTGCTCATTTTACAGAAAGTAGTAGAATTACTTTGCGGTATGGTGTTCGCGTAAACCCTAATGAAGGCAATAATAAAATTATTGAAATATGAAAAATAATTTCAAATTATAGTAGAAATTCGGCAATAGTATGAAAAATTCTGAATTCGCACATATATTGGATATTCACGAATTTACAGAAAAACACTTAAAATTGGAGAAAAAAATTCGCGGAAATTGAGCCGCGTAACATCTACGACTATAAATACAGGATGCCTCGATACTCAGAGGAAAACTTATACCCAGAGCTGATTCATAATACACTGTCATATAAGCATGCAATCTCACCGTACGTGATTTTTCAGGGACAATGAAGATCGAGCTACTTCTTTGCACAACGTTCACAGTGAGATACACGACAGTATTGCATGTAGTAGAGAATAGTTTGGAGAGCCACTCAGGTGGGGTTCGGTCTAAGCAATTGCTTCTGACCAATTCTTCCGAGTCACCTTGTTAGAGTAGGGGTTCCCAAACATTTTGAGACGACGCTGCCCTTCACATTCGCATTTTCCTTGCATCGCTCCTGCTTTAAAAAATACCCACATTCTGTACCCAAAATTAAAAAAAGCCAAAATTCTGTATCCAAAATTTAAAAAAAATGCCCAGATTTGGGTTTGTGTTATTTTTAAAAGAAAAAAATAAATCATTTACTTTACCAGCTTGTATTTTTTTTCACGTAAAAGGACAAAATTAGAATAAAATTACCAAACTGAAGAAGAAGAATTTGAGATAGGCATATTATCACAATGGTAAATATCTTCATTTGGCTTTCAAATTTTTACAGTAATTGTAGAAATTACCTAACAGAGTTATTTGCGTCTTAATGTGATGGGGATCTTGTTTCTCGTTACACAAAGCATAGAATCTGGGGACAGAATTCGATACAGCAACACGGATCTCTTTCTCATCGTTATTTTTTTCTTTTAAATCTAGATTTTATCACCGACAGAGCTGGAAATCCTGCCTTGCAAAGGTAGGATGTGGCAAAAAAGGGAATTAGTCTCATGACTTTCTTGTTCTAGCATGGATGAGAATGTTCCGTGGTTTTTGAAATTTTAAACTTTTCTCACCAAGTCTATTTTTTTCTATTTCTTCATTTCCCTTCATGATTATATTCATATTATTTATATTTTCCTGAAAATGGCTCTCGTTTTTAATATCTTTGTTAATGCTGAAAGAGGGACTTCGTATTTTTTAAGAATATTTAAAAAATACGAAGTCCCAAAGAATCTTAAGAATTGTATGTGTATATGAATTTTTTTCCATTTCTAACAACATCTTTCTCAAACCTTTCAACAGATGAAACATGCCCACCCCCAACGTCCCTTTTTAAAGCAAAATGAAGTTCCAAAATCGGAATCTGTCTGTAGTAGAATTTGAGCCATTTACATGGCATCACAAGTGTTTCTCATGGCAGAGTTAATAAGGTACTGCCGATTTCTGTTATTTTCCGCTTAAAACGTGCATTATTCCATTACTTGGTCACCTCTTGCTATTTCAAGAAATCGAGCGAGCACTGTTTTTGTTTGTTTGTTTAAAGTGAAATTAACATTGAACAAGAAAGATGACACCGAATTTTTCGAGCTGTAATGAGCACGTCCTTTGAATCCGTTCTGATGCGAATTAAATTTATCAAAGCTATTTAAAGTCAATGGAACCGTTATGGAAAAGAATAGTATCTGACAGAAGAAAGAGGTTTTTCAATCCGGTTTTTAATCCCGCGGATATTTTGCAAACGGAATCGTGAACATAAGGCCTCTGGTTGCAGACTTGTGCGTTAAGAAACATTTGAAATTATATGAGAAAGAAGTTGCAGCGGAAACGCTCCCAAACAAAAAACAATTTTTTTAAATCGGAGTCTTAGAAGCAGAGATATCTACAAATATAAGATATGCATCTACGTCCACTTGCGGGAAGAACATGCATTATTTTAAGAAGAAAGTATTTTCATAAGGTTTTTCGATGTGAGCGGTATCGGTCCACAAAAGATTTTTTGCAATCGGGTTTTCAGGAGCTGCGATTTTGCTTCAAATATATCAGAAGGAGAAATTAACAGTTATGCACCCAGGAAGTAAAAACATTCTTTACTAAATATTAGAAATTATATGAAAAGCATTTCCCATCACTAGCTGTATCCGATACAGGAAGAAGTTTTCAAATCTGAGTTTTAGAAACAGAAATGTCTGGAGAAACGCAATTTACTATAACGCCCACGAGCGGAAAGTCTATGATCTACGTGCATATTTTGAAATTATATGAAAACAATTTAGCACCAAAAACGCTATCCAATAAAGAAAGAATTTTTCAAATCGGTCTCTTAGGTATAAGTAAATATTTTGACAAAAATACGATACATATGAACTTCTGGCGGACAAAGGACAAACCATGCAACATTTTAAGAAGAAACTATTCGGAAATAGTTTACCGACGTGACCCAATCGGGAGTTTTAGAAGCAGGGATACCAGGGAAACGCAATTTACCTTTTCGCCTCCTAGAGGTAAATATATGTGTAACTTAAAAAAGTGACTATACCTAAAACAGTCTTCGACATAAATGGAATCGGAAGGTAAAAGATTTTAGCATTCAGACCTTTAGAAGCAAATATGTGGAAAAAGTTGTGTTTTGAGTTCGATATCATCTGCATTTACCTCCTTCATCTTCGGAATGGTAAATAAAAAAAAACGAAACGGGCTAATAGTTGCACAGATTTGGTATGTACAGACGGAGGGACAAACCGATAACATAAGCACAATCTTATTTTTTTTTACAAAAGACGAGCTACAAACTACTGCGTGCACATCTGCAAAAGAAAGCGACTTTACGGGGAATAAAAATGCGGGGACGGACAGTTCAAGTTCCGAATTTGAACTGAAAAGTTTTTTGCAGACGAAAAGGGAAATGTTTGGTCTTTTCGTCTGTGGATATATCAAGAAAAACTTAAGAAATAAAAAATCAGACATTACCAGAACAGTTAAATTTTAAAAAGCTTTTAAAAAGTTCTCACATCATAGACCAGTGGTTTCCGGCAATTTTACATTCATGGACCGGCCAAACGGCTGGGTAACCTTTCGCAGAACGGCGATACTGATACAAAACCTTTTGGCTATTTTTAGCATTTAATCTAGTAGTATTCTGTGTTACAGAATAATGATCTGTGGTACAATCCCGAATTTATATATCATATTATTCCAAGTCACCTACTTACAATAAATATAATTTAATCTTTTAGTAGTATTTAATGGCCGCCCCGGTGGCGCAGTGGTCTAAGGCGTTGGCTTCTGATCATTCGTCCGTAAGGGGTCCGGGTTCGAATCCCGGTCAGGCATGGATGTTGTGTTTGTCTTACGGCACTGGCTCTTTCCCTTCCCTGGAACCAGTGACCCTAAATTAGGGACGTGCGACTGCTTGTAGCCCATTTGAGTTGCTCACGGTGGTCGTTAAACCTCCAATAAAAAAAAAAAAGTATTTAATGATTAGCAAGTGCAATAAATCACAATATTTTCCTTACTGTTAATATTATTTTGTCTAGTGTCGAGCGACTTCTGTTGCTGCGGTTTCGCGATATCTTCTCGAGCCGTGGTTCCAGCGTCGTTTCTTCAATCAGCAGTGTTGCATAAATGGCCATTATGTTCCGGTGTTTTGTTTTAATTGCCGAAACGGGTGAAAAGGCTCTCTCGCAATAAAGACCTGATCGAAAAAGCTACCAATTATGTTAAGGCTTTGTCGCTGAGACTCAGATATTATTTCCCCATAATACTGCAGCACTGAGTCAGGGATTTAGATCTTCATATCGATACCAGACTGGCACCAGAAGTAAAATCTACAAAGTTCCTTTCGCGGTGAGTTAGACTGAAGGAGTAAAGATCTTTAGTGATGAGATTAGCAATTCAAGCTTCCTTTTACCTTCCTCGAACAGGTGTTCAAATAATTTAAAGTAGATATAGATTTCCTTTTATTTTTTCTCCATTTCGATTCAACAGAAAAATAAATAAATCCACTCGTCCGTCGCTGAGCGGTATCGTTCCGTGGACCGGCGGTTAAGAAACAGTGCCGTAGTCTACTAGTTTTCGGGCTCCTGGGAAGCTCCTTAAAAATGCTGATGCTTCTTATTTTCGTGCTCCCATCACTTTTTCCACTGCAGTTTATTTTGCAAATGAAAGGTATTTGTTGTTTTATTAATTAAAGTTTTGAATGAAGATCCGGTGTTTCAGTATTTCCTTTATGGTTTTTTCTTTCAGAAACGACTATTGTAGCGGTTGTTTCTTCGCTCTTTGGTAAGTTTGGTGCGTCTGCAGTTTACATGGCGATGTTCCAACAATGTTCTGAGCTGTACCCAACAGTTATCCGTTCACTTGCAAAGGGACTTAGTTGCACAGTGGCTTCAGCAGGTACAATTGCACTGCCCTATGTAATCCATCTGGTAAGTACTTCATCCTTTCACCGATGTACTTCCATGACACATAATTGTTTTCTGCGATTTTTCTTTTCGAACAAGGAATGTTTGAAAAAATTCGCAGAAATAGCCACGCTGAAGTAATGATATTTTAAAAAAGACAAACGAAAGACGCCTAGTTCCTTTCGCGTGCTTTGATTCTGATATAACCTGTTCTGTGACCATTAAAAAACTATACGCCAGTCGAATTATCTAAACAGGAATATTATCTAAAACTGTTTGCAAGTTTGAAAAGTAACAATATACATATTTCAAACATAAAAAAATATGAGAGTTGTAACAAAAGTAATGCAAAAGTGGGCATATCTTTTCTATAAACTGACAGAGTTTGTTCAAATTGCACATATGCGAAGAGTAACCCTTTCTCTATACAAAAGTACTACTCAACGTAGTCTCCACCACAAGGGATGCATTTGCACCATCGCTGAACCCATCTCTCGAATCCTTTTTGAAGAAATTCAGGTGTGGACTGTTGTACCCACTTCTTCACAGCTACTTGCACCTCGTCTGTATCAACAAATCGTTGTCCCCGGAGATTGTCCTTCATTGGACCGAACACGTGAAAGACGGAGGGGCGACATCTGGACAGTACGTTGGATGGAGGAACACCTACCATTTTAATTTGTTGATCGCCTGATTTCTGGCCAAAGATGAGTGTAATCTCGCATTGTCATTGTGAATGTGGATCCTTTTCAGATTCTTGTTCAGTCTCTACCTCCTTATGGCTTCTCTAATCTTTTTGAGTGTCTCGAAGGCCACGGTATCGCGGCTTTCTAGAAAATCAAGGAAAAAGGATGCCCTATCATTCCAAAATCGTTCACCACGAGTTTCAGTGGTGATCGATTGCTCTTGAATTTCTTAGGCCTTGGTGAAGCGGCGTAACACCATTCCATGCATTGATTCTCCGTTTCTGGATCGTAAAGAAAGCTTCCAGCAGACCAGAGCAGACTTCCTCCTTTCTCTCCAATAAAGCGAGTGTCAACTGCTGAGGTACCCACTTTGCACATACTTTCCAATACCGTAAGTCTTCCACCATCTTCTGCATGGCATTCTGACCATAATCCAGTTGTCTCAAAAGCTGACGGATTGATTCGTCTCTCCGTGCGATTCAATTCATCCACTCGCTGACGATTCGTGTCCGTGGTAGCAGACGAGTGTTTCCCACTGGATGGTTCGTCTTTAAATCTGGTTTCTTCTTCTTTAAAATTCTTCATCTATTTGTGCACATTGCTGTTGTCAATGGTGTCATCTCCATAAACATTTTGCAGTTTCTGTGCATGTCGGACAGCCTGCACGTTTCCTTCGTCAAGAACTCAATGACGGCACGTTGCTTCTGCATAGAATCCATTATTTACCTGCAAGGAAGAAGATGGAACACTATAGAGAAAGAGTTACTCTACCAACGTGTGCAATTTGAACGACCTCTGTCTGTAAATAAAAATATTATGTATATTATATCTTCGTATATTAATTACATCAATGCGTGTGAAAACTGCGTTGACGGATTATTTAGTCCCTGTTCATTTCGTCCACGTTCACTTGGTCCAGTTCATTTTGCTTACGGTTCATTTTGTCAATTGTTCACTTTGTCCACCGTTCACTTTGTTAGCTCTGCATTTTGTCCGCTGATCATTTTGTCCACACTTATTTCGTCTTCAAAATGAACTGAAAATTTTGTTTTTATGGATCTTTTTTAAAAGGCAGGAAATAAAGGACAGCGGACTTTTCTTACATGCGATTTTTTCCTGATTCAGTTTTTCGAATAAAATATAACGATCCTAAATGTTATTTAAAAAGAAACGAGGGACTAAACTTTGCAGAGCTTTTTAACTCTTTAGCGTGGCACGATGTCAACCACGATGAAATAAATAAAAGTTTTATGATAATCATTTGATATTTTGAAGTACGTCTTGCATATTGATTTCAAATATTTCTTAGCTTTTCAGTATATTTATTTTTATTCTGATTATTAAATTTTTATAATTTCCACATTAATAATTTTCACATGAATGAACTATAATGCTCTTTATATGTGTCACAGCTATTTAAAGTGAGAAAAAATTCAATAAAAATATAACGCTGAAACAAATTTTAGATTCATATTTACTGTGAATTTGCAGCGTGAGAGAAGGAAAATACAGACTTTTTACAAAAAGGCGAAATAGGGCTAAACATTTCCACTTTAATCTAACGCATTTACGGCCATTGGAACCAACTTAGAGTAATATCATAGTGAACTGACATCGTACCACACTAAAGAGTTCAAAAGCTCTTCAAAGTAAAGTTCCTTGTTTTACTTTAAATAACATTCAAAATCGTTATATTATTTTTCGAAAAATTAATACAGGAAAAAACATTGCGTGTAACCAACATCCGCTCACGTTTGTTTTTCTGCCTGGTAAAAAACAATTCCCTCAAAACTGAACTTTTGCTCGGCATTCCATCCATTCTGAAGACAAAATGAATGGGCAAAGTGAAAAACGGACAAAATGAACAGTCGACGAAATGAACAATTATAAGCGATAGGAAACCAAATTTGCAGCACTAAAAAAGAACCATACTGCCCAGCAAGAGTAACAGCCTCTATACTCCGTGCAACACTAAAAGAAAGAACGATAACCTTCGAGCAAGAGTAACAGCCCTTACACTCCGTGGCATTGAATGGATGAGGTTCTTGATATCGTTCAAATTAATAACCTTCCAGGCTGCTTCTTTACACTTATGTTGACTGGCAAATGCGCTTGGTGAGCCAGTCCCTTGGCTACCAAGTCCCAGATATGTCAGATCGGGGACATATCCGGCGAACCTGCAAGTCAGGGAAGAATCGATATATGTCGTGCATGGAAGACGTCTTGGACATTCCGGGACACATGTAGCCGAGCGTTATCCTACTGGAATATACTAACAGGACAACTCTGGATGCAGAGCATCATCTATGCCTCTAAAATGTCCCTGATGTATCGCTTGAAGTTGAGTGTTCCTTCAATTGGTATCAGGTGAGATCGCGAACTGAACCTATTGGCCGAAACCATGACGCTTGGCGTTGAAATATTCACGCTCAAAGATGCCGTTCACCACGATATTTCCGAACACGTATGAGATCAACATAGTGCATCATTCTGAATCGTGATTAGTCAGAAAACATGACATATTGCCAATCAACATTCCGATGTCTGGTATCAATACCCGATCGCAGACTGGAGTGTCTGTGGTTGAATATTAAAGGAATGTGGAGCAACGGGGTGCTAGCAACCAGTCCTTTCATAACCAGACGACGTCAGATTGTACTGGAGGTCGAAGTCTGACCTAAGACAGTGATTCACTACCGCGCTAACACCGAGGATGTTGATGTGAGATCGGTTACTGCCATGCGGTAGACGTGTCTGTTATGCCGTGCAGTCTTGAGATTTTGCGGTCAATTTCCAGGACGTATGTGCGTCAGAGCCTTATCTGTTTCTAGACGCCACACACTCATCACTGTATCGATGTTTCGGCCAATGAGAGTGCTGATTTTGCCGCAGGAAAATCACACTTTTCTGATCCCAACAATCCTTCCTTGCTCACAGTCCGTCAAGTGTACATACTGCAACCTTTTCAGCTACGGGTCAGAGTGAGACACAAGAAACAACCTTCCGACTCAATGTCCGCTCTTCATTGATTGCAAAATTTCATTTTAAACAGGTCTTTATACCCAAGGCCGGAAAATTCAGACTGCCTGCTCCGCGACTTAAATGTGTGCCTTTAAACAGCGGCCCATATCTCATAGTCGTCAAGTAGGAAATCCTAAAATTTATAAGTGGCAAAATGTCTAAGAGAAATGTGTCATCCTTAAACAGCCAGGTAGGCATCACTGCTGAGCTAGAAATGATATAAAATGTTACCATATGTTAGGATTTACACTGACGGAAAAAAATCCCAACACCACGAAAAAATAGTTGTAGAGGAATGAAGTGGCGGAAATACATTTGTATAGGTCACATATTTAATCAAATAAGGTTTCAAGATCACAGCTTAATGTAAGCGCGAGAAGAGCCATTTTAAATGTGAAATGCTGGTACATTAATAACCGGTGTAAACGCCAGAATGTTGAATGCAAGCATGCAAACGTTCATGCATTGTGTCGTACAGGTGCTGGATGTCAGTTTGTGGGATGGAGTTCCATGCATGTTGCACTTGGTCGGTCAATACAGGTACGGTTAATGCTGGTTGGGGGCAACGCTGGAGTTGTCGTCCAATGATGTCCCATTCGTGCTCTATTGGAGAAAGATCTGGTGATCTAGCAGGCCACGGCAACATGTCGACCATCTGTAGAGCATGTTGGGTTACAACAGCGGTATGCGGGCGAGCGTTATCCTGTTGGAAAACACCCCCTGGAATGCTGTTCATGAATGGCAGCACAACAGGCTGAATCACCAGATCGACGTACAACTGTGCCCTTAGGGTGCGTGGGATAACCACGAGAGTGCTTCTGCTGTCATAGAAAATTGCTCCCCAGACCATAACTCCAGGTGGTGGTCCAGTGTGTCTCGTCCGCAGAAAGGTTGGTTGCAGGCGCCCATCTGGCCTCCTTCTAACCAACACACGGCCATCACTGGCACCCAGGTAGAACCGGCTTTCATCAGAAAACACAACAGATCTCCACTCCGTCCTCCAATGTGCTCTAGCTTGACACCACTGACGTTGCAAACGGCAGTGGTTTGGAGTAAGTGGAATGCACGCTACAGGGCGTCTGGCTCGGAGCTGTCCTTCAAGTAACCGATTTGTAACAGTTCGTTGTGTCACTGTGGTGGCAACTGCAGCTCGAATTGCTGCCGCAGACGCAGTACGATGCGCCACGGCCATACGCCGTACACGGCGGTCTTTCCTCCTAGTAGTGCCACGTGGCCGGCCAGAACCCGGTCTTCTTGTATCAGTACCTTCCTTTGACTACTGCTGCCAACAATCATGCACAGTGGCTACATTCCTGCTAAGTCGTTCTACAATATTGCGGAAAGAAAATCCACCTTCTCGTAGCCCTCTTACACGACCTCGTTCAAACTCCGTGAGCTGTTGATAATTGCTTCTTCTTCTTCTTAAAGGCATTCTTGACTAACATGAACACACTACGTCGAATATCAACGATAACTAGCGCTCACGAACGTTACAGCGCGTATTTACAGCAAACCTGCTTTGCATATTCCGAGGGGCGCTACTAGCGCCACACGTATGCTCCGAACGCGAAATTTGCGTAGACGTCATCTTACAGATGTACTCTCACGCTTACCAACTGTCGTTTATCTAACACAACCCCTTCTTGGTGTTGGGACTTTTTTCCGTCAGTGTATATGAATATACGTATATTATAAACGCATATACTTATTGTCACATGCACAACTTTTCACATTGTTCTTCATTCCAAAAAGAATTTAGCAAGCGCCTAGTTTTAATGACGTCTTTGCGCCGGTGTTGAGCTCTTGGTCTTAACTGGGTTACACTGTCATTACAACTCGTTTGTTATTGATAGTGTTTGCATTCCTATGCAGTCCATTACAATACGTAATGCACCAAACTGATATTCTCGAAGCAGGTGATATCATTTTACCTGCAATATGCGGTCTCACGACAACACGAGACCGCATATTGCACGTACAGTAAGAGACATTCTTGAAAAGTATGGATGGCAATTGCTTCCCCGCGTGACAAACAGTTCTGACATGAGCCCACCAGACTATTACGTGTTCCCAAAACTGACGAAACCACTCCACGAGAAACGATTCAGTGTCATTCAGGATGTTTCGAATGAGGTGACCCGAGTAATTAGATGCCTCAACAGTACGGGTGTACTGATTGGATCACAAGGCTAGCCTAAACATTGGACCGCTGTCATAAAGGAACATCGAGATTACTTGGAAGGCCTGTAAATGTATGTTGTAAAATAAATGCCTTTTTTAGTGATAACCTTCAGTGTGGAAAACTTTTGAAATGACCATCATACCTAATAACGTGTTGCTTCACCTTTTGTCGTCACAACCGCAGCCAGGCGTCTTGTAAGCATTCAATGGTGTGGTGAAAACTCAATAGAGATGAGTCTCGTCAGGCAAGAATATTTCTTCCCAGTCCTTGGCACTCCATTTGCGATAGGCCTTTGCAAACTGTATTCTGAGCTATGGGTACATATCAATCAATAAAAAGGCGCGATGTTTTTATCGACTGCCATAGTTTGACGGATAGTTTTTCTACGTAAGCTTCTGGGAGAATCTTTCATCAAATTCCACAAATCAAAACGCGGAATTTGCCTCCGAAGAACATTTTTCACTTACGTCAAAGCAATCGCCCGTCCTTAATTTAAGGCCATTGACTCCGGGGAAGGGAGAAACACATCGCCGCAAGATTCCTTCCTATGGGGGCTGCTGACGTGAAAATAACGAGCTGCTCCTGCTTTCAAATTAGTCTCCTTCTGAGGACACTTTGAAAAACATATTCTCAAATTTGCAGTAATTTTTTCTTGACGCCGGATGTAACCCATTCCAGAGAATTATCAAACATAATCTCGTTTCCAAAATTAAGGACATGTGTGCCCTAATCTCTATTGAAAAAGACACTAGTGAACAGTGACTTCATTGCGGGAAGTATGGTAATCCCAGCAGAAAACACATTTAGCATTTTCTTCGGCATGGTTTCCCAGAATAGCAGGTACCAAAAATATAGAGGACAACGCACCGGTGTTAGTCTCAACGCTTAACTTGAGGTAATAAACTTTTGAACGAGCAAATGCTTTTTAAAATTAAGGTTAGGGAAACTGAGATCTGAAACTGAGAAGTCAGTCTTATTTCCAGATGGAGCCACCCGGTCGTACCGTCTTCTGATCATTCGTACAGTTCAGGTTCGGGGTCGAATCCCGGTGAGGCATGGATGTTTTAATTGTTTTACAGCCATGGCTCTCTAAACAACAACAACAGCCTCAACATAAAAACTTTCGGATGGGAGAGACACCATCAGAAATACACTGGCGGAAAGTGAAAAAAGAACACCAAGCAGGAATTAGAGGACGATCATGAAATTTGCATATGTTAATGGGGTCGAGTTTACGTAAGTGTGATGTTAATTTCGGGACCAACCAGTGAACGCTTACGCCACAGCACGGCATAATATGCAAATTATTGTCGGTGGTATTTAAGGAGTACGGCGAAGTGAATGGAATCAGTCGTCGGCGTACGGACACGTGCGAAGACTCTGAAGAATCTGCAATGCCTGAACATGGAAGACGTGTACGATTTCAGCAGTTATCGGACTTTGAGCGAGGTAGTCTAGTCGGACTCTGCGAGTCCGGGTGGTCGTACAGTCGTATTGCGGAGCGAATTCGGCCTGGAAGTACCGGTGGTGCTACGGTGTTGGCGTAGATGGTCCAAAGAACATTCCCACAAGAGAAGACGTGGAACAGGGAGTCACAGACGGACTGATGAGCGGACCGATCGACGCATAAGAAGAGCGGCTTTGTCAGGCGAAACATCCACTGCGAGGTAAATCCCAGCTGCCGTTGCACCTAAAGTGACTGTGTGAACAATCCGCAACCGTCTACTGGATGCAGGACTGTGTGCACGTGTTCCTCTGGCATGTGTACCTCTGACTCCAGCCCACCATCAGGGGCGGCTGCAGTGGTGTTGCCAACGTCTGCACTGGAGAACGCAATGGCGATCTGTCGTGTTCAGCGATCAAAGCAGATTCTACTTGGGAGCCTCCGATGGCCGTATGCGTGTTTGCAGACGTACTGGGGAGCGTCTCCACCCTTCTTGCATCCGCCAGCGACACCCAGAGCCTACACCTGGTCTCCTGGTGTGGGGAGCGATCAGCTATCACTCCCGTACACAACTAGTGTTTGTACCGGGTATGTTAAACAGCACCTCCTACATCAACAACATCATTCAGCCCGTTGTTGTGCCATTTGTAAGGTCGGTCCATCGTGGTGCTTTTTAGCAAGATAACGCACGCCCACACACGGTTTGTACAAAGCAACATGCACTTCAGTGCGTGAGACAACTTTCATGGCCTGCACGTTCACCGTATTTGTCCCCCATTGAGCACGTGTGGGATTTTATGGGACAACGACTTATTCGGTCTCCACCGCCAGCCACGACTATCCCCGATTTACGCGTCCAGGTTGAGGATGCTTGGAACTCAGTACTCCAAACTGCAACCAACATCTGTATGACAGACTTCATACCAGAATTGCACAGTGTGACGCAGTTCATGGAGGTTCAACCTCGTACTAACCATGTTACATGGAAGTGTTATTTTTCAGTTTACCAGCAAATACAGCTGTATTTTGCCATAATGTTTTGATCACGGTATCCTCTGTATTCCGTTATTATGCTGTATAAATTTTGTTGATATCAGACGTCTCCTTCTGGGTGTTCTATTTTCACTTTCCGACTGTGTAGAAGAAAATTACATCCCTTATTTTAGTTACAAATAACAATTTGTTAAATTATTTTAAGGATTTATTACGCATTCTTGTTAACTTTTTCTGTTGTGATAAAAAAGATTTCAAGATTTTAATAAAATAACTTGCTGTTTATGATAATAAAATGTTTGCAACTGTTTTACATTTGTCTGATATGCTTTCATTTAGGCTGTTTGTGGAAAGTTCATTCCCTTTATGATCCTCGGGCTAATTTGCATAACAGCTGGGATTTCCGCTTCGTTTCTGCCGGAGACTGCCAATGAAAACTTACTGCAGACAATACCTGATGCTGAGAACTTCGGAAAGAATCAGAAATATTTCTCCTGTTACAGGTAACAGCACTCTTCAATACTTAAGATATGGACACATGTATGAGACTAATATGACCGCCTACATAATGATGGGAATAACCACACTTGGGAATAACCACACCGCCTACATAATAATGGGAATAGAGGACAGACGTCGTGGCACGGACGCAATGAGGATCAGAAAGGTTGCCCCAGGTACACGTGCCCATCCGGAATGCAGCGGAGCACGGAGGACCCAAACACGACGTGGTTGTGGGTCGGCATGTCGCACCTGTCGATCCATATAGTCACACAAGTGCTATATGGGATTGAACACCGGCAATTTCGCCGGCCAAGGGAGAAAGGAGATATCGCTGTCGTGTTTTTGGAACCAATTATGCACCACTTAGCGAAGTTGCACGGTGCATAGTCCTGTTCGTAAACACCATCACCACCAGGGTAAACTTCCAAAATGAAGGCATGCATGTGGTCAACGAGGACGGAAATATAGCCATTGACGTTCAAGGACCCATTGAGTGGTACAGGTGTCCCAAATCATACCAGGAATGTATTCGGCAATTACACACCATGCCACCGCCGGCATGTATTTGACCGATAAGCGTACCCACGTATTGGTTCTCGTGTGTATGACGCCGTATCCTCAAGGCACGTTACTTCTGTTGAGTAGAAAACTGGATTCGTTGGAGAAGGCTACCTCTTCAATCTCTTTCACTGTTCAACGACGGTAGTCCCATGCGAACTGCAGGCTTTGTTGACGATGGATCTGGGATAAAATGTGCACCCACTCCGGAGACCAAAGCGCAGCAGGTTTCACTCTACTGTTACCGGGGATACGCACTTGCGCGCCCGAGCGTTCATTTGAGTGGTAAATTGCTGCACTGTCGCTTGTCTGTTACCCTTTACCAGTCGACGGAGGTGACGTTCTTCTCTGGGATCGATGGCTTTTGAGGCTCCACGGTAATGACGTCGGGAGGTACACTTGGTAGCCCAGCGGTCCATTCTTAGTACACATTCACTACGGGACCTCGCGAACAGCCCACGATGTCTGCTGTTTCTGAGAATATTCCATCTTCACGAGGTAGCCGATGATCATTCTTTTTTGAACGTCCGTCAAATAACTATCTCTGCCCAGTGTGCTTACGTAATGCACTATGACTCATCTGTCTTGGGCGGTGTACACCCTTGCGACAAAACATTATGACAAGCAAGTCTTTATGCGAAATGGAATTGAAGGTAAATGACAATGAATGTGAATATCATGAAGCGGATTAAATAATACCTGATATTGAGTTCTATTATTCAGTGTTATCCTTTTCCTTCAAATGGAAAAGTAAAAGGACTTAAGCGAGAATGACAATGGTCAAATAGTAATTGCCCCACAACTGGGTCACAGCCTTTCCGAGAAGGCATGGCTTGTTGGGGGTTCACGTAGAGTTGAGGTTACTTCAAAAAGTGGCCCCAGGAAGAGGAAAATAACAAACCACCAGCAAGGTGAACGCCGACCACGATTCATGGATTTTAGAGGTGAGCGAAATCTATGTCGTAAGATATGGTCCAACAGAAGATTAAGCTGTGCCGCAACTCGCCGGAAATTTGAATGCTGGGGACTAGAGTAATGTATCAAAATACACAGTACATCCAACCCTGCTGAAAAAAGGACTGCGTAACTGCAGGCCTCTCCGTGTACCGATGCTCACCTCAGTTCACCAGGAAAAGTGCCCGCAATGGACAAGTTAGTATCAAAACGAAGGCCTTGAATGATTGAAAGAAGGTCGTCTGCTCCGATGAATCATGTTTCCGGTTGTACCACGCGAACTGTCTGGTACGTGTGTGTCGTTTGCCTGAGTAAGTGTTGGTTGAGGATGCACCGTGGGACAAAAACAAGCTGGTGCAGGAAGTGTAATGCTTTCGACAGTATTCTGCTGAAAAACCCTGGGCCCACTCACACATTTGTGGGACACTATGACGACTACAACCTACCTAAACATCATTGCTAACCACGAATATCCTTTCATGGTAACGCTATTCTCCAATTCTAGGTTATGTTTTTCAGGATGATGGTGCGCCTTGCCGCACTGCCTGGATTGTCCGAGAATGATTGGAGAAGCATGAGGAAGACTTCCAGGTATTTCCCTGGCCTCCAAATTCTTCAGATATTAATGTAGTCAAACATCTGTGGAACAGCAAGTACAATCTGCACCGGCTGAACCACGTAACTTGCAAGAGTTAAACAATATGCTGGTAACTTGCTGGTACCAAATTCCATAAGACACCTTCAGAAATCTTATTTCATCCATGCTTCCTTGGTAATAGCTGTTCAGGTGGCTCTTGGAAGACCAACATCATACTAGGTAGGCTGTTAATCATAATATTTTAGCACTTAGGTGTATTTTATGTACTTCCGTTTAATACAATTACAAGAACATGCAGGACTGCTGCTATTACCTTCAAATGTACAGGATATGTACAACAGTTTAATATATGCAAATGAATAAAATATTAGTGAAAATGCGCATGAGGTTTTGGACAGCACTGGCTGAACTGTCCTGTCTTCGGTGTAAGGTGCCAGCTGAAACGACATATTGCAATCAGTGAAGAGCCGTTACTGGGTGAGTCCAAAGGCTGCTTCTTATGTCTCACCAAGCCCGTCGTCGACGAAAGTCGCATTATGAACATCTGGCGGACTTTGGGTGATTGAGAATTGTTGGTATGAGAAAAGCTAGATTTCCCAACCGTGAAATTGCCCCTTGTAAATAACGAAACGCCAGTACAGCAATGTGAACGTGGCATCAGTGAACAGATCAGGCTCGGACGCACAGAATTCCAGAAACTGGATGACAAATTCGCACGACTGTACAGGATGATACACACCTCTACGCATGTGAGTGACTGATCGCACAGAGACATTCACTGTGTTCGTCAGCAATGTAGCACTCTCACAGGTCAGACTTTGTTCGCTACTACATTTCGGCGTGGTCTGCTTAACAGAGGACTGCTCGCTTGCAGCTGAGTACTTCGCATTCCTTTCAGTTTCCACCACAGACGCTTCAGGTTGCAATGGGGCCTCTTGAACCCAGACGCGTTGATCAGCAACAAGACGTGCTTTCTGACGAGTCACGATGCACCGTGATGCACCATCATGGTCGCATACCTGTTCTACAATATCGTGATGAATGGCACTTCGGAGCGTAATACCGGCTGAATACTAGGTCATGATTCGGGCTGGCATTATATTCACTTCTCAATCTCGATTGATACGAACGAAACCGGCAACAGCCAGCGATATGACAAGAATGTTTTATTGGCAGAGGTAATACCCTTCTTTCAGAGTTGTCCTGGCGCTTTATTACAGCAGGACATTTCTCGGCCACATGTGGCCCGGAATTTCCAAGGCCTCTTTCATGCAGGGCAGATACATTTTTTCCCATGGGTTGTACGTTCGCCAGATACGTCCTCGATTGAACATGTCTGTGACACGGTAGCTATGCGAATCGTCCGTCAACCGCCTCCGCCAATCAGCACAAATGAACTCTGGTCTAGCATAGAAGCACCCGGGTAGGCTATTACCCATGTAATTATCAAAAACCCTCTTCCATTCAATGTCACTTCGTGCAGAGTCTGTTATTTTTGCTCCAAATAGTTTCACATAATACTGAAGTTTGAAACGTAATAATATTATATAGCTCTACAGATGTTATTCGTCATCTCCTGTAACATGAGGAATCTGTGATATAAATTTTATCTGAACGTTGCGAATCTTACTTATTGTTGCAATTTTCATAAACAGTGTGTATAAAAAGCGAATTACTTTCAAAAGAAAACTCTTTATAATTTTTGTGACAACTTAAAATTTTAAGTTTTTCCTTAATGTATGGAAAATAGTTTTTACGGCATACCTGCCGTTAGGGTAATTTCTTTTGCGCTGTACGAAGAATACTTCTTGTGATTGAATAAATTATTTTCTTATCATTATACCAAAATGGTTGTCTTTATTTGTCTCCTTGCAGGAAAAGGCGGTCATCTTGTCATGAAGAGAGAACTCCTCAACTGTTTATGGAATCATTGCCATCGAAGTGATCGCCGACATGAGAAACTTTTAAAATTCATGAAACTATTTATACCGTTTCATTCTTTAAAGAAACCCAGAGCTAGAATAATGCGTGACACAAAGAGTCAGAAGCAAAAACGCTATTGATCTTTTTAAGAGAAATACGTCTCTTGAAAAGCATTATTTCGTCTAGCGCAGAGAACACAGCATTTGGACTTTTCGCTCATAATGTCAGAGTGCTTGTCGGTCACACTAATTACACCGGACGAACAATCAGTCACCCTCTTTAGAACTTTCCCAATATCGGGTGACGGCACCTCTTGCCTGGTTAACAGCATGCATTCGTTGTGGTATAAACTCCGCGAGGTTGTGGAAGTATTGAACATCGATTTGCAATCACTCGTGTGTCAATTGGTCCCAAAGTGCTACCAGAGTACGTGAGTGTCTATTCCAGCATTTCACCTTCTGTTCCAAATGGTCGCAGATATTTTCAGTAGGATTTAGATCTTGGAATTTGGCGGGCCATTTGACGTGTGACAGTGTTGCTGATTGTTCGTCGTGCCACTCAGACACAATTCTAGCCATTTTTTGTTTTTGATTGGAGGTTTAACGACCGCCGTGAGTCTCTCAATGGGCTATAAGCAGTCGCCCGTCCCTAATTTAGGGTCACTGGTTCCAGGGAAGGGAGAGAGCCAGTGCCGTAAGACAAACACAACATCCATACCTCCTCAGTTTTTGAACCCGGACCTCTTTTGGACGAATGATCAGAACCCATCGCTTAAACCACTGAGCCACCAGGGTCGCAATTCTAGCCTTGTGCACACGACAGTTGTCGCCTTGGAAGACATGTGCGGCAATGTGATGCTGTTCCGGGAGATATTCGTCATTCAAAATTCTGAGGTACACATGCCAGTTCGAATTAATCGTCACTGCATCGAGAGGACCAATTTTGTGTACGAAAATCATCCCCCAAAAATTACAGAATCCCCCTAGAGCTTGAACAACACCTTCGACACAATAGGGATTAAAGGCTTAATTGGGCCAGCGATGCACTCGTTGCCTCCCATCATTGGAGTACAAATTAGAACGAGACTCATCAGACCAAATTACTCATTTCCTATCTTCCACAGGAAAATTTTGATGTCCAATGATAACGTGCGACTTTGTGACTTGCTGTTATAAACGGCCTCTTCTGTGATACTCTGCTCCAGATGTCGATCCCATGCAGTTCTTGTCGCAACGTCCTTTTGGACATTGATTAAAGTGGACTTTCATTGACTGTTTGGAACAATTGTTGCCTGGTTTGATACCGATTTGCAGTTACTAGGCGTGAAACATGGCGGCGGTCCCTGTTGGTGAGAATCGTTTTTCGGACACAGTTACGTCGCCGACTTTCAGTTGATTGCAAACTACACCACTGTTTGTAGACCTACTGGGCAGTAAGCTTTAGCACACCAGCAAATTTGGAGACTTCATTCACTTTGTATCCGTAGGCAGGGCCAAATACGATGGTTCCTTTTTGCCACTCAGTAACGTTTGTCTAACGACCCATATTGCAGACTAAATCTAACACACCCTTTGCTCTTCCTTACTGTACGAGAGAAATGATCCTGTAGACCACGTCAGGGCTATTTATATCCTAAAAAAGCTGTCACGGCGCCCTCTGTGAAACCGGTAACTTCTTACTGTCATTTCTGTTAGGGGTGACTATTTATTTGTCCGGTGTGCTTGTAATCAATGTGAAAATAAATCTTTATATTAATAGGCAATTGTTTATTCATTTTGAACAACGGTGCATTTCGTAAACAAAATGCAGCTGTGTGATTTAAATACATTAAAATTTGGTTCATTTGCTGTCCACTCAAATTTGTTGCGGACCATCAAATTCTCATATCCTCGGGTCCACAGAACTAGCACACCTTATTCAATATTTATATTACTGGATTACACAAACTCAATGCCCTTCACACAGATTTATGTACTTGAGGTTGCAAACCTATCGTTTATGAGTTATTTCATCTTGTACCGGAAGCCCAAGAATTTATTTCTAGGTTAGCTCTTAATAGAATCCAAGTTCCGTTCCCATGTGAGATTCCAACACACAAGGAATGGAAAAAACGTAGAGTTACATCATTGTCTCAGAGTGTGGCCGGATGATTCGTAGTAATGTATCAGGAAAAGTTTTTGTACGAAATATAAAGTGCTTCGCCTACAAAAAAAAAAAAAGAATTGCTGTAACGAAAACAAGAAAACAATAGCAAAATATTATATATACGTAGACACACTCTTCCATAGAATTTATGAAGAGGAATGTGGGGAAAAATTTAATATCACCGTCGTATTGATATAAAAATTGTTTATATATTAAAAGTTGCTCAAAGTTTTTTCATGTTATTATGAAGACAAAGCAACTTCATAGAAAGCCTGTTTTAAACTTTTAATTACTTAAAGTAGTTTGCGCCATATAGTGTGTCTGTAATAAGCAACAACAAAAAATATCACCTCAATCCAAAATAAAACCATTAGAAGAATGACAGGAATCGATGGAACTACCTCCAAACATGAAATTAGGAGTATGCTAAATAACAACTCAATACTTTATATGGTACATACAATGTATGAGCTAGCGCAAAGATACTACGAAAAAGCAAAAGAACATCAATAACACGCTGGTCAGAAAAGCTCTTAATTATGAAAGAAAGGTCTTCGACAATCATAAAAGGCCAAAATCCATTTTAGAAAAATTCTCAGAAAAAAACCCTGTCAGAACTTGGACTGCAAATCCAAAAATATTCTGGGATTAATCGATACTTTTAATTTAAGCAAAAACTAGCGTTTTCTCTGCCTTCGTTCTGGAGCCCTGCATTTCAAAAGACATTCAATTGATGTACTGACCAATAAGGGAAACGATTCTGTCTCATTAGCAAAACAGGCCTACTTAGACCCGCCTCCATGGAAACTTGGTCAGTTACGTTCGTGACTGCTACGCAGAAACCTAAGGTTCGATCCCAGCAGGTACGAACGTTCGAACCACTAAATATCCGCAGTGCGTCGGATGAGCACGTTAAGCCGTCGGTCACCGTGTACTGTCACCCAGGAAATACATAAGGGCGTCTTCCTACCCCTTTCTGACTCGCTTCCGTTTCAATTTGTAATCGGGTACTCTAGCCCAAATCTCTTAGCTTCCTATTTCCAAGGGTTGTTTAAGACCTGGGGTCAAAAACTTCCTCCCTAAAGTCCTCTACATATGATCTGATCTGATCTGAACTTGGTCAGTGTTAACCCAACATGTCACACAACGAAGATGCAAACATGGAAGGCTCAGTGGAAGACAAGATCCAATGCAATACAGAGACATCCAATGGGCAGAACAAACTTTCCTTGCTCGTTGAGATGGTTTTCATTGCAGTAAAGGAAGCCCTGTCAGATGAAATAAACAAGCAAAGATTAGACAACAAAATTCGGAAAATTTGCCAAGGAAGAATTTTAGGTGCTATATGCACAAAAAGATGAGAAAGAAGAGGAGGAATCGAGAAGAAAAGACCCAGGGTAAACTGAAAATATATCCTCTACCAAACTCTGCCCAGAAGAAATATATGAAGTTTTAAAAGAAAAAGGAATTAAAGTAAGGCGCATTATCAGACTCCAACACCCAGATTGTCAACATAGGGAGATTGCGACCTTTATGTCGGAAGAAAACATCCAGACCCAGCAGGTGGTAATTTTAAATTACCAAGTAGGATTGGATGAGTACCGTCAGCCCGTACACGAAAGAGAATCACCGCACAGGAATTTTAGACCACACGCTATAGGTTCTAGAAACATTTGTAGCAGAGGAAGAGGAAGTGCTTTTCAATCCAGAGAAGAAGCAAATAACATAATCACATATGCTCAAGCCGCAGCGCAGCCTGTAACTGGCTGCCCCTGTACCAGCACCATAGATGCAAGCAGCTCCAGCAAACTTGAACGAAGTTAAGCAACTAGAGATAGCAGAATTTCTACTTAGAATGTAGGAAGTACACGGAGGATAAAGAAAAAGCACTCTTAAGTTCCACACTCATGGTTTTCAAAAAGGTGCTATCGTATCCGTACTTACTAAGATGTGTGTAGAAAAAAAACTATAAGTGTATGCACACACTAAAATAGTTACTTTAAGGAAAACAGGAAAATTGTGGTGAAGAAAAAAAAATGTGTATAAGAGTAAAATTTTTAATATCTTGAACTTAGACGGTGTATACCATAACGAGGTGGTGCCGACAGGTCATCCTGCTTGGCCTTTTTCAACTCGCAACATATAGCGGCAAAAAAATAAAAATTTAAGAAACAAAACATGAGTTACGTTCATGTGAATAATAACTACTTCCTAAAATAATTACTATACCTCATTTTAGCAAAGTTTCAGGCCACAGAACATCGGAATCAGCTGGCTCACGCTTTGCATCGGAGTCGATTAAAGTCTCAATCCAAACACGCAATAAAAAAAAAGAAAATTATCTGGTGGCTATATCTAAGATGCCAGAATAGATCAGAGAAAAAATTGCTTGCATTAGATAAACCCAGGTGCCCTACTAACTTGAACAACTAATGATGAAAAAAATAAGAGGGGAAATTTGGTTGTAAGAACTGGATGTTATATGGTGTGCTATTCCTGTGTACTTTTTTCTTCTGCTTACAGGTTTTCCCTCTCCTTTGACCTCGCCTTCCTTTCCCGTCCCCAGTGTGAGATCGCTCAGGTAAGTATGTAGAACAGCTTACAACTTCTGTATTTAACGGGAAACCGTATACTTTTTAACTCTTATATTTTCTATTCTTTTCTTTTTAACTTTCCTATCAGGGCGCTCTACTACCATTCAAAAAATCAAATTTCCTTTTTTTCCAACCAAAGAGCACATCGTGTTGAGGGTTTGGGACTCTGGACCTAAGTTAGGAAACTTTTTCGCAATCATAAATCGCGAAAACCATTTTCTCACGGTGATTTCAAAAGATGGTAACGCGTCTTTCAAGAACACTGAATTCTAGCTGAAATGTCAATCGGAAAAGTTGCAACTCGTGCTTTGAACAACGATTCTTTGTTCAAAGAAAAAATTACCTGCTACACAAGCTTGTAATTATCTGCTATGTCGACTTCACCTCTTGTAATTGTTTTTTGCACAAGCTTACCATTGCAAGGTTTAACGAGCTTTTTGATACTTTGATTGATCTAGGAATACATTCGTAAACAAATTCACCTTGTCACCTAATGCTGTTTCAGGTGATTCTATTTATTTTCCTGAATTCTTAGAATAACTTTTATAACTTGCTGAAATCAAGTTTCGAATACTGAGATGAGATGCTATGTATGACATATTGTAATTCATGTACAGTAAAATGCTTCAAGGACCTAAAAGAGAGACTGTGAGCTTCAGGTTCTCGTCCTGTCTATATAAGAATAATACTCGAATGAAGAGAAGACATTTTATGACCAGCTAAATTTAAAATGTTTCAAATAAAAGATATCTCTAACATTTCTAACAGATATATCTAACATTTCAAACAGATATCTCTATCATTTCTAACAGATATCTCTAGCATTTCTAAAAGTATTTATTTACAATAAATGAAACGCACCCTGTTCAAAACTGTAAACAGTTCTGTATTTTTTGAAAGAACATGAACTTGCGGACTTTTGCTTGGTGGTTCAATGTCCAATACAAGCAACTTAGTGGGATATACGCGCTCCCTTCTCCCTAATTGAGACCACTGATTCCTGAGAATAGGGAGATCTAGTACGGTAAGAAAAACAGGGCATCCATGTCACATAAGGATCCGAACACGGGCACGTCTCGGACGAATGGTCAGCACACAGCAATTAGACCATTGCTCCATTGGGAACGACCTTCTGATTCTGCAATATTAAGGGAAGAAAGAAATGAAAAGAAAAATAAAAAAAAAAAACAGTGAGAACTTGTAAAAGTCTGGCAGAAAGATATCTACTTAATATAATGAATATGCCTGCCACAAGAAATTAAATTATTACCCATTTTCAAAATAGACGTACTTATAACTTGGGGCTCTTCGTAATTTATATTTTGATGTCGAGAAATCTCCAAAAAAAAAAACCTTTACAATTATTTTCTGCTATTACTCAAAAGTTCAAAAACATTCATTTCGGAGAACACGTTTACACGATGCTTGATAAAATAACAAATGAGTTACTAACACAGCAATCAGATCTTCAAGAATAATCACCTATAATTTCATATCAGAATTACCGACCCTCCATTATATTACATATAAAAAATGTTATTCCTGATATGCGCCATTTATTCGCTGCCCTGAAGGGGCGACGCAATGGATATGAGCTAAACTGAATTAACAATTCGGTTAACGCGCTTTTTTTATCGTTTTCCGCTTTTATTTGTTACGCTTTTAATTGCTTACGTGATATCGTTTTTTTTGTTATAAATGAGCTGTTGTGAAAGCTATTTTGAAAGTTTTAGCTTTGCGGATATTTTATTTTTGGCTTTGTTTCCCTGAGGTGTGATTCATTTAGTAGTTTCGATTCGGAGAAGTACGTATATTTTATGTACGATTACAAAAACAATCCGAAAAAAAGGGAGGAATGGGCGCAATTTAAGACTGGTGATACTAGTTTAACGATGAAATTGCAAGAATTTGATAAACGTTATAGGCTTTTTAAGCACTAAACCAACGAAAATGAAGTAAAATGGAATCCTTATGACTCACAATGAAGACTTGTAAAGCACTATTTTTGTGAAAACCTGGAGCTAACTTACGTTTCATTTTATAACACACTCTAGTTTTCCCCTTAAAATGTCGGTAGACAAAACTTATAGTAAATGCGCTTGCAAGGAATCTTAAAAAAGGCAGCTCATGTTGTGGATCTTGATAACTAGACATGTGACGCGTCCCTTATTTTTTGAATTTCAGAAATGTTTGACGTCTTTCGAAATGTCTAAATAAAATAGTTTTTAATTCATATCTAAATAGTTTGGCCGTTGAAAAGCCATTATTCATGCGCAAAACTTCTAATAATTCCACAGTTTAATTCCCGGGGCACGAGGGTAATTTCAGGTTACATGACGTCTGCGTAAATTCGAATTGATCATACCATTGTTTCATCCACGTTTTAAAATATTTTCCCAAAGCGCACTGAACTGAATTCTCAGTGAACGAGCATACAGGACAGTTTCGGTGAGATAAATATTTTGCTCCTGATTTTCATATTAGGATCTCACTTTGTCGTTATTTTTACTATCGACATACCACTGTGTTGAGCAGCGTTAAAATTTAATCTCCGCCTATAAGAGTACAATTGAAAGGGTTTATTTTATGACGCATATTTTTTAATGAAAAACATTGATTCAGGCTGCCTTGTCTAATGACCTTTCTGCAATTTTCTGCAATTGGTACTATGGTGGCTTCATTCATTGGTAATGTTCTTGTCATGAGATAGACATTTGTTGAATTATATTGATTTAATCAAAGTCCATTTTCGTATTGAATTTAAACCTGAATTTTAGGAGGCTATCAAGAATTAATATCCCTTTTGTATTTGTGGTTGTTAGTATTCTGCTAAAGAAAAGATGAAACGTATGGAAGCTTTGTCATCTAAACAGAAATTCATTTGATATTTCTATTTGAAATTGCACATAATGTTTAATCTACACCAGCAACGTACGCATACTTTCACCATGACGTTCATAGAAAACAGGAAAATATATTTTTTGAAAATACAATCTGCTTGTTTTTCAGTGTCGAAGGGAGATATATCAAGGAATAATTTCAAAAAATTGTAAAATAAAAGTGTTATCGAAAATTTGCTTAATGTTATAGCGAATAAATATTATTTTTATTTAAACGTAAAAAAATAGAAATATATCTACGTGTGAGTTATGTAATTTTTTTTCCGGACCTCTCTTCCTTGTCAAAATGTTTTGCTCGTCTACAGTATTTGTCAGTTCCAGCAGAGGGCAACTAAAACACCCACAGGATTTAGTGATACATGATTTGGGATTCCAAACTTCCTGTAAGAATTACATTTGTATGTGCGCTTTTACGTCAAAAGTACTCGTAAAGTCTTATATTTCCTAATGGAATGTATGTAATGCGACTGTTTTGACTAGTCAAATTACACACAGGTGACTGTAAAGTATATCATTTCTCTCGAACTTCGGCTAAACAATGGGAAATCGGGAATTAAATAATAGGATGTTCCGTCGACTTTGGGACTGTCTTTATTTGTGTATTTAAATAATCTGTAGGTAGTAAGTAAGATAACAAAGTACAAAGAAAAACGTAAACAAAACATGGAACCATTTTCAGTGTTTTACGCGAAATATTCATTTACTTCAAATTTAAATCTAACTTATCACTTCACGTTAGTACTTTACCTAACGATTATGGGTTCAATAACTGGAAGTATTGTTAATAGTTTACGAACAAGGTATCTCGTTTCTTCACTTAAGCGGAATTATTTGTCGACAGTATGCAAAGGATTCTTTAGATTTTCTTGCACTATAAAGTTTGGAAAAGTAAACATAAGATATAAATTATTTATGACATTTTAAACTTACCTGAAACTGAGTACTCGACGTTCACAAATATCGTTCCTCTATACAGAGGCTTCCCACTACACCTTGGGTTGCTGACGTCTGCCTCCTCCGCAAAATGCGGTTGATTAGGGTGCATAATTGTTGGTAGTGGGGATTGCGCTGTGCGCGACCCCTAATAATAAATATGACATTTAAGAATTGTCTATTTCCCTTGGCAACATCTGTAATTAGTTCATCGCATTATAAATTATAATACAGAGTTTTCTAGTTTCACTGCTGTAATTACTAAATTTTTATTGAGTATTTACCTCAACCACACTGTACCGCATTTTACTATACGTTAATATCTGATCCAAAATAATGGGTAAAATTTCCCGGATATTTCATGTCTGGTAAGTTATTGCGCAGTGCAACAATTTTGCGAAACCAATATCATGCTAATATTAGTTAAGTACGTATATCACAGCACACTCAGATGTATAAAAGGTCCAAGTATGAGAGCGAAGTTATGGGATTATGGTAACGTAGTCGCACAGGAGCAATCAATGAATGCAATTCTTAAGTTATTCCCAGGGTAGTTCAGTTCGCAACCTTAGGCCATTTAGCAATGATAACTTCGTATTATTTTAGTGCCACCCCGATGGCGCAGTGGTCTAAGCAATAGCTTTTGATAATTCTTACAAAAGGGGTCCAAGTTTTCCAAAAGAGGTCCGGGTTCAAATCTCGTGAGGCATGGATGTTGTGTTTGTCTTATGGCACTGGCTCTCTCCCTTTCCTGGAACCAGTGGCCCTAAATCAGTAATTGACGACTGCTTACAGCCCATTCAGTTGCTCACGGTGGTCGTTAAACCTCCAATAAAAATATATTTTAGTCAACGTCAGACTGACGATTATCCAGGACTTGCACAGGAAATAGTTTTCGTCTGCTTAGTAATTTGCTTTAGATTTGAAAAAGTCGTTTGAACTGGAAATGTTTTAATTTCTAAGCAATTATTTTTGGAATAGCTAATTCAAGTGTCTATCATGGAAGAAGTGACAACTTTCTTAGTACTTTTGAGGGGAAGTTCAAGCCAAGATGAGAACAAGAGTTTGAAGGTTTTTAATAATAGTGAATTATCTGAGAATATATCTTGGACAACATGATTTTTCTGCCTATTTAAATGAAAGAGGTATATTTTATTTTTGTGTGTAGGTATAATGTTGAAGGAATGGAAGGGTGAAAATGAGTGGGACATTTGTGTCACTCTTTGGCATGTGTCACCCGTGTCCCAGCGTGTTCTTTATGAATGCGAGTCACAGGTGTTTGAAACCGTTTGAGTTTGTTGCACGGTGGAGATAATTCTGACCAAAGTACTCTGCATGTAATTCCCTGAACGCACTCCATTCTGCTAGTGTGAGACATGGGTTTCTGAGATCACGACTGGTGCACTTCGTGGGGCATCCATGGTGTTCCTTATCCTGGAAGACACGGAAAGTCATTGCATTTGAATTCTAAATTTTAGTTTTTCTGTGTTTCCTCTAATTCTGGGTATGCGTGAATTTTAATAATATGCCATGGAAATATCTGTAAAAAGTGCATGAGTGATACAATTGAGACACAGAAAATATGTGGTACATTTGCAGTCAATTCTTTGTTCTTTCCTTATTTCTTCTCTATAAAAACGTTGCAATGTAGAAAGTTGGTTTTATTCGAAGTCAATTGGTTAAACGGAAATCAATGATATACTTCTCCTTATGCAGTACTTATCATGCATTTTGCGGAAACTTATTTGTTTCGTAATTCCTGTGTCGTAGGACTCGGTATCATTGTTTTGGAATATAAGTATGATATATATCTCGTACTTTACTAGAACAATTTTTTGAAAATTAGGCACATTCATGTTTCAATTTCGTTTTTCTTCCACAAATGCAGGTAAATGAAATTCGCCCATCTGGAGATTGAGGTTCACGGAAATTAATTTTAATAAACATTTTTCCTTTCGTTTTACTTGATATAATACTTCCAGCTTCACTGCAGATAATTCTGATTAGAATACTCTGTCAGAGTACTCTAATCACTTTAACTTTTCTTTCTTTGATGTCATTTATTTATAGAATTAATCTGAAGACATTTGGTATACTAATCGTTGCGTGAACACTTGAAGATCTGTTAGGGACTGCACTAAAGCCGCAACAGTAGGCTACACCCGGTGTCTGAAATGAAAATGTGTAATTTCATTTCATTTTTGGTTCAAGAAACTGCAAACATATTGTTTATGAAACGAAACATATCTTCTGTAACCCTTCCTAAAGCATTGTTTGAAAGAAAAGTTATGTACAATGAGAATGATTGCAAATTCATGTGACGGATATATTTACTATTGATTAGTTTCATTAGAAGTATTTTGAAGTTCATCATGATATTGAAGAATACCTTTGAGATGTATTCAATGTTACTCACAGAAACTATGTTTGGGAATGCTAACTTCGCATGCAATAAATCATATAAAAAAAAATTCAGAAAAACTGTGTATTGGTTTTCACGTTTTTAAAGAAGTTCATGATGTGTTTGGTTGAGCAAATTCGTTTTGTACGTCAAAACGTTTTAATTGTGAAGACCTCAGAATTATAAGCAGATGCTTGCTCGCTCCTAATCTGGGGATCTTTTTCCCTCAAGCTGCCGATGAGGGCCAGCATCGAATACTGGGACTCTTCAACGCCCTCAACCACGATTTGAACCCAGAAGCAGCTGATATGAATTACAGCGTTACGTTCCTGAACATTTGTCTACGTGAGCGGTACATGCTCTAATCGTCATTCCTTATTACCAACAGAACAAAAAGAAAAAATAATTTCTTAAAGGACAATATGTTTCAAACTACCCTTTTGAGGGAGTTGGAGATCTCTGTCTGTGACATTATAAAAAGAAATAAACTTCCTTTAATGTCATATGCAATGTAGTAGATTGGAAGTATACTAAGACTTACCATAGTAAACTGTAGTAGGATATATAGTAGGGAGGAACAATACTTTGACCCCCACAGTAAACAAGGTATTTTTTATGCTTAATTTTATGCTTGCTATTAAAATTAAATGCTGCCAGTATTTATACTTAACTAGACTCCGTGGGCAAATGAATGGTATCGATATCTTCTGGAATAAAATGACGTACTATTAAAAATAAATATTTTTTCTTAGCATCCATTATATTTTATGCTCATGACAATAGTTTCATAAATGAAAAGTTGGTTTATTCTTAAAATATTTAAATTTCCATTTTGCGAAAAGTCATTATGAAATTTCTAGAGCTACCTTTACGCATCTGCTCAAACTAAGATTCATTTAAATAAGAAAATTTAGGTATATGCGAAATAAACTTTCCCTGAATTTGAAATTTCATTAACAAATAAGCCAATTATTTTCAGCCTTTAGTTATGTAGCTTTCAGTTTTTAACAAGGAAATGCTTATGGATTAAAAAAATGAACTGAAATTGATTCTTCTGCTGAACTATCTTGATTTTTCTCAGGTTACGAATTGGAATGTGGTCTTTGTTGTAGTTTGTGAGCTTGTAACCGAAAATGTCCCTGTCTAAAGATTTTGCTTTTTGAGGTGAAAGTTTTCTATGACTATTATGGGGTAGTGTAATTTACATTAAGAAATTCGAACACATGTCAGAGGAATATATTTCAGATGTTTGGTCAGAAGCTACACATAATTTAAATATATTCTCATAATATTTCACTTTTGATTTGTAATATTCCTTAGAAACCGAAGTTTACGAATTTCTCTTGTCATTTGGTATGGTTGTTCAGTTTTGTGTGCCATATTTCGCAATTTTGAAAAAAATGTTCTTTTAAAACGTTCTATTGTTTTTAATTCAATCTAACATGTTCACTTAAACGATACTCCTGTCGTTCTCTTGTCACACAAGGCAATTAGTGTATTAGCTGTGGAACATGCTGGTGTTATACTGTGCATTTTCAATGGAATTCATAGGCTAACGCATGTTCCTCTAAGATTTCTTAGCTGAGAAGGCATTCAACGATACCGAGAATAAATCATGATTTGTTTTGTGCCAGTTGAAATGTCACGCAGAATGAATGCTAAGGTTATCGCTGACAAGCATAAAGCCGGCAAATGCTGAGAATAATTCATTCAAAGTATACTACGTAGCGAAGATGATCACTGTTAACAAGCGAAGTAACAAAATTTAATGAAATTCCATATTTAACAAGCACTGTAAAAACTTGCGATGAATTTACGGTGTTTCACCCGGATTAAGACGGTTTACAGATCGTAAACACGCCACCTGGCGATCAACCGTAAATTTTCAGTAGATAAACTACATGTTCACGGTGTTTAAACTGTTTTAACGGTTACGGTATTTTAACCTAAACAATCTGGCAACATTCTTCTGAAAGCGGTTGTACACCTGTTTTTTCACGTTCAATCAGTCGACTGACACAGCCATTTTGGACAGCACCTCTACTCTACAGGCAACACGTGAAAGTTATCCGAAGAAGCACGTGCCCCACAGCATTTATTTTTGGCAAGTATCTTTTTGCTTTGTGTAAGTTACAGTGCATTATGATGAGAATATTAGTATTAAGTGTTTTTGTTAACAACTGGCAGACATGATAATTTAAACAATTGATTTTTATTTAATGTATTTCGTTGAAATTATTTGTTAAGCATTGGTGATTACTGATTACCTACAAATAAGTAAAACAATGCAGGACTAAGCTTTTTTGAGGCCCCTAAATCTGGGCACAAGTGCTCGTAAAATACCTTTGTCATATAAGAAAGATATGTACGTCATATACATATGTAAGATACCTGTCCTTCATATATTAAGGCCGGGTAAAATGCATCTTATGTGTTTGCAGACATGAAGAGATGCATTGAATTATCATTTTTAATATTTATTTCTAAAGAAACATTGAATCAAGTATAGACAACAAAAATTAGAAATGAATGCACAGGAACAAAAGTTCACACATAGTTCAGGAGTTTATCTTTAAAATGTTTGTTTAAAGATGTTTAAGCATTTTTTCTACAAACCAACACATTGAAGAACTCGCTTGTGAGCAGTGTATGTGTGCCCAATCTGCGGTAAGATGGGAATTTATCAGAAATATTCAATTTCTTAACAATTAGATTAAATATATCAATTAACAATTAGATTAAATATATCAATACACAGGTCTGTTCGCCGCCCCGGTAGCGCAGTGGTCTAAGGCGTTGGCCTCTGATCATTCGTCCGTAAGGGGTCCGGGTTCGAATCCCGGTCAGGCATGGATGTTGTGTTTGTCTTACGGCACTGGCTCTCTCCCTTCCCTGGAACCAGTGACCCAAAATTAGGGACGGGCGACTGCTTATAGCCCATTGAGTTGCTCACGGTGGTCGTTAAACCTCCAATCAAAAAAAAAAAAAAAAAAGGTCTGTTCAGTATTACTTGCTTTACTGCCAGTGTTTGCTGTAAAATTACCAAAAAATGAGAGAAATATCGCCCAATGCATAACTAGAGAAACTTGTGTGAACAGTGTGCATGCTCCATCTCTGGTAAGATAGGAATTTATCAGAACCATTAAATTTCTTAAAAATGAGGTGAAATATATCAGCACACAGGTTTTAGTTCAGTAATACTTGCTGAACTGCGAGTTTTTCAGTAAAATTACAAAAAAAAGGGAAAAAAATTGCCAACGCACAACTCGAGGCGCGTCGCATAAACTTAATAGCAGTACCAATATCTCTTTGTTTTATTTATAAAATGAGTACCCCAAAAGGTGTATTTCAATGCAAACCCAATTGCACGTAGAAAGTTTTACAAACAGGTCACTGATGCTAGGCAGTAATTACATTAGAACTGCTTCGTGAGCAAAGAAAAAACCCTCAAAAAATCTCTTCAGGTGTACTGTGTAAGAAATAATTATTGCTAGTATACCCCAAAATTTCAAGTGTCCACATATCTTACAAAAATTTTATACTAAAGAAAATTCTAACATTGAATCAAGTGTAGACAATATAAATTAAAAATGAATGCACAAAAACAAAAGTTTGCCGCCCCGGTTGTGCAGTGGTCTAAGCGATGACCTCTGATCATTCGTCCGAAAGGGGTCTGGGTTTGAAACCCGGTGAGGCATGGATGTGGTGTTTGTCTTACGGCACTGGCTCTCTCCCTTCCCTGGAACCAGTGACCCTAAATTAGGGACGGGCGACTGCTTATAGCCCATTGAGTTGCTCACGGTGGTCGTTAGACCTCCAATAAGGCCGCCCCGGTGGCGCAGTGGTCTAAGCGATGACCTCTGATCATTCGTC
Organism: Macrothele yani; assembly: GCA_039090855.1. Classification (NCBI taxonomy): domain Eukaryota; kingdom Metazoa; phylum Arthropoda; class Arachnida; order Araneae; family Macrothelidae; genus Macrothele; species Macrothele yani. The sequence goes on from CM077034.1 coordinate 164,960,568, forward strand.
CGAAAGGGGCTGGGTTCGAAACCCGGTGAGACATGGATGTTGTGTTTGTCTTACGGCACTAGCTCTCTCCCTTCCCGGGAACCAGTGACCCTAAATTAGGGACGGGCGACCGCTTATAGCCCATTGAGTTGCTCACGGTGGTCGTTAAACCTCCAATAAGGCCGCCCCGGTTGTGCAGTGGTCTAAGCGATGACCTCTGATCATTCGTCCGAAAGGGGTCTGGGTTCAAAACCCGGTGAGGCATGGATGTTGTGTTTGTCTTACGGCACTGGCTCTCTCCCTTCCCTGGAACCAGTGACCCTAAATTAGGGACGGGCGACCGCTTATAGCCCATTGAGGTGCTCACGGTGGTCGTTAAACCTCCAATAAGGCCGCCCCGGTTGTGCAGTGGTCTAAGCGATGACCTCTGATCATTCGTCCGAAAGGGGTCAGGGTTCGAATCCCGGTCAGGCATGGATGTTGTGTTTGTCTTACGGCACTGGCTCTCTCCCTTCCCTGGAACCAGTGACCCTAAATTAGGGACGGGCGACCGCTTATAGCCCATTGAGGTGCTCACGGTGGTCGTTAAACCTCCAATAAGGCCGCCCCGGTTGTGCAGTGGTCTAAGCGATGACCTCTGATCATTCGTCCGAAAGGGGTCTGGGTTCGAAACCCGGTGAGGCATGGATGTTGTGTTTGTCTTACGGCACTGGCTCTCTCCCTTCCCTGGAACCAGTGACCCTAAATTAGGGACGGGCGACCGCTTATAGCCCATTGAGGTGCTCACGGTGGTCGTTAAACCTCCAATAAGGCCGCCCCGGTTGTGCAGTGGTCTAAGCGATGACCTCTGATCATTCGTCCGAAAGGGGTCTGGGTTCGAAACCCGGTGAGGCATGGATGTTGTGTTTGTCTTACGGCACTGGCTCTCTCCCTTCCCTGGAACCAGTGACCCTAAATTAGGGACGGGCGACCGCTTATAGCCCATTGAGTTCCTCACGGTGGTCGTTAAACCTCCAATAAGGCCTCCCCGGTGGCGCAGTGGTCTAAGCGATGACCTCTGATCATTCGTCCGAAAGGGGCTGGGTTCGTAACCCGGCGAGGCATGGATGTTGTGTTTGTCTTACGGCACTGGCTCTTTCCCTTCTCTGGAACCAGTGACCCTAAATTAGCGGCGGGCGACTGCTTATAGCCCATTGATTTGCTCACGGTGGTCGTTAAAAAAAAAAAACCTCCAATAAAAAAAAAGTTCAGGCGTTCGTCTATAAAATGTCTTTTCTTGCTTTGAGGTTTGTGAAGAAGTGCATAACATCGTCAAACTAACTGCTGAGCAATATCATGCTCTAATGACATGATAGCAAGACTGACTGTTAAGCCTTTGTTGAAGCATTGTCAATCACAAGTTATTTTTTACCAAGTGTAGTTTAAATACGGTGAATATACATTTGGGAAGATATCAAATTATCATGTATATATATATATATATATATATGTGTGTGTGTGTATGTGTTTTGCAATGTCTTGACAAGAACATTTTTTTTGTGCAGTGGCTACATTCACACTTGATAAAGTCATAGAACTGTGAAATTTTACTATGTAAAGATTCATCCAAATCCTCACTGTAAAAATCTAAACAGTTATTTAGAGAAATTTAGTTAGCAGTTAAGTAAGAACTGAAATGGAAATTGAATTTTTTTTATAAGCTAACAGACATTTGTTAAATTTGCTATCCAACTGATCAATAATCACACTAAATGTTTCTACTTCACATTTTTTCTGTCCTTGAAGAATAGTTTCATTACGGTTATTGCCATGTGCATATTTTTTTATTGTGATTTGACAAAACTTCCAGGAGATTTTTCACTTTATGTTCCTTCATATTTTTCAGAATTATTTCTTTCATTGGCAATGAAATGGGATAATGACAGAAGGTTACGTCCAGTTAACAAATCTAGTGATGGCTTTTGTAATTTAGTACCAATTTTATCGCGTCTTTCTAAAATATGCCAAAGAGCACACATGAAAATAGATTCAAATTTATGAGAGAAACTTGAAGAAAAAACATCCAATCTCTGTAGGTAGAAGAAAAGATTTAGGATTTCTAGACAATAGAAGTCCTAAATTTAATATGAATAATGCAAATTATTTATTCAATTTGCGCTTTTTGGAACTTTTTTACCCACACGAAGTTTTCAGTCCTCAGTAAAACAGCTGTGGGCTATACTAGATTTGTTGGGGACCAAAAAGTTCCAAATATTCCAACCTCCTTTAGCCTACCAAACACCCCTGCTCTGACAACTGGTTTTGGAGAACGAGGCACAAGTCGTCGAATGATCAATTTCTCCTGCAGACCACATGGGCGCCAGAAAATTATTTAGCTAGCACTGTTACAATCGTAGGTGATTTAACAAGAATTCTGACACCATACTCCTGCCTCCTATATCTTTCCTGTCCCAGCTGCTAATCATTCATCAACTTAATCCATTAAGAATTTCGTTTGCTGATTTTTGTGTTAAAATTTGTGCTTTCATCCTAATTTCTTTACATAGTCTGTGACGGGTTTAAAATTTATTACATGCCAGGATGCTAGATAATATTTTTTAATCGCCGGGATGCGGCCCAACTTCGAACACTTTATTTCTATGGGTGGTCAAATTTTATTACTGTAAAAACACATAAATTGTTACTCAGTTAAAGTTGATGCCATTGTTTTCCAGCCAATAGCTATCTCAAATAGCCTGGCAAATCCCTCTTTTTTTCCAGGCAGAGTTGCCATTATGTTCCAAGCTTAAATCTAAGAAATTCCTTAGTCAAACTCTGCATTAGCACCAATGCGAAACATCATTGTTACCCCCCCCCCTCCCGTTAGCTTAAAATACACTGCTCAAAACTATTGGGAGATATCGTGGTTTAGATATGAACTACTGACATCAACTGTTTGTATGCTAAGAGAAATTGAAGGAAAGTTATTACAATGGAACTTTTGCATACTTCGAAACACCTCAGTATGCAAAATTGATTGTGGGACGTTAAAAAGGGTATGTTTCTGTCAACGAATGAAAAGTGAATTGTATCTTATGATCGTTTAGTCCAGGATAAAAATTACTCGTGCTTTGAATGTGATGTCCGAACGTGATTTACCCGAATCTGTAGCCTGAGGGCTATCGGTCACTTAGAAGCTGGTCAAACCCAATCGCAAGTAGCGGACGCCAGTGGAGTGTCTCGAAGCATGATTTACAGATTTTGGAATTGGTTTTCAGATACCGAAAATTTAAGGCAAAGACCAGGGCAAGGTCACAGGAAAGCAACGTCAAGAAATGAGGATCGTTTTTTTATCACCGTCTGCCAGGAGAAACCGGAGTATGAGCGCCCCTCTTCTGCAATGCAAACTCCATACGGCTACTGACACAAATGTTTCGACTCAAACTGTTCGCACCCAACTACACGGTGTTGGTCTGTATGCTCGACAACCTATGGTAAGTGTTTCTTTAACCGCATGCCACCGTGCTGCCTGCAGATTTTGAGCACATGACCCTGCTGATTAGAGAAGAAATTATTGGAGCAACGTTCTCTTCTCAGACGTGTCTTGCTTTATTGTACATCCTGATTATTTTGAGGGAACAAGGTATTTGTAACAACCAGAGGTAGAAAAATAATCTGAAATCAAGTGGCCAGCTAAATTTTTTAGTGGCCAGACATTGTACCCGCGGGGAGGAGGGGGCTATATATAATGTCAAAGTCGTACACTTCTGTCCAAAAATGTTCTGCCCTCGGCCCTGGCAAAAAAAAAAAAGGTACTCGTTTTTTTGTTTTGTTTTTTCATCTGGGGCTCGCAAATTCCTGAATTATCATAATTTTCATCGTTTATCCTCAGACCCTGGAAATCGCACTTTTTATTTTTATTTTCGTATAATCTGTGCCGGTGTATAATTCACAGATTGGGACATTCAGAAGAAAAAGAAAAAAATAGCCATATGATCTTGTATATCACAAATGTTGATCCAGAAGCGGAATTTTCGACAGAAAAGTTAGGCACATAAAGACCCCGGAGTCCGAAGAAATGAAACAAAGACTTTGGTCAAAGTGGCAAAGGACAAACTAAAATACAAGGCACAATGTACACGAGATTCAGAACATGGAACTTTGACATGAGGCGTGCATGTTTAGGTTTCTGCAGCAAGCACTGTGCATACATTTTTATTGGCCAGTTGATGAGGAGAGGGCACAAGCACAGTCAGCGTTTTGTCTTTCCCAACAATACAAAGACAAAATAACTCCCGCCGCCCATTCCTACAGCTTTCCCGGTCTTTCATTATGACATCCCTTTTCCGTCCTCTTCACTTCGTGCAAATCCTGGACTAAAATTTTTTTTCAGAGAGAGTTCCTTTTCGAATTCTATAGCCCCTCTCCAGCGCAATTACCTTGCAGATTATTTTTCAAATTGAACGGCAGCAAAAAACTGTTTTTATTTTATTTTTTTTAAATCGTTTATTCGTGGCTTATACAATACAAATTGCCGAACATGTTATTCAGTGAGAAACTTACCTTTATTTTCATTTTTACGATATGATCATAAATATGCCTTTGTACATTTGTCTCCTCAAAAATTATTAAACTTAAATTTGCTAATTGTTTTGGCCATATTTTTCTTTTTGCATAGCGTACTAAGTGACTGTAGTTCCTATTCCAACCTCTAAAGTTTTCTGTCACTCAGTTTTAATACAAAACTACGATATTCCCTATTCCCTAATTGTTTTGAGCTGTATATATATAGCAATAAAGTCAACCACAGATGAATTGTAATCCTAATACAGAACCCAAAATAACACCCTGAATTCCTGATAAGAGAATTTTTTTTCCAAAGACCAAACTGCCCCCCGCATTAAAAAAGGCAAAATCGAATAAAAAAAATTTGCAGCGTGTTAGTGAAAACACCAAATATAAATATAATCATCTGGTAATTTCTAAACCTTACTTTGCCATGGACTTCAATCAAGATGGCTGATGCCATATTTGATATATCTCAAGGGGCCTCTGTCCCTCATTGTCAGTTTGTCACTATAAATGAATTGACACAAATCTCTGAGAATGTACATCATGTAAGGGTGGATCGGTGAAAATTTTAATCACAATGTAACATTCAGGCCTCTTGTGTCGCCATTCTGATTGAATATCAGCAATGAAGTCACATCACCAGTGAAGCATTATCTCCATCAGTGCTAAATAAATGAGGCAGGAGAAAAGTTTCTAGAAATGAAGAACTGGAAAAATAAGAGCTACATACAGGTACCGGATTTATTTAAAAATAGAAAGTAGTCATGACTACTCTTTTTTGTGCAAAGTACATCACAACTTGCATTTCCTTTGACATCTTGGAGTCGAATTTTTCACGATTACAATACTTTCTCATGCTAATGTATGAAAACGGAAAAAGTCTTTTTCACATAAACAAAAAGAACTAGGAACTCTCATAAAATTGCAGGTCCTGTTAATGTGGTGCTCCACAGAGCTACACACATAAAATCTTTACTGTTTCTACTGGTTTTCAAAATCTTTTGGATTCAAAAGTCTTAGTTTCTTATTTCTTTCTCAACAAATAAAATTCTTGTTTTTATTCTGTTGCATTTATTTGCTACAAAAATGTATATATACAGGGTGTCCGAGAATTATTAGTCACAACAAAATTATATAAAACAAAACATTAAACAGATAGAAATAAACTGACTGTATTAACTTACAATGTAACTGCACCAGTTAATAAATTTCGATGTGAGATCCCTTGGTTGCTCGTAGTACGTCTAAGCGATACTCAATTTCATGCCATGTATTGGCAAGCATCTGAGGAGTTATGGAATTAAATAGCAGCTGTGATACGCTACTTTAGTTCATGCAAATCAGTACATGGCGTCTGATAGACACGATCCTAATCCCACATGAAATTATCCAATGGAGTTAGATCTGGAGAGCGAGGAGGCCATAGAATTGGACCACCACGGCCAATCTATCTGTTGGGGAAAAGGCTCATTTAGGCACTTATGTATCATCATCATCATCATCATTGTCAACCATTATCAATCCACTGCTGGACGAAGGTCTCCCCAAGTTTCCTCCACAACGGTCTGTCTTGTGCCAGTCTCCTCCATGTCACCCCTGCATACTTTCGAATTTCATCCACCCATCTCCCATGTGGTCTTCTTCTGGGTCTTTTCCTGTCCCTTGGAATCCAATCTAAAATTTCGGCTGTCCATCGATGATATGTCCTTCTGGCAGTATGTCCAGCCCATTGCCATTTCAGGGATTTAACTCTGATCATGATGTCTTCCACTCTTGTCATTTTTCGGATCCACGAGTTCCTCTTCTTATCTCTCCTGGTTACACCAAGTATGCACCTATCCATGCTTTTTGAGTTGTCTGCAGTCTTTGTATGTCTCTTTTAGTTAAGGTCCACGTCTCTGCACCATACGTAAGCACTGGAAGGATGCATTGATCAAACACTTTTCTTTTAAGACATAATGGCATATTGCTCTTGAAAATTATGCTGTTTCTTCCAAAAAGCTCTCCAGGCAAGTTTTGTACGCCGATTAATTTCTTCATCAATGTGACCCTCACTTGATATCTGCTGTCCAAGATAAACGTAAGTGTCTGTTATCTCCAGCTTTTCTCCATCAATCGATAAATCTTCATTTTTTGTAAAAGCATTGAACATCACTTTTGTCTTCTGAAAGTTCATTTTTAATCCCACTTCTTTACTCTTGTCAGCAAGTTCCTGGATCATACTCTGCAGCTCTGATGGGCTAGTTGCAAAAATGACTACGTCATCAGCAAAGCGAAGGTGGGTTAGATAATCTCCATTAATCTTTATCCCCTTGTTTTCCCAGCTCAGTGACTGAAAAACACCCTCCAATGTGGCATTAAAGAGCTTCGGAGATATGGTGTCACCTTGTCTCACTCCCTTTCCAATTTTTACGTGTGTTGTATTTTCAAACAGCCTAATCTTTGCACTTGCATTTTCATAGATGTTATTAATGATATTAATGTATGCATCTTCAATACCGCAGGTTTTCAGAGCCATTGTAACTGCTGATGGTTTCACCGAATCAAAGGCTTTTTCATAATCGATAAAAGCCATACACAATGGAAGTTCATATTCCCTCGCTCTTTCAATTAGTTCTCTCAGCACATGGATATGATCTATTGTGCTGTAGCCACTCCTGAATCCAGCTTGTTCTCTCGGTTGAGCCATGTCCAGTGTTACCTTCAAGCGGTGTGAAAGAACTTTAGTGAAGATTTTATAAACTACTGATAGGAGGCTGATAGGTCTGTAGTTTCCGAGATCCTCAATGTCACCTTTCTTATGTAGCAGGATCATTGTAGCGGTGTTCCAATCCTCAGGAATCTTTCCTTCATTAAGGCATCGAGTGAAAATTTGGGCGAGTACTGTTTCGATTTCTCCACTTGCTTCTTGTATGATGTCTACAGTAATTCCATCTTCTCCTGGAGCTTTTCCCCGCTTCATGTTCTTGATTGCATGTGCAACGTCTGCTGGAAGGACTGGAGGAACTCTGGTACTGGTATCTTTCATGATGTCTGGAGTGCATGTATCATCCCTTTCATATAATTTGGAGTAGAAATCTTTCACTCTTGTCAAAATTTCGCCTCTATTTCTTGTTACAGAACCATCTTCTTTTCTCAGTGCCATAATCTGTTTTCTTCCCTTACTGAGATGTCCCTTTGCTATCTTTAGGCTTTGGTTGTTTTCAATTGCTTTCCTTACTAGTTCACAGTTGAATTTTTCTTACGTCTTCAGTGATACTTTTTCGTACTGTCTTGCATAGCTCTATATATTCCACTTTGGAAGTCACATCTTCTTTAGTTGTCCTCATCTCTCTTCTTTTTTGCATCAACATTTTCGTTTTTCCTGATAATTTATTTACATGCAACTTGTTCTTAGACCCAGCTAATTTTGTTGCTGTTTCCATAAGAGCTTTGGTTACTTTTCTGTTAACTTCAGAGATGTCCACTTCTTCCGATGTTAGGCCTTCTAAAGCAGAGAACCTGTTCTTCAGTTCCAACTTGAAGGTATTATGGTGTTTTTTAAGGTTGGCTATGTCAATAGATTTTGTTTGTCTTATGAGCTTGCCACGTTCAAGTTTAGTGTTGAGGTGCATCTTACATCTCACCAATCTATGGTCACTACCTGTGTTGAACTTGTTTAGCACACTGCAGTCTTCTATGACGAATTTTTTGTTACACATAATAAAATCAATTTCACTTGTCATCAAATTTGGATGTCTCCATGTCCATTTCCTGTGTGGCTTTTTCTTGAAGAAGGAGTTCAAGATGAAAAACCCTTCTGCCTCTGCAAACTCAACGAGAGTATTTCCACGCTGGTTTCTGTTGCCGTGACCGAATTTACCTACTGAAGTTTCATTCTGTTGCCGTTGCCCTATTTTTGCATTGAAATCTCCCATAATTATTTTCAAGTGCTGCTTACCTTTATTATTTAGATGACAAATTTCCTCATAAAATTCTTCAATTTCTTCTTCAGGATGACTTGTGGTAGGTGCATAAGTTTGAATAATCTGAGCCTGGTATCTTTTCGAGTGTTGGATAACAAGTCGTGCAGCTCTGTCAGAGGAACTTTCAACTTCTACCACTTTATCCTTCAGTTTCTTGTTTATTATAAATCCAACACCACTAGTTCTGCCAGTATCTGTCCCACGATAGTAGAAGAGATGTCCACTTTTCAGTTCGATGAGATCTTCTCCTTTTCTCCTTACCTCACTTAGCCCCGCGATGTCCCACTTGATCTTTTGTAGTTCCTCTTCCAATTCAAGAAGCCTTGAATCAGAAGATAGGGAGCGTCCATTGTACGTTGCCAAGGTCAGCATCAGATGGCAGCCTAGTCCGGTCCTCCGGGGATTCTTAGCACCCTCTGCCTTCATGTCGCACTGGCCACATGTTGATAAATGCGGAGTCGTACCGTCTTGTTGGAAAATGACATCATATCTTTTGATCTGGGTATAGCGAAAGTCTCTATCATATCCAGTAAATGTCATCATTTGTTTTTTTTTGCAGAAGGAAGTGCCAATCACTTCTCTTTTTGATAGGGCGCACCACACGTTACCTTTTGAAGAATCACATTCCAGTTCATTAGCAGCATGAGGCAGTTCACTACCCCATATCCTACAGTTGTGACAATTCACAATACATGAAATGTGGATTCATCACTAAAAATGACAGTACTGAGAAAGTTTTCGTTGTTTTTCACTCAATTTAGCATAACCACAGTGAAATCGTTTCGCAGAGTGTGATCATTTACATGCATCTTTTGCACTATTTGGATTTTATAAGCATAAAACTAATTTCTTGTGCAAGATATCGTGAACTGTCGATTTTGGAATGCACAGTTCTCTGCTTGCTTTACGAACGGATTTACTGGAGCTTCGTCGGAAACTTCCATTCACTTGGTCAACCGTCTCACCGCTGATGCTAGGCCAACCGGCTCCTCCACGAGGTTCCACATTGCCAGAACTGTTTTATCCATCGCTTAATTGAATTCAATGATGGAGGATTACAACCATACTCTAAACGGTACCGTCTTTTAACTTTAATGACAGACTTTAATTTCGCAAGCCATAACACACACATCGCCTTGTGCTGTACGGATGACATTACTACCGATTGCGCATTTCTCATACATTCCTGATCAGGACACACCTAGTGCCATCTATCGGATTCTGGGAATAACAAATCTGCAAAACAAAAATATAGAAACCGTGTTTGTAATACGTGACATAGAAAAACCGACAAGGCTCAGTTTTTTTTTTTACATAATTTTGTAATGTATCCAATAATTCTGGGACACCCTGTATATTGCTTAAGACAACAGTGCTGACAATTACGGAGGATCTTTTTTGCGGACATATTTTTTGTATTGTAAATAATTTTGGTAATGAATCTTTGTTCTGCATGCTAAATTGGTTGAATTTTTAAAAAATATGTAAAAGAATTTGGTTTCAGAGGAATCAAAGCCTTTGGCAATTAGTGTCAGTTATTGTTTATTTTTGATACATGAAATTTTACATTCAATACATAAAACAGAATTCTTCTGTTTTTCTTAGGAATATCTCATATTATAAAATATTTTGCATAAAAGTGCATACTTAATACGAAACATCATGTATGAGTGTGTCAATTGCAACTATGTTTCTTTATCTTTGAAGAAATATGTTCACCACATGAGCATTCATAGAAATGTAAATAATTTTAGATTTCAGTGTGGGGTGCGTGGTTGCTCCAAGACATTTGGCTCTTACTATGGCTTTAATACTCATGTCTCGCGATATCACCGTGGATTGCGTGGTTTACAACTTTGCAATTCAGAAGTGGATTTAAAGTGCAACCAAAGATTGTGTCATAAGGCATTTAATAGGGTTTCTGATTTAATATCGCACATTAAGTCACATCTAACCTCCAGAGGCTTTACTAGATGCTGTTTTAAGGGGTGTGCCAAAACATTTAAACTCAAATCTCCATTTTCATCCCATTTATCTAGATATCATCTGAATCACAGTACAAAATTCCTATCTCCACAGTTTCTTAATTCTGAGCCAGTTGCCCTGACCTTGAGAGTTGACAGTACTGTGGAACTAGTCACTTCTGACGTAAGTGAACAACTTAATCAGTCAGACAGCCATATCTCTGAAGAACTCACACTGAAAAATATTGCTCTTTTTGCTTGCTTTTGGAATCAAAATGCCTAATCCCATGTAAAACAATACAGTTGATAACAGAAGAGATAAATTATTTACTGATTCAGGAGGATTCCTTTTTCACACAGAGTTTCACTGATAAATTGAGTGAATTAGTAAATATATCTGAAGATGAAAAAAAAAAAATTGTAAAATATGTTCATGACTCAAAGTTTTTAAAATCTACATTCGATACTGAATTGGGACTTCTTAAATCTATCTATTTAAGAAAACAATATTTTGAAAAAGGCATGAAATTTGTCAAACCCATTGAAATTTGCATGGGTCGCGATGAGGTAAATCGCTTGCGTTACTGCCACTACATTCCAATTAAAAAAACTCTTGTTAATCTGCTCCACGATAAGTCTTAAAGGATCAAGTAGATCATCCACTGAAAAATGAAGTAGCAGATCGAATGAGTGATTTTACTGACGGTAGCGTGTTTCAGCAATGCCAAGCAGATGGATCAATAAAAATCCTTCAGCTTATCCTTTTTCAGGATGCGTTTGAGGTTGTTAATCCGTTAGGTTCTTCACGAAATAAACATAAAATTCTCGGATTTTATTTCACATTAGGAAACATCTACCCTCAGTATAGGTCATCAGTTCACCAAATGCAACTTCTTTTACTGTGCTGTGAAAAAGATTTAAAATTGTTTGGCCAAAAAGTAGTATTTAGGCAATTGATTGGTGACCTTAAAGAAATTGAGAATGGATTTAATGAGGATGGTGTATGTTATGTAGGGAGGGTTTTTTGTATTACTGCTGACAATTTATTAGCACATTTTATTGGTGGATTCAACCAGAATTTCTCAACTTCAGAATATATGTGCCGTTATTGTCTAATGCAAAGAGATACTTGGAAGAGTTCAGATTATCCATATTTGAGTGCTTCATCACGAACTGTAGAAAAATTATGATGCATCTGCTTCGCAATTAGCCATGGGTAGCCAAGGAATCATTTTCCCGTGTCTGTTCAATGAGTTGCATTACTTTCATGTTTGTCTTCCTGGGCTCCCTCCTTGTGTTGGTCATGACTTGTTTGAAGGGGTTTGTGACTATGATTTGTCACTTTACCTAAATTACTTTGTTCAGAAAGGCTGGCTTACGTATACTTTATTAAATGATCTAATACGTGGCTTTTTATTTTCTGAGCATGATGCTTCTTGCAGGCCTGCTGTGTTTCACCCAAAAAGCAAAAGGTTAAATGGCAGTGCTTGTCAGAACTGGGCCTTACTTCGCTTTTTGCCAATCCTTCTGTACTCTAAGATAGATACTGAAGATTCTGTATGGAAACTAGTTGTTACACTCAGAGAAATTGTGGAATTTGCCTGTGCACCTAGCATTCACAAATTGCATATTTCAAAATCATAATTGAAGAGTACTTGGAGGGAAGGAAGGTTGCTTTTGCAGATGTGCCTTTTCGACCAAAGCACCACTTCCTTTTGCACTATCCTGAGTTAACGATGAAATTTGGACCACTTATTCGTCTTTGGACATTGTGCTTTGAGAGTAAACATTCATATTTCAAAAAAATTGCCCGAAGATGTCAGAACTTCAAAAACCTCACTGATACACTGTCAAACAAACATCAGTTATTGCAAGCTTATCTTCTAAATGGCTCACTTTTTGCTGAAAGGGTTCAGTTTGAATACAGTCAAACTTTCATTATCGAGTTGTACTCCATTCAAATACAAAGGGCAATAAAATAATCAGAATGTCAACCTCTGCACATTTCAAACAAAGTGAACATTTTTGGTACTCTCTATACTGTAGGCCAGTTTTTGAACGTAAAGAACAAAGATAATGATTGTGTCTTTGGAGAAATACTGTTCATATTAGAAGATAAAAAAAAGGAAATATTTTTTATTGTTAATGTTTGGGAGGGTCGTTGGTGCTCAGATAGTGGTTTGCACATTTGTAAAAGTACAGACAGAGTTTTGTGTGTGAATGACAAAAAATTAGGTGATTTCTACCCTTTATCATGCTACACTTGTGGTAGTAAAAATGTTATTGCTTTGAAACATAAGTTTTTAATGGTTTAGCAACAGCAATAGAACACTAGATAATGCATATTTTATCGGCTATTTGTACACTGCCATTATTGCTCTGACACAGCTGAATATTGGTTCCAGGAGTGCAAAATGGTCAGTAGAAGTAAATTATTTTCATCTTGTTCAGTAATTTTTTTTTAATTAGTCAGTGAAGTTCTCCCATGGGGCATTTAAATTCCTAAAAGACAGTGAGAAATGCTGCTGTGGATATGTGTGGAAGAATATTTATCTAAAAATTATGATTCAATTCACAAGTTAAAAAATTGTGGTTATAACTGGAAGAATCCACGACAGAAACTGAACTGATATTTTTTTAATATGTTAACTTAGATTAATTATATTCTTTAAATAAAACATGCTGCTACATGATGTTGATTATTGTGTTGCTTTTTAAGAAATGGAGCAAGTTCGTGAATTTGTCACAAAAACACTACAACTGGATGAAAGCAAGACTGAAGAAGTTATTGTGGCACTAACTGATGCTGGAGTTTCGAAGTATAAGGACATTGAATATGTTGAAGAATCAGATTTAAAAGAATGTTTGAAGCCTGTAGAGCCAAGAAAACTACTGAGAGCATTTAAAAAAGCTGGTAAGAATTTATTTTTGCCCTATTTCACTTTTCATGAGGTTTATATATACACTATAGTGCAAAGGTTAAGTTACAAATAAAAAAAATGTGATATCTCAAAAACTGTTGGATGTATTGTAATATAAAAGTTTGTACAAATGTAACCTGTAAAACAACACATAATACAGGGCTGGAAAAATAAGCTCCAGATTTAGGAACCAGCTCCAAAATTTAGGAGTCAGGTGAAACAAAAGCAAATTTCAGGGTATTCATGCACAAGCATAATTCATGGTGATGATGTGGGAACAAAGACTAATGATAATAATACAGTATAAGTGTATTGAGCACTGCCTATTACCCAAACTACTTATTGCCAAATGAAATTCGAATTTAGTCTGTAAATCTCAGGGTTCTATAGTTTTGATAAAAATCTAAACATAAACCAGTAGTCCACTGAAGCTGATAAATCAAATTTATCTAGTGGTGGTCCATTCATGCGGATCATCATTAGGTTGTACAAACTGTTAATTTCCATATTTGATCTGAATTTGTTTTTTTTTTTATTAAATTCGTCAAACTGAACCCTTGTTTGCAGCACACTGTCTATGGCCATCAGCTTTGGAAAAAAAAACGGAAATCGCTCCTTGTGGGTAAGAACTTTTTCTAGCAGCTTGTGAAATTTCATTCCTTGCCTGATAACCTTAATTGAATTCTTACCACTCACCTAGCAGACTGAGTCACTACTCAGTCTTCCAAGAGATTCATGAGATCCAAGCTGTTTATGGAAGTGTTTACCCAGTGTTGTAATGTTCTCCTTCCTAAAGTTTTTTTAAGTTATTTCCTGTTGGACACTAAAATGTGTCAAAGACCTTTGTACACCTGTGAACGCTTATAGACAGTCCTAGGAAACATTCCTCTAGCAGCTGCACTTCTTGATGTATTCCTGTAAGTGTGTTATTATTAACAAAATTATCTTCATGAGTGCCAGATGCTTCCTTCATTATCTGAGGCGTTGAAATTGCATTATGAACATGAAGTTCCACTGCACTGATGATGAGTTCTTCCTTTTGAAATATGAGGGACAAATTCTTAAATACAGGCAGGAAATTCTTTCCTTTTGAAATATAGGGACAAATTCTTGAATACAGGCAGAACCCCCAAACCAGGTCTCAGAGGAGAATTGGTGAGGGTCGTTGCAGATGACGTATTTCAGTACACTACAAACCCCTCCAAAAAATAGTCCAGGAGTTTGCAAAATCATGTGTACAGACGTACAATGCCTCTTTAGCCGACAATATCAATGGGATCATTCTCGGATCTGGCTGATTCCCTAGCTCAGCAACTTCTAAACAGGGTTGAGAACATGTGCAGGCTACATAAAAAATGCCAGTTAGGAAAAGGAAGGTCTCTTGTAATGAAGAGGAAGGAAACACACCTGGTTCCCTTCCTAGCCCAAAGATAGATAGTTATGGATGCATCAACTGGGCACCTAAGTGGCCTCACAATGAGACTACAGAGTCTCTTCAGTTTAAAAAACCCAGCTGAGCCAGCTCACTGAGGGAGATGAAAAACTAATTGAGCTAATCAGTGACACCTTTTACTTACAGCGCCTTGACATAAATAGTGGAACAAGCCTGGTGAAATTAGTTGAAGACTGGCCACACTTGTTTTCGGGTGTTGGCCTTTTGCAACACTTTCGATTACTAACAGGCATTGATATATTCAGCCAATTCTGCAAGTCGGTTGAAGATCGAAAGACCGAACTTTTGACTTATTTTCGTGCTCAGAAAAAGACAAATTTACTGCAGCAATTTGCAGAAGCCGATGTGCGAAATGGTAATCAAGTCATTTTGCTAATTGCCGCAGTTGCTGCATATTTTGATGAAGATGTAAAATTTCTTCTGGCAGTTTTTGAGGTAATTTTGAATTTATTCTATTGATTTCTCTAAACTTTATAAAACATAATGATCATTGCAATTACAACCAACATAATTGTATGAAATTTTAGTTTTTACAAAGAAACCAAATATTTGGAATATTTTCTTTAGTAGAGAAATGTAGTGTACATTTTATAATTGATGATCACTATATCTCTGAATATTGGCATTACCCTCATATCTACTTGAATATTGTGATTTCAATAATTTGGATATTGTCAGCTGGTATACTATCACTATGTTTTAACAACCATTTCATTGATAATTGACTACACATCAAATGATACTGTTGTATAAGTATGAAGATCTACTAGCAGATTTTCAATAGTTTAATGTGCTATATCAGTAAGATGGGTCATTTGAGGGGGTGGGAGAGTGCGTCTCAAAAAAGTTTTGAAAGGGTGAAACAGTCTGTAGTACACTTATCTATTATTTTTCAAACATTGACCTACTTACACCAAATATATGAATTTCTGCTAACATCTTTTTTTTTTGAAGAGTGCCCCACATCTATTTGGATATTACTTTTACAGATGTCTGGTGTGAATTTCTTTATGGACCTACAGATAAAATGTTGGTCCACAGTTGTTGTTTTTTAACTCTCTGGTAGACTTAAGTGGTTTTCCATTTACATGTGTGCACGTTGTGGAGATTTCCAACAAATTTGTTGCCCACCCTTTCATCTACAGATATCTCCCACCTTTATTTTATTTTATTTTTTTTATTGATGGTTTAACGACCGTCGTGAGCAACTCAATGGGCTATAAGCAGTCGCCCGTCCCTAATTTAGGGTCACTGGTTCCAGGGAAGGGAGAGAGCCAGTACCGTAAGACAAACACAGCATCCATGCCTCACCGGGATTCAAACCCGGACCCCGTTCGGACGAATGATCAGATGCCATCGCTTAGACCACTGAGCCACCGGGGCGGCCACCTTTATTTTGGGAAATACTGACCCTTGGATGCAGGAGTAACAGAAGGTGCCTTTGCGGGTAAGAAGTGGATCTAAAATTAAAATCTGACCTTTTGTTATCTGTGATCACAGATCATAATTTTTCGCCTACAACCGCGTTCTCTTCATAAGAGTTACTGGAGGTGTTTTTGGCATAAATTAGCTTATTCAATGCAAATGGCCTTGAGCGTGGGTGGTGTAATTCAGGAAGCAGGATCATGGAAAACCTTACCTGATTCGCTTGCATATTCAGCCAACAAAGAAGGCAACACGCAGCATTTTTTAATGTTAAATTATGCGTTTTCTTGGCCGTTACAGTTTTATCACTAGTAAAAGGAAGTTAAAAAAAATATCAGCTAGCTTAACTTTCTGATTGCTGGTATTCTGATCTAATGTTGGCAAAGGGATAAAGATGTGGGAAGCTGTAGAGTGAAGGGCTGGGTACAACATAATATTCTTTGGCTGATATGTCATTAATGTTTTTAATTTAGAAATAATTGGCAAAAATATTAATTTCTACCAAGTTTTGCAGTTTTATCATGGCAAACGCAAGAGTGAGGGTGCAGCCGCCTATACTATATATATAAACAGTCTAGATGTAATAATATGCGTAAAATGAGCATGCTTCACCCTCTCCCCCCACACACCCCAAACAAAAATCTACATCAGTCCTCAGCATGCTGTATGTTTTAATGTTGGTTCCTTTTCTTATTTGTAGAATTTTATAGCATCACTAAAATGAAGTGCAACAATATTTTATCAGTATCTTGATTTTGTGATGCAAAAGTAATTGATTTTTTTTTTCAGGTGCTCAATCCTCACTGTCCTCCTAATGAAGCAGTAACATCTCCATTTCTAGCTGTAAAAGGTAACACTATGATTTCCCTCTTGAATATTTAGAATTTTATTGAAACTGCTTATGGTTTTATCATACCATAAAATTTTGTTTTCTTAGAATATGATGACACCACACGTCATATTCAGGGTATTGGCAAACATGCACTTCCAGTTTGTATGTTAAGGGAATGCACAGTGACCTGAAAAAAGCCTCATCTGCAATAACCCACGTTTTCTTTATCATAGTTTAGCAATTATTGTACATTTTCATACTGTTGTGTATTAGAAGAATAAACTGTCTTTTAATGGTGTTAACTCATAATTTTTGAAGTAAATTACCTGCACTATTTTTAAATGTTTTGATTGCTGTGGTGAATAGCTATGTACCTTCCCCTTTGTAGAGAGGTGAGAACAATTATGTAGACATAAAGCTTGTTAAATGAGTTTCCTTTTCCCTGTGCATCAACATTTAAGTCGTTGCTTTTGCAAGGGAAACCAGCTATGAAAGCTGGTGTTGACTTTACCACTGTGGTACATCCAAGTTTTAACTTCCAATCTTTGTTCCTCTTTTGGGCGGAGGATTAACTTGGAACAGACTATTGACTAAGATTAACTAGTCCAGTAGTTTGCTGCTAAGGAAAAGGGTTTGCAAATAAAAGGTATTCATGATGAAAAAGTAAAGGAACTTATAAAGTTGTTAAATACATGAATTTCCATCAATATAGGATAATACATTGTTATTCTCTAAAATTTTCTGGAAGAACTAGCAAATGTTCCTAATTTTCCATTGAAACTCCTTACATATGTAAAGAAATTAAGAAAATGTTTTGTGTAAGATCGTGATTTTTATTTCTAAGATTTTTTTTTTCATTTTCTGCCAACAATAAATTATTGATATGAAGATCTCCTTTGTGCTGATTCATAAAAGTGGAGTGTTTGGCAATCAGTGACATATTGAAAAAGTTCTGCACGATTTTAACCTTTATATCTTATTGTGGGTCTATATTTCAGTGTATTCTGTCCATTTGTTGCATGTGGGTAAAATCGGAAGGGCAACTCTTGATATTTGCTACGGAGTGTGCTTCCGCATAGAGAAAACATGTGGAAGCACACTTCCAAACTATCTAATGTTTTGTCCTTTGAGTGTATGTACACACTGTGTGTGAGAGAGAGATGTACTGTTAAAATAGATAACTTTCTAGTAACCATGCTGAGCCACCTGTCTTAATAATGCATACATTTTTTTCACCTTTTGGCTGAATTCAGCCTTTTTAACATTGTTTTGGTTATTTTTTATATTGTTACAAAACTGAAGTTTTTTTTTTTTTTTTTGGGGGGGGTTAGTTACCCTGTTATAAAAGCAATTGAACTGTACGTACAACTTGAAACCAAAGATAACTAATTTTTGTTTTTTTTTAAAGAAAATGTTTTTCTGAATCATCCTCTTTCCTACTATTGTATTACAGTATTAATTTATTGCACTTTTGTGAAAATCAGGCTCTTATAAGAATCACTTCAAAATTTTTAGTAATTTGGACTTCCTGATGCTGCCATAGATAGCTCTCTGAAAACATCAATAAACTTTTTTTATTCTGACAATGTGTGACTGCTCAACCTACTGAAAATGTGATTTTGATTTTTCTGCTACAGTCCTGTGGCAGTGTCATTGTTGGACTTATTATTATAAGGTTGACTGATATAATAGTTCCCCAAGAAGCATTTTCAGTGAGTCTTGCCAAATCTGATGTTGCACTGGTTATTTATTTGCTCTAACAAAGTTCCAACGGCGTGTGAGACAACACAGTGTGACTTGGTCAGGAAAAAAGTTAATTTTTTTGTAGTTGTAATTAATAAAATTATTTTATATTGGCTTATACAGGATGATTGCATATTCTGATGTGCTTAGTAATTATAATGTTCAATGCTTTTTTTCCCTCGCATCGCTAAAAAATTCAGCCTTTATTTTTTCATTGGTCAGTCTCGTGTCTCTTTCATGCGGCAAAATGCCAAACATTTTCAAAGCTTGTGAAAATATTCTTCAAGTATTGCCAGCCATACCACCTCCAAAATTGTCCAAATTTTGCTCAGGTTCATGGCCAAATGGACTTGTGCATTTTCAAAGCTTGAAAATACACGGATCTTTTAGAGAAATAAAAACCTGCAGTTCTAAGGACATACTTCTTCAATTATCATTGTTTGCTGAATGTTTCTGCTTTGAAAGTTTGTGCCATGCTTTTGTTCAAATTCTGCCTAACCAATTGTTAGTATCATATTTGGTTTTCACACTCTTAACAGTACAATGTTTTGATTTTTTAAGTATTTGCTTTATTTCACTTGTATGTATATTGTCCTCTGCATTTTTTTTATAATACTGTATTTTTTTCATTATTGTATTCTTACAATCATGCAAGTAAAAATGTCATACCCAGACATGCCAACCTTCAAAATCTGAAAATCGGGAGATTATTACAGCTCGTAAAATCACATGAGCTCTATTTTTATCGATATTTTACAGAAGTATTATTGGTCCACTAAACGTTCTGGAGAATAAAACTAAAAGCAATACCCATTTTATTGTATTCTTAGTTTTTGTATTGTAAATGTATACACTCCAGATATTTTTCCTAACTTGGATAAAGATCATGTAATCGATGTCCATTACGTATAGTTATGGGGGGGGGGGGGGTTCAGTTTAAAAACATTCAAGCTCTTCATATTCCTAGGGGTTGTGGTCTGTTTTTGGTTTTGGAAATTACACTCTTCATTACGCTCCTCCCTTCCACAGATCATCCAACTCCCTACTGAAATAGGTTTTTCGGGTACGTAGATTCTGCAAGATAATAAAAACGTAAAATGGCCCGCATGCTATAGTCTTCTTTAGGTTGTGCGCGACGGCAAAACCAACAAAAAGCATCGTACTAACGTCGCCTTTCGTTACAAAGGCAAGGCCAAATTTTGTCGTTAAGTTAATTCGCCGGATTTCTTGAGGCGAAGGGTTGAAAGACTGAACTGCAAGAAGGCAGGGCAGCTGCCATCTGTCAATTAATTATGTACCCTCCCCGGCATTCCTAGTGCCAGAGCAGGTCAGCTCTTTGCTGAAGGTGTCATATGACAATCGGGCTAGGGGAAATTTTTTTAAAGTAAATTTTTTTGGTCGGAAGCTAGCGCTTAGACCACTGCGCTGGCCACCTGGGAAGCTTTCTTTTTTGCAAATAGGAGGAGAGGAGAAATACAAAACTAATGACTGCAATTGTCGCCTTGCTTTGACGCAGAAAGAAAATTATTTTACAGGCGATTCAAAATCATGGTGGTTGATGGAATGCTGACCATCCTAATGGCTAATTCTCGGTGAAAATCAGGAGAATTTGACATTCATCCGGAGAGTTGACACATCTGCATACCCCATATGAACTGCATTCAACTTGATATGATTTTAAATTTCCATGCCTGAGCACTCTCAGGCAGTAATTTTTGCAAAGTTATTGCTATTATCAGGGGTGAAAGAGTTCCACCCTTTTGGAAGTCATTTAGGAGTTCCCAAGACCGGCAGTTAATAAATGGGTAGTGAATTAATTATTTTGCAAATGGTTGGTTGGGTTTGACTTAACCAGCCACTTCGGAGATTTATAAAAATGAAAAGTTTTTTTTTCCATGTCCATGATTTAACCCTTTTTTTCCCCCACTACTTAAGTCCATCTTATTTTGTTCTGAAGTTGTTGGAAGCGAGCCCTGCTTCTGCAGTGAGTGTTAGCATTATTAAAGTTACTAGCAAATATCTTAACTAAATTTGATGACAGTAATAAAAAGATCCTGATGTCTAACAGGATAGGGGTATCTTGGTTACACCATTTTATAACTGCTGTTTGATGCAGTACAAAAGTTAAAACTGCATAATTACCATTGTTAAATTTGTTAATTTTACATAAAATCTTAGGAATTTAATATATATATATATTATTTTTTAGGATCCTCTGTTCTAAACCCAGAGAACTTCATGTTAATAATTGACAGGATGTGTGTCAATAGAGTGCCAAATCTAATAAAAGCAGTGTGCATGCTGTTTTCTGCCTATTTTGTGTTTAATATTCACTACCCCTTTGAGGCAAAAGTGACACTGAAATTTTTTGCAAAGGTTAGTATAGGAACTTTTGGATAAAACTTTAATTTTATTGAAGTTTTTTTCTCTCCAATGTTAACAAAGTGTATAAAATACATTTTTTACATCTATAATTTTGTATGTATTGCATGATATACAAAAAATAGTGACATGTCCTTTATTGAGAATATAAACCTATTTTTTTAAACAAAGTATAATACTAAAATAAATTTGGTCTTTTCATCTGTTCTAACCCTAAACCTCCACTTTACCGAGGAAAATAAGTAGTCTCTCTTTCTTGAGGACTGGGTGTAAAAATAAATTGTGTCCACCTATTTACTAGAAGCGATCTGCTGCTTTTCCTGGATTTTTGCAGTTGGTATCAGTCTCAGTATATAGACGTGCATGCTTATGCCATACACGGATAGTTTCCAAATTATTAACAGATTTTGCAGATAGTTTTTGCTTGTAGATTTAAAAATGTTATTTACAGCAATTAAAACACTTAAAGCTTTACTCAGATTAATATATTTACTTCTATCTCAACGAGAAATTTTCACATCTTCAGACTTTTCCGGCCTCTTGATTTTATCAAGGCCTGTTCTCAATATATAGGAACTGTAACAAAAGTTTCATTTACACAGAAAGACTATAAATTATATTGCCAGGTTCCTATTGCTGTTGCTAGTTATGAAATTAAAATCTTTTCTTTATGTATTTTATAAGTCTACTATTTTTGAATTAAGTTGAAAATGCTATTTATAATTTTTGAAATTTCGTTAACGGAACTGCTTTTCTAGATATAAAAACTTTAGTTAGTCTTGTTTTTATGAGGTTCATAGTGTTTTGGCCTTAAGGTCCATTTTACACACATTTCTGCGCATTCAGTCTTGATATACTTTTGTCTTCTTTAGAATCTGTAATGTTCTTATAATTATTTATTGTCATATTAATTTTTCTTTAAATTATCTTATTCTATTGTTATGATTCATGGGTTTTCAGCAAGTTTTCTGTTTCAATGGTTGTGTATGCAGATACATTTAATTTTTATACAACTCTGCTTGGTATTAGGAATCTGCTCAGTCCATGAAGGCATCAGTCTTTTATTTTCAGTTGCCCTCTAGTAACTCCACCTGCCTTGCTAATTGTCAGACCTGGCCATTGTGACAACAATTTTTTTTGGTGGTCTTCATTTTCTTGAGTTGATTGCAAATTTTTACCACTACACTTGCCAAATATTATGAACATTGTATTGTATAACCAGTATTCTTATTTTGGGATAAAAATAGTATTCAAATTGATCAAATCTTTTCCATTATTGATGGTCTTCAGGATTTCTCACTACATAAATAATTTAGTTTTTGTAATAATTTAAAATCAAACTAGTAGTGTGCTGTAAAGATACATATTATTTTTGTATATATATTGTTACTTTTTTAGAAGCCAGATGATGTATTTCATTGTGTTAATTTCTCACTTTAATCACAGGTGCTTTGTGGGTATAAATCCTGTATGTGGATCAAAGGTAGAAAGGAAGAAAGGGAAGAAGCTTTATTCTGAAGTCAATCCAAAAATTGCAAAGTTATGGCACAAAGTAAAAGACCACAACAGTTGGCTAAAAGATATCAGACAATAAGTGGCACATAATTAAAAAAAACATTGTCTATGATATTAGTTGATCTGTATATATATTTTTACACCAATTAAGTTTGTTTTTTTTTAAATAAAAAAAATGCAATCCAGTTGATTCAGTACTTTTTCCTGTGTATCTAAGTTTCAATTATATATCAGTATTTTAGTAATGGTAGTCCTAAATCTAAGAAACAATAAATTACTTTTTGCCTGAGCACATTGGAAAATATCTGTTGGTAATTTGTTTCCAGTTCTCTGCATATGCAACATTTATTTTTTTTAAATACTACTGATTCGCCAGTGTCTTCAAGCCAACTGTACACACCATTATCTCTGTAGTTTTGACATCTGTTTGTTATACTGGCAAACAACGTGCACTTTGGCTTTCTGACTCCTTCCAATTTAAACACCTACAGTGAACTGCAATTGTCACACCAGAAGTTGTAGGGACAAAAATGAAAAATGTGTTACTTTGTGTTGTCATGTAGAAATGAACTGTTTTTAGTAGTCCTTTGGAAAAATCCGAGGAAGCTTTAACAATTTGCTCATCTAGATTTTCAATGGCATGAATATTTTGCACAGGGCTTACAAGTTAAGTCATTCACCCCAGTGATCTACGTCAGTAAAACTGCATAATGCATATTGTTTCTTAGATGAAAATGATTCGACGGTACTCATTATAAGCAAGTTTGGTGGTATTTGTATTTTGACCATTACGGTAGACTAAGAGTGGCATTCTAGGGATGACCACATTTTTGAAATCTGTACATAAATGTACACTGATCAGCCACAACAGTAAAACTACCTTTTCGTGACTGTATTCCCTAGTGGAGATGGCACCTTTCAACAAGACTTGAAATAAAGGATGTAATCCATGTCCCACTGCAAAGAAAGTTCAGGAATGGTTCCAAGAACATAACTGGAATTCCCTTTAATGCCATAGGCCCCAAATTCACTGGACATGAATCCTATTGAGCATTTGTGGTTTCAGTTGGAGGAAGGGGTATGAGCAGCATCACCCGCGTAATTTACAGGAAGTGTGGGATCTGTTTCAGTCATGATACCAAGAGATGGTTACCATCATCTAATTGAATCTGTCTCATCAGGTGAAGACACATTGTATTCGGTAGGTGGTTTTAATGTTTTGACTGATTAATGTATATATTATACAGTATTTTTGAGAGTTTTATGAATTATGAAAACAAAAGCTCAAACACATTATAGATCGTGAAAAACATGCAATTTTGTAAACATTTTTGTAAAAAAAAAAACTGTCTTTGCACCATATTTATTTACCGGGCTTTGCCGTGTTTTTCTTAAAACTGCGGTTCAAGTCCGCACCAAAAATTGGCTGAAGCCCTAATTAGACCAAAAAAAAAACATATTAAGAAAAGGTCATCAAACCAAATCTAAAAAACGGTGGCTAAACATTTTTGAAAAAAAAAAAAGAAAAAAACTTTGCACCGTGTTTATTTAACAGGCTTTGCCAAGTTTTTCTTTAAAATACGGTTTATCTACTGTATGAAATTTACAGTTGCTCTACCATGTTAGGCCACATTTTCTGGTAGTTTGACCATTTTTTATTTTCCGGTCATTAGACCGTTAATGAACATTACAGTATGGTACTGTAAAATTACAGTACTGTAAATAAAAAACGGTCTTTACACCGGATTTATTTAACAGGCTTTGCCATGTTTTTTTCTTTAAAATCCGGTTTATCTACCGTATTAAATTTACGGTTGATCTACTGTGTTAGGCCACATTTTCTGGTAGTTTGACCGTTTTTTATTTCCCGGTCATTAGACCGTTAATGAACATTTCAGTATGGTACTGTACAATTACGGTTTATTGACCGGCCACTCAGCTGCCGGTGTATCTACCGTAATTTGACCATGAAATTTTTTACAGTGTGTCTAACGTAAGAAATAAGTTTTCCAATCGGGCTTTTAATCTCTCAGATATTGCTGTAAACGGAATCGTTAGCAAGATGCCACGCAGTTCGGAGCTCTCCGATTTCGAGAAAGGTGTAATCGTCGGGTATCACAGAAATAACCGATCCATACGTGACATATCCAGCGAGTTAAAGTACCCAAAATCGTCAGTGGCCTACGTGATTGGCAAGTGTAAGATGAGAGGTGACAGCCGGAATGTTGCCCCGACCCGGCAGACCCAGAAAATTGGGACTTAGAGCCCGACGGGTGTAGGCCAGAGAAATTCGGAAGAACCGCACCAAATCGATGAGCCACATCCGCGAGGAGTTTCAACAGGTACATGGGAGTGTTCTTTCCATGAATACCATCCGTAAGGAAGCCCATCTGCTTGGTTATCAGGGACGTGCTGCCGCACACAAGCTTTTCATCCCGAAGTCCAATGGCGCTGCTCGGTTAATGCTGGTGCAAAGAACGTCGACAGTGGACCGTTGAACAGTGGAAACAGGTCCTCTGTAGCGACGAATCGAGGTTCACCCCTACCGTTCGGATGGCAGAAAACTAAAGCATTCGAAATCCTGGATTTTATCAGAAAACAAAAAACACTATACCCATGATACGAAAAATTCAGGAACCAGTTTTGAGCAGTAGATTTAATAAAATACGTTAAATCTCTAAGAGAACAAGCTCCTGTTACTTAACATCTACTCTTAGAAAGAAATACTTGAAGTCGGAAACGAGTTGAGATCATTTTGAGTTGCTATAATGAGAACGGCATTCAGGAAACGTAGTAAATCTCTGAGTGGACATACTTCTTTTACTTAAGATCTTACGATCTGCCCTTAGAAAGAAATACTTGAAGTCGGAAAAGAGTTGAGATCATTCTGAGTTGCTATAAAGAGAACAGCATTCAGGAAAGATAGTTAAATCTCTAAGAGAACAAGCTACTGTTACTTAAAGTCTGCTCTTAGAGAGAAACACTTGAAGTCGTATGTCACATTTCAAAATAACGACTTCAGGTCATCCTGAAGTAGCTAAATGAGAACAGCATTCAGGTAAAGTACTTAAACTCTCAGAAAACAATCTACTGTCATTTAACTTTTATAATCGTCATATGATAAGTCAAGCTAAAGTTATCATTAGATCTTTTCGTAAAATGCACGATCCTAAAAAAAAAATACATATGCGCTTTATGAAATAAACTAACACAAACGTTTTCTTTTGTGTGTCACTGGGTAACATTTCTTTTTTCGCGTATTTTCAGTACTGTGTATGATTAAAATTACACTTTTGAGGGGTAGACGACTGCTTATGTCTTATTCAATTGTTCATTGTGGTCGGTAAACTTCCACAAATAATACATTTCGCGTGTTGTCGTTTTTTAATTTTCAGTGTAAACGAAAATGTGTTTAAACGGAAGGAACTAAGACAAATCACAGTTTTGAGATTTATATACATTTTTCTTAGAACAATGTTCATACCAATGGAGGAAAAGCGGCAACATTTCTCAGAATAAAACGGTTATTATACATGGACTATAGCTTCGCAGAGCGTTTGTCTCGGCATCATCAGTACGAAATGTATTACACTTTTAGGTTTGGGTAAAATTACACTTTCATTTTCGTCCTGACGATGCCAAGCCAAACGCTCTGTGAAACCATAGTCGATTTATGATAAACATTTTGTATTGAGAAAACATTGCTCCTTTTATTCTATCTTAACCCCGCAAGCTTAGTAGTTATAATTATATATAGTGCATACCCATAACTGGTTTCACATCTTTCATCGGTATATTATCTCTGTTAGTTTTATATTTTTTTGGAAAACGCCTCCAAACAAAGAAATACACAGTTCCCTTTGTTAAATTGGCAGAGATAAAATTTGAATTAAACATTTAACATTTTAAGTCTCAACGTTTCACTTCATTAGGGTCGGGTTTTTCTGTACATACGCATTATTAAAGAAAGTTTACCTGACTATATATTTATTTATCTGTTTCTTTTCTTTTTCAGCTAACCTCAAATAAACTATATGTTAAACAGTGATGTAATAATAAGAACAAAAATAACATTTTAACTGAAGAACATTTAAACTTCGTTGGCAAAAATGCATATAATTTATTTTTATTTCTTTCGAAATATTTACTGAAGTACAAATGGAGCTTATAATGTTATTAGGTACTATAAATTACACCATCTTTTAATTTAGTTATTTGTTAGTTAGAATTTCAAGATTTACATGTGACCTCATTAACGAACTTCGCTTTATTCTCGGTCTTTTATTCGTAAAATTAATAATAATAATGAAAACATTACTTCATATTCACTCTGCCGAGACGAAAATCAGGAACGCTTCAAAAAGCGCTTAATTTAAAAATTAACAGAAACCACCGAGCAACGACTGGCTCATTCTAATTCATAATCTCATTGGACTGCGCTCAATAGGAGTGAATAATTCAGATAACGAAGTGCCTTGTTCGTTTGAAATGCGTAAGGAAATCCTGATGCTTTGTGTAATCTTGTAGGTTTTCTAATCAATTTAGCAATGTATGAAAAGTGTAATAATACATTCAATGGTGTTTACGTTTGTTCATGAACTATCTCTCTTTGATGGAAACTATATTCTTTGCAATTTTTGTTGGGGCACATTACGTGCCGTTTATGATTTCTGTTATTCAATATTTGAGCTTATCCTGAGTGCAAAAAAATTTGCTTTTAATTAAAAGAAACGGGGATTTAAATTTCGAAGACATGGATTATATAGTAAAACTGATTTAGGAATGCAATATTATAGTAACTTTTTGGTTTCCATAAATGAACTACCATCGTGCCTGCCTATTAGTGAATGGTAAGTGGTTGTGGTACGAATATTGAAGTTGACCAGGCTTTTAAGCTGCAGCAAACTTAAACCACGATTGATACTTTTTACGAATAATTTTATGTTCTGCTTTAAAGTAGCCACACTAGCGTTTTGAGAAAATGACCTGCATATTTTCTCGTAATAATTTTCAATTTTTCGGTACATATTTCAAAGGAACACACCGACAAGTTTATGTTTATTTGTTTTCCAATTGATCCGCTCTAACGTAGCGCAATGACATGATGAAGAGTGGAACTTCGGCCTGACTACAGACTCATGTAAAAAATAGGGAAATTATACACAAATGACATGCCTTTCATATCATCATATCATGATTCCTCCCATTATAGCGATAACGGAACGCTACTTTCAGTTATCTCCATTAAGTTGGTATGGTCTTAAGAATTGAATGCTTCAACACAAGCGATTAATGCATTGTATTCCGCACCGCTTCTGTTAAAGCATTTTTTTCTGAAGACCATGCAGATACATGCGCCTACATTTTGGAGATGAAAATATGAAACCCTTATATACATGCGGGAAATACGA
This sequence comes from Macrothele yani, assembly GCA_039090855.1. Lineage (NCBI taxonomy): Eukaryota > Metazoa > Arthropoda > Arachnida > Araneae > Macrothelidae > Macrothele > Macrothele yani. Next base: position 164,988,709 of record CM077034.1, read on the forward strand.
AACTCTTAGAAATTATGTAAGGCTTTTAAAATATACGAGTTTCTTCATATATCTTTTCTCTAGCTAATCACAGAAGTGCCTTACAATACATTCAGTGGTTGATCACAAACATCAGTAAAATTGATTGGTACACTTTCTTAAAATACAACTTTTTGTTTTTGAAGGTGGACCTACAGAGCAAGTGTTACACCCAATTAAAGCAATATTATGCTTATTTAGTGATTTAAACAGGCACTTCTTTCAGTTAGATATTGATTTCAATTGAAGAGAGATCTATATGAAGTAAATAACTTGTTCAGTAGTTGTAAACTTTCGCAATATGACATTGAGGACAGATATACTCCAAATTTTATTCAATAGAAGAAGCTTGGAGTCACATTTGTAAATCGTGAAAGCAATTTTTGTAGCTCTTGTCATGATCACAACTCTCATCGAAGAATAATTGTCTTTTTCGGTTCGCTGTGACTTTTAGCATTTCATGATCAAATCAGTATTTTCTTTGTTCTGACGGTTCATAAATTTTGTCTCTGTTTACATGGCAAACAATTAGCTGCGACACACAGCAATTGCTCTTACAGGACTCAATACTCTATTTTTCGTAAATTACTTTAATGTTTCCATACTGCACGTAAAACGTAGTGTATGCGAAAACATGAAATTCGTATTATGCATTATATAAGCATTTCACATAAAACTGGACGAAATATAATGACTAGAAGTGTCATAACCGATGATGAATATGGTTAGAATAAAATGCCAGAACTAAGGGTAATACCGAATGCAGAAATCCTGAATGAAGAAAATTGCCGTGTTATCTTTGATAGGAAGTCATAACCTTTGATAGAGTTGCTGGCATTACATCTACTATTTCTGCTGGTCTATTTCCCTGACTGACAAAACGAACACCAATGATCATGTCCCGTTTTAAATCACTGACATCTGACATTTCGACGATTATTGCTCCACAGCTGTTTCATCTGAGACTGTGGTACTGCTAATGATAGGCAACATCGTACCGCGGCCCTTTATATACCTCACATCGCCGGTGAGGTCATGCATGTGGTTTTTACACAGGGTTATTATGTGCTTCAATCGCAGTGGGTGTTTCTATTATTTTGATAAAAAACTGTAGTTTCCAACTCCAGATCCTTTGAACCTACAAAACGATTTTGTTTCGTTTTGAAGGCAGATATGCTTTCATTTGAATATATTTCTTTCTTTCTGCAGTTCTTCAATGAACCAGCTTATCTGCATCACACTCCAGAGAGCGATACGCATTCATTAACTCTAAATTCAAAACTCACCTAATGTCCTCCATTTTCGCTTTTTTGAAACTCACTGTTATATCATTTGCGATAATAAATCCTTCTCATTGTTGCAGTTCTCCAAACTTGTTCAACAACTGTAAGATCAATTCTTAAAACATATTCAGTCCCTTTCCAGATCACTCTCACTGATCTTCAACTGATAAAGGTGTTTAATGTATATTTAAAGGTAACGTTTGTGCTCTTCGCACACACACACACGCACATGGGAAGACATTTAACCTTTACTCTTTGCTTTTAAGGTATATTGTCAATCCTTTTTCTTCAACTGCTATCGAGGTTTACTCACGTCACAGGGATCAGATGAACCATATACAACGGGATAATGAAGAACTTAATATCTTAGAAGCTGGATACACACACCCCAAACTACTCCATTTTTTTTATTGGTGGTTTAACGACTACCGTGTCAATTCAGTGGGCTATAAGCAGTCTCCCGTCTCTAATTTAAGGTCACTGGTTCCATGGAAAGGAAGAGCCAGCGCAATAAGGCAAACGTATCATCCATGCTTAACCGAGATTCGAACCGGGATCCATCTCGGACAAATGATCTCCACTTTTCTGGCAAAGAATACAGTACTCCCATGTATGTGAGTGGATATGCCCTGGGTTTATAAATGGGTTACATGACCACAACCCAGCATTAAATAGAAGTTCAGGTAATTTTTCCCGTTGTCAATCAATTGTGATCGTGATAATTACCCAGAACATCGCCCCAAAACACATTATAAAAATCTAGCATTGATATCTCCTACCAGAAAGGAATTGTGAGCAAGAAAAAAAAATGCACTGGATCACAACAGATTTTAGACAATTCTAAATCCTGATTTTTTACATTTACGAGGATCACACAATAAAATATTTAATCGAGTTTAAAGTTATAACCCAGGATATCTCTCTGCTACTTTTCCGCATAAAAACACAAACAAAAAAGGGGAGAATCCAATCTTACCACAACAAAGAAGCGGCGACACTTTGCAAATGTGGCAAAATGAGCTCTTAGCAGTTACACAAATTAACCTTACAAAAGTACATGCCACGTAAGCTTCACCACCTATTCTGAAAATTATCATTAGTGTAGCAATCAGGGTAAGATAAACTTATATATATATATATATATATATATATATATATATATATATATATATATATATATATATATATATATTGTTAGAACAAAAACCTCAAAGCTTAACGGAATACAGGAACACACTGTTCATAAAGAGCAGGCTGAATCTGACAAATCCCACCTGTATTTAATCATCAACAGTAAACTATCCTTTCAATCTAATCTCTTTAATAATTTTGGATTATACTAATATTTTAAAATATGAATTAAGATTATTTAGTTTTTATTTTATTTTTATATTTGATTTTATATGAATAATTCCTTATATTTCTGAAAGAGAATTATATTACTATAAAGTTTGAGTTTTGCTTTCGGTGTCTCAATCTCTTCGTGTAAAAATCAAATTTGGTTTTCTGTAAACAATAATAGAAATGAGTAAAAATTTTGTAGAATACATCGGAAAGTGCAAAGGAGTATTATCGGGAAATGTACCTAAACCAAATTAAATTTTTCTTTTCACATAACATAATGTTTTCCACTTTTCTTGTAAGTTGCACTTTATAACACATTTTTTTCCTTATAACATATACTTTTATTATTGCAATTTCATTGAAATTTAACGAAGTACACCAACCCAGAAAATTATAAAACAAGAAAGATGCCACCCAGTTCTTGTTGGTAACGAGAACGTATTTTGAAATCTTTCCTACTTGAATAAAACTTATTAAAGTTATTCGAAACCGGACTTTCATAAATGGTAAAATATATCGAAAAAGAACCAGACACTTACTCTTATCAGGGGCTAAAAAGTATGTTACGAAAATTAACAAATGTCACACAATGTGTATCAGAGACAAATATTTTCAAATTGAACAGGTAAAAGAAGTTATATAGAAGAAAACAAGAAATAATTTTAGACTTTCTAGAGGACGAATTTTGCATAATGGAAAAAGTTAAGAATAGCTGAAAATAATTCTTCGTGACAAAAGTCATGTTAAAGGAAAATAACTTTTCAAATATCATACTTCTCCTCGAAGCAAAAAAAAAAAAAAAAAAAAAAAAAAATATCCGTATGCACACTAGCGGGAAAGCTGTGCTTTATTTAGAGAGGACAATGCTCCCGTTTTTTGTTATAGCGCATTGCATACAGTGAGAACGAGAATTTCCCATTGTGTTTTTAGGAGCTGAGATAGAGCTGCAAACAGAAGTATACAAAAACTATCTAGCGACAGAACTGTGAACTACAAAATTTCTCAAATGCAAACCTAAAGTGTGCCACAAGGTGCATCGTATCTGGCGTTAAAGAATATTTTAACGGATCTTTAGAAGCAGAGATATCGACAAAAATAGACTAAAGTTTTGGGGCCCTAGTTGCGAAACTGTTCATGTTTTGGGGCAAAAGAAACACATTTTTATCACTGTTAGTAGTATCTGTTGGAAATCGAATTTTTTTCAATCGCGCTTTTAGACCGCAGATATTGCTCTCAACGGAAACATGACATTGCGCCCTCTAGTTGCATATTTATATGTTAAGATGAAAACATTTCGCACCGGAAAAATTCTGCAACAACAAAATAATTTTTCAAATTGGATTCTTAGAAACAGAGATATCGAGAAAAATAAGTAATACATCTGCAAATATATACAGCTATGGCCGAATAAATGTGCAGTATTTTAAACTGGAGGTATTCTCAAATGGTTTTCCCAGAGGAGCAGTATCGTTCCGCGAAAGAACGTTTCAGTCGATTTTCTGGAACCTCAGATTTTACTACATATACATCAGAAGTGGAAACAAACAAATACCTACCTTGGTTGACAAACCATTCTTGGCCAAAATGTAGAAACTATACGAAAAATTGCTTCCCACCACGAGGTTATGGTATACAGGGAGAATTGTGTCAAATCAGAATCTTGCGAGTAGAGATATCGGGGATGAGGAAACCTAACTTTGCGCCAGCTAGCTGAAAATCTGTAAATTACTTGAAAAAGAGATTATACCTGAAATGGTGTTCGATATAAATGGCATCGGAGGGAAATTTAATTGTTTTCAATCGGATATTTAGGAGTAAAGGTATGAAATAAAGTATTTTAAATTCGATGTTATATCCCTTTACTTTGTCCAACGGTGAAGTTGTACATCGTAAATTACCAGAAAACAAAGATTATTATTCTCACTTTTCAAGCTTCCCAATGCATAAAGAGTTTCTCAAATCGGAATAATGTTTGCGGAGATATGATTTTCATAGACGACGGACGTACAAATCACGATTTTGTTTCACAAATGACGTGCTAAAAACGTTAAGTGCTCCTCTATTGGTAATTAATAGGATTCAGTAGTAAATCACAAAAGCCTTAAATCAATCATGTCGTATATTGGAGTATTCTGATTCGATGCGAGCTGTCCATTTTCAAAATCTCTATTCAGTATTAAATGAATAACATTATTTTCATAAGCTTAAAATTTCAGTTTTGTTGACGTATAACAAAAATATGTGTGTCGTTGGTTTCGAGGAGAAATTTCTCCATAAAAACGAATGGAATTCCAATTTTTGTTGATCATCTTGGGTAAAAAAAGATCAAGCTTATGTTATCACATTCTCCGTCCGTTTGTGTACACCATATCCCTGCAGCTATTAGTCTGATATGTAAAATTATTTTGCACTTATAATTGTTTTGTGAGAACGATGATATTTCGTACAGAAAACGCTCTCAAACAAAGAAAGAATTTTTTAAATGGCTTTTGCCATAAACAAGACTTTCGACAATCTTCGATTGTGATATATTTTCAACTTTTTCAATTTTACAAGTTCGTGCACACTACAACCGAAATTCGTTGTCACCTTGCTTTTTAATTACATGAGAATTTTTTTCTAAAGTTCCTGCTTCCCATGAACACAAATATTCTGCAACAGGGGTATGGACCGGTAGCGGGATTGATGAATATATTTCAGGATTTAGTAGTATATTCTCGGAATGAGGGTCGCACATTTTGCCCACGTTGCATGGTGTAAAACACGAATTGACATTATCCAGCGTATGCAGGTTTCCTTAAGATGCCATACTTGAATCTAATCGAACTTTCTTCTAATCAAAAATGATTTTCCCGTCGTTGTAGCCTAGGTTTTTTTCCTTTTTTTTTTTTTTTTTTTTTTAGCTCAAATTCACTTAATAGTTTATCTCACTGATAGTCGTCGTAGAATTAATTTAAAAACCTCTGAAGCCACAAAACTGAAGTTTTAGTAGAAACAGCTATAATTACGAAATCACCAAAGCTTCGATCTTCAAAGATAGGTATCTCATTTCAAGCAGAAAGGTATCTGGCTGTATTTCGCAATGGGGATATCAACACGAACATCGATAAACCCCAGACATCGTGGTTTTTATTCGACCTTGATTTACTTTTTTCCTTCCGTTATGGAGTAATCCTGAGCAACGCGTGTGAAGTACCAGAACTATTCTCTAAGGAGAGAGTGTAAATGAGAAGAACTTCCACATAACTTTCTCTTAAAGATTATAACGATGTATGTATGCAATATCAAAATAAATTTTATCGGAGGAAAATCATCTGTCGAATTTATCAACTGAAGAAACTAAGTTATCAAAAGTGAAATTTGGGAACAAAAAGACAATCATATTAATATTTAAAAAGTAATCCAAAAAGAAATTCCATTAAAAATATTAATTCTTATAAAAAAAGAGGCACAATTTTTGTATTCGGTTTTTATTCACAAAAATTATTTTTAGTGCAAATTACAGCAGTACTTTGAATTTAATTATGTTTAGATGACTTGATGAAAATGCTTGTTAAAGGTTTATGCCGTAACTTCACGTTAGGGTTACACGTTGAGTTACGAAATTAAATTAACAAGCGTTCTGCCATAATTGCACGTTGGAGTTACTTGAAATGGAAATATCTTGCATTTGTTAATTCTAAAGATCGTAAATAAGAAATTAATTATCATCAGGGTGAAAATAAATATCCGCACACCTAAAATATGTGGTCGTCAAACAACATTTTCAAAAGAAAAAGAAGATAAACGTTAATCATGTCATCAAGAGAATCTTCCTGGGGATTCAAATTGTGCAACGTTTCGCGTCAGCAATACATAGCGGACACATCAAATGTTTAACACCGAGGTGCTTAAATTAATCAATGGCTCTGTATCTCTGAAAGAAAGTAAGATATATTAATCTTCGTGTTTGGTTTCTTAACCTACTTTATTTGCCTCACGAACGATGTCGCTAACTCGTTTACTTGGAAGCATAGGTGTATTCATTTTTAGAGTGTGCTTTATTTTACATTGTCCTCTGTTATAAGGCTTATAATTCATCTAAATCATGTACAGTATTACGCTTATCAGTTAGATGCCAACTCTTCTCTACAAAAAGCTATGTGACGTATATTCTAGATTAACTTTCCTTTTTTAGTTTTTTTTTCCCTATGTAATTCTTGAGTTTATTCTCAGTACTCTTCCCGCTTAAAGAAATATCTTTTCCTTCAAATGAATACGTTTGGCAACACTATTGAGGTGGAATGCACGTGATGTATGCATGTAATAAGATAAGAACGAGAGATAAAAAGCGACGACTGACCTGTTGTAGGAGAGAGGTGTTGATATTATTGAGAGCGATTATTCAGGTGTGTTGATGAGAGCGATTATTGAGAGCTATTATTGTGAGCGATTATGATGAGCGTTGTTAAGAAAAGTGCTGTACGAAAGAATTGAATAGTGTTGGGCTAAATCTGTGGAGAGTGTTGTGATTCGATTCCAAATCAAAGACTGTTTCCGTAAGTGGACTTCTGGTTATATGTTTTGTCTGGCCGTTAAGGTTTGTTTCATTTAAGAACAATTTATTAGTATATGTTGATATTTTAAGTTAGCGTAAAGGTCAAGACTACTTTTACGCGACATTGGCGCCCGAATATTCCTTCGAACAAATCCATAGTAGTCACGGAAAATGGCAAATTTAACGAATTCTACCCGGTCTCTTTTATGACCGCTATATCAGTGATGAGGCTCATAACTCTACAGCTGACAATATATGTACTCAGCGTTATAGAGTTCCTCATAACTCACCAAGCGCTCTATACCAGGCCTGCGGTTCTGACTTACCAGACAGTGAGTACGCGTGGTACGAAGCCTATGTACCGCGTACGTCGACCGCAGTGCCTGAACAAATATTTACTTCACCACCCCTATGAGAAGGAGCAAAATTCTTGCTCATTACGTACCCCATGCGGGTTCTATTATATTTATGAGAAACGGCGGTTCTCTTAGGTTTTGGAGCATCTGGACGATCATTTTGACCTTTATAATGTTCCTGAAGACTGTCAGATACCTATTGCCTGCACTTGCTTGCAAGACACGGCAAAAGTCTGGTACAGCCAGTGGCGTCGAATGATCCCAGAGGGTTCCTATCAGCAATTCCGAGCTGACTTTTTGGATGTCTTTCCTGTTGGAACCAATAAGGCCGGCCTTGCACAACAACTGTTTTCCAGGCGGCAGCGAGCGTCAGGTAACCCAGTCTCGTTCGCCCTGGAAACAGTCCAACTTTACAAATTATGGGATCCCGCTGCAGCCGAGTCTGAGATTTGTGACACGTTGTTACAGCAGCTGGATCCCTTCCTGCAGGATTATCTTGAAGTTCGACGTCCTGTCTCCATTCACGAGTGCTTAAAACTCGTTCGAGTTTATGAAAACCGCCACAGCAAAGGTCAGTCTTCACAGGTTTACGAGTACCGCCAACCTACGCAGTACTGTGAACCTTGTATTCAAAACAACAGGTATGAGCAGCCAAACCAGAACATTCATCAAAGACAATTTTTCAATCAGCCTAGAAACACCTATCAGCAGTCTAGATACGTGCCACCGCATCGTCGGGTACCAGAGGTGCGACATCCTGGCCAATATGGAAATCAGGACACCCAAGTTTTTCGTCCTAGGGATAGTTACTACCCGGTGGACCAGACATATCCAAAACACCGTGCTGTGAGGTAAGGCCAGCCTAATGATAATAATGCTGTCTCTCTTGCACGTTACATTTCAGCACGTCCTGGTGGTTCGCCACATTTCCAAAATCAATCTAGACATTCTAATAAGTTTCATGACAATTTAAACTTCAACAGCAGGTAGATGGGTCGAATCTATCTCCTCGTTTCTCTGAAAACCTCAAATCTCCCTTGTTAACTATTCAAGCTCCGCTTTTGCCTGATACTCTTGTGACCTTGGGCAAAGTGGTGGTGTCTACTAAAATTGATTCTGGATCTGACATCTCGGCATTAAATTTTGATTCCTGTGCTGCTACCTTTCCAAATGCTTGTGTCGAGCCCTCCCAGAAATGTCTGCGAGGCGCCGACAATAATGTTTTTGCAATCTCTGGATCAGTTAATTTACCGGTCAAGATTGGCAAAGTGTGAGGTTCTTATACTTTCTTTTCAATCCAAGAGTTACCCGTGGATTGCCTTCTGGTTGTGGATTTCATTAAAATGTTTAAGCTCACAATTGATTTCGAACATGTCCTAATCTTAATGCCTGAGATCAGTCCTTCCACCCCAGAAGAGCCAATTGATGTTTCTGCAATTCTTGCAAGTGACAAATTATTGCCTGAACATAAAAGCGAACTTGGTCAGGCTTTACGCAGCAGACCAGGATTATTTTCAGATAAACCAGGGTTTACACAGGTGGTGTATCGTACTATTGATACAGAAGGAGCTAAACTAATTGCATGTAAGCCTTATCCATGTCAGAACCAGAAGAAAGCTGAATTCCAAAGACAAATACAGGACATGCTCCATTCGTGGATAATTAAAGAATCACTTAGTCCTTGGGCAACACCTGCTTTTCTTGTTCAAAAAAAATCAATCTGGAGAGTATCGCTTCGTAATAGATTACCGAAAACTCAATGCGGTAACCAAAGCTATTAATTACCCATTGCCTATAATTAGTGATATTCTCCAGGACTTATCGTGAACAAACTAGCTATCAACATTGGATTTAGCTAGTGGCTATTGGCAGGTGGCTGTCCATTCAGATTCTGTTGAAAAGACTGGATTTGTTACAACGTTTGGAGCATATGAGATTTTACACATGCCCTTTGGTTTGGCATATGCTCCTGCAACATTTCAGCGCCTAATGGATTCAGTCTTGCGTCCTGTACTGGACCTTATGTCCATGTTTATCTGGACGATATTATCGTCTCTTCTGAAACTTTTGAACAGCATCTATCTCTGTTTGACAAAGTTTTCCAACTGCTACATAATGCAATTTTGACGTTAAAGCCTAGCAAATGTCAAATTGGCCGGGACGAATTCGTATATCTCGGACTGAAAATTACCCCTAAAGGTCTTCTAACTGATGACTCAAAGGTAAAGCCAATTTCGGACTTTCCGAGGCCTAAGTAGGCAAAAGAATTGTCGCAATTTTTAGGCATGACCGGGTGGTACCAACAGTTCGTTCAGGGGTACCCCACTGTATGCGAACCTTTATTCGCTTTGAAACGAAAATATAGACACTTTGCTTGGTCCACAGAGGCAGAGACTGCCTTTAATACTCTTAAACATGCCTTGGTTTCGCCACCTGTGTTGGCCTTTCCTAACCATGCCGAAGTATTTAATATCTTTACCGATACATCAGGTATTGGTCTAGGAGCTGTTCTGTCTCAACGAGGGCATCCTATTGCATATGCCTCTCGAATTCTTAATAAAGCAAAACGTAATTACTCTGCTACTGAGCGAGAATGCTTAGCTATTTTATTTGCTGTCACCAAATTTAACTGCTATCTCAATCATTTAACTGTCAAGGTTATTACGGATCTTTCGGCATTACAATATTTAACCACAGCAAAGAATCTGTATCGAAGATTGTTAAAATGGACACATCGACTTCAGGAATATAATGTTCAATTTCAGTATCGCCCTGGCAAGTCAAACCAACTGCCTGACGCACTGTCTCGCTGTCCGGTCAGTTCTGGTGCCCAGGCGGATACTGAACCTACCTCCCTATTTCTTCTTTCGGAAATAACTTCAAGGGAGCAAATAATTTCTGAACTGTCGAATGATCCAGATTTTGGGGGAAATTTATAATTTCTTACTTGCTGGTTCTTTTGCTCCAAGTGAACCTTCTTTAGCGGGTCGTAGTCGAAATTATGAGATCATCGATGATATTTTGTACTATAAAAAAATTGTAAACTCGAGAGCTGAGTACCGCCCTACGATACCTCAGTCACTTCGCATGTTTTTATTACACGAATTTCATGATATTCCCCTTGCCGGCCACTTAGGCTCACGAAAAACTAGTAGTAAGCTCCGAGACGTAGCCTACTGGCCGGGCATGTACAATAGTATACTCGCATATATTCGCTCATGTGAGTACTGTCAAAAGTACAATTATGATAATAAACGACCGGCCGGTCACCTTATTTGTAGATCAAATAATTATGTTTTTTGAAACTATCTGTATAGATTTATTGGGCCCTTATCCATTATCAACTAAAACTAAATCTGGTTATATTTTAGTTGTTACAGATAATTTTTCTAAATAGGTGGAAGCATTCCCCATTAAAGCAGCTACGGCTTATATAATATGTGATATTCTAATACATAATGTTTTCACTCGATTTGGCTGTCCCCGTACCGTAGTCTCGAACCACGGGTTCAGTTCATTTTGGAGTTATTTGAGCGAATGTGTGCGATGCTTCAAATTAAACATAAATTCATAAGTCCATATCACCCTCAAGCCAACCCGGCTGGGCGTGTGAATAGAACATTGCTAAAGATGATATCAACCTTTATTGGTAATAACCATGAGCGTTGGGATGAACATGTTGAAATGTTTTGTTTCGCCCTTCGCTCATCATTTCATGAATCAACGCGGATGATGCCCGCTGAACTTTTTCTAGGGCGCAAAATCCGCACCCCTTTTGAGAATTTAACTGGCATTATCAAAGAGATCAACCAAAGACCAACACCTGATTCTGTAAAACTACTGGCGCAAAAGGCACGGACTGCTATCAGTCGAGCTCAATTAAGCCAAGCTAGGCACTATAATGCGAAACGGAGGGAACCAGATCTCGCAGTTGGAGATCTGGTCTTATTGGAAACTCATTACCAATCCTCCGTTGCACACACATTCGTTAAAAAACTTGTACCTTTATATGAAGGGCCCTTTGAATTGGTGGAAGTGTACAATAATAATGTCAAATTAAAGAAGCCAGATGGCTCCCTACATTCTGCCCATGTGCAGCAATGTAGAAAATGTGTTATTAGAAGCACTGATGCAATTATAAACCCTAAATCTAGTAGGAATCCTCAGGCAGAGGGTGGGACTTCACAAGTATATATAAATTATGATGAAATTATTGACCCCACCCCTGTCCTGTCCGATTCTCTACCTTCGTCTGAGCGGGTCTTTGCTTCTACTCTTAACGATTCACATTCTGACCTTGATTTTGCTGTTGTAAATGATGATAAAACCAAGGACCTTCTTGGATTAGATGGGTGCATTAAGTTAAAACTACTTCAAAGAATTGATGTGAATAATATAAATTCAACAAGTGCTAAAGAAAGGCGTATTAAAGAAAATGCAGATATTTTTAAGGGAACAGGAAATTTTGGTTTTAAATGTCATATTAACATTTATTCAGATGTTTAGCCAGTAATGAAACCTCCTAAAAGAGTACCAATAGCAGTTCGGGATAAACTTAAGCATAAATTAAACCAGCTGGAGAATCAAGGAATTATTACAAAGGTTGAAGATCCTAAAACATGGGTTAATAATTTGGTAATCATAGAAAAACCAGATGGAACTTTGAGGTATGTCTACTTGACCCAGTTGATCTGAATAAAGCGATTCAGCGACAATATTTTTTGATACCAACTATTGAGGATGTTAATGCTAAATTATGTAATAAATCAGTGTTTACTGTTTTATACCTGAAAGATTGTTTCTCTCACATTAAACTAGATAAAAAGTCAGGCGAATGTTGTACATTTCCCACGGCTTTTGGATGTTATCAATTTAATAGATTACCATTTAGTTTGTCTTGTACACCACAGTTGTTTCAGAAAATTAATGAAACTGATTTTATAGATATTCCGAGTGTAATTGTTTATTTTGATGATACATTAATTGTTGCTGATGATAAACAACAGCATAATGACATCTTAAAGGAAGTTATGAAAAGAGCCCGGCAGTACAATGTTAAATTTAATAGCTCCAAGATACAATATAAAATTTGTGAAGTTACATATTTGGGTCATGGGTTTTCAAAGGAAGGTATTAAACCGGACCCAGACAGAGTCAAAGCTATACTAGCATTAGATAAACCTAGAAATAAAACTGAACTGCAGAGACTGTTGGAAATGTTCAACTATGTAAGAACGTTTATTCATAATATGTCAGCCATAAGAGCTCCATTAAGGGAACTGCTAAAAAGGACTGAGAATGGCAGTGGCTACAAGTCTACACTGAAATGCTAGGAAAATTAAAGCAATTGATCAGTTCTGCACCAGTTTTGGGTATATTTAATGAACAGAAGAAAATTCAACTACAGTGTGATAGCTCCAAAGATGGCATTGGTTGCTGTTTAATGTGTAATGGACAGGAAAAGATGGCATTGGGTGCTGTTTAATGTGTAATGACTTTGCATCAAGAAGTTTAACTGAGACTGAAAAGGGCTGTGCTCAAATTGCAAAAGAGCTTCTCAGCATAGTAACAGCCACCCAAAGGTTTCATCATTACATTTATGGTAGGGAGGCTCAAGTGCAGACGGATCACAAGCCTTTAGTGACAATCATGACTAAAAACATGACATCTGTGTCATTGCCAAGACTCCAAAGAATGAAGCTAAAGTTACTTAAGTATAGTTTAAGGGTTGAATACATACCAGGCAAGCTCATGTACATTGCTGATTTCCTGTCAAGATCATATATAAGTGATCCTGTTGAAGGTGATACAGAGATGATAGAAGTCATACATGCTCTAACTAAAAATGTACAATTGTCCAAATGCCACTACAAAACAAAACAGCTGAAGAAATTATGTCAAAATTGAAGGTCATATTTTCAGTTCATGGAATTCCAAAGCTCTTCATGTCAGACAATATGCCATTTGCTAGTTTCTAATTTAAACAATTTGATGTGATAACCAGTAGCCCACACTATCCAAAATCTAATGGATTTGCAGAGAAATTAGTTGGAATTGCAAAAGGAATCCTACGAAAAACTAGTGCAAGTAATACTGACTTCTATCTGGCACTACTGGAATATCGCAATACCCCTATTGTAGGACTGGATGTTTCTCGGCTCAGATGTTGAACTGTAAGCAATTAAGAAGTAAAATACCTGTGGTACAGGATATCCTGCAGCCATATGTACAAAGGAGCTATAGGAAAAAGTTGAAACAAATACAAGAAAAGCAGTCCCATTACTACAACAGAACTGTTAAAAGTAGACCAGATTTACAAGAACATGACAGTGCTACTATTTAGAAGAAATAATACACGGGAACTCGCAAAAGTGATGTGCAAGCATAGTAGTCCCAAATCGTACAGATTAAAGAGGTCAGAAGTATCGTAGCAATAAGTTTCACCTAAGACTGAGCAGGAATCTTTCCGTTAGCACCGGATACTATAGGCATAAGGGAACTCATGGTAAGGAGGACAACATGGAACCTGTGACAGGTAGTGACCCCATTCATACAAATGACAATGACTATGGGGATGAAGGACCTGATGGTAAGGAGGACGGCATAGAACCTGTGACAAGGACTGACCTCATTTATACAAATGACAATGATTGTATAACATACACCAGATCTGGTAGAATTGTAAAGGTACCAGAAAAATATAGAGACTATATATGAATTGAGAGAGGGGATGTTAGATATATGTATTTGTTTAGCAATTGTGACAACCTGACTGTAAGCGTAGTTACCGTGACTGTGTATGTGAGTGAGTTGTTAATGTTGTCTCAAAATGAAAAGTTTTAAGTCTTCTGGTTAAGAATTATAAATAAACAAACGTAGATTATAAAGTGAGTCTAGGAATAAACAATACAGAACGTCGGTATGTGAATAAGACACAACATTTCTTGTTTTTGTGCAGTTAAAAAAAGAAAAGAAAGAAAAAACGCCGTGTGTGGTTGATTTTACCACGCCATACACGCCCAGTTTCACCTCCGTAATTCCGTGTCCAAAGTGTGGTTATTAGTACTTCCTGAGGTTGGTTTTTCATCACGTTTAAAGTTCTCGTGCATCATTCCGTTTTGCTTACAAGATCATGAGTACTATATTTTGTTTGTTATAAGCGTTGTTTACCCCAGAGAAGCTCCTGTGCGCCGCCATTAGTAATGGCGTCATCCGGTGAGGATACTATGAATTCCATCCCCACTTCCGAGCGCAACTGTTCTCCTCGGGAGTGGTGTCGCTACGTCGTCTTCTACTTCCGGCGCTGTTCAGCTAGTGCTTCAGGAGTCATAGCCAAGACAACGAGCTCTTTTGGGTCCACTCCTGTTGCGCACATCGATGATGACGCAGTGCATGCATATATGACGTCAATCCTCCTCCCAGCGGCCAAAGTCGGATCTCGTTGAAACAGCTTTCGCTGTCATCGATCGACAACAATCTCCGTACGATAAGGCCTGTGTTTTGAGGCCCCATGTTTTTCGTGATGGTTGATCTTTTGTGCTTGACGTTCCAGCTATGTCTCCCGAAAGACAGACGTTTTCTACGAACATGTCCTTCGGGATCGTTTTTGAAGCTTCACCTGACATCAAATTGAAGGAATATGCATCGGTCATCAAGCGACAGTTTAAGGGCCCAGTGATTACTCACATGTTTTGACGTGATCAGCATATATTTGTTTATTTTAAATCTGCCCAGTATGTTAGAAACCTCGACTTCACTGGCTTACAGGTCAGAAAGTGATATTTGTGTCTCTACCCAGTTTCCGAGCTGCCGGTGACCGTTTCTTTCTACCCAGTACCTCCGGAAGCCACAAACGTTATGCTCTCTGCGGTGATCTCGACATTCAGTTATGTTATTGGTGACTTCCTGACCCACTCGGCCGTTCCAAATGATAAAGCAATTTGTTCCATTTTTTGGAGCACAACGCACTGCGCGCCGGATGCTATTGCCACTCTTCCGACTCGACGTACAGTTCTGTGTGCCGGCCAGTTCCGGCGTGTCGATCTCTTTACTGAGTTCCATTGTCGTGCATGTTGGAGCCTTGGTCACTTCTACAAGGAGTGTCCTGCTGTACCTTCATTCGCAAGTTCTCGGACTACCCCGTCATCTGTTTCTGAGTCTTCTGCTCCTCGTTCAGAGCCTTCCTCAGTGTCAGAATTACGTGCTACGCCTCATATTGATGCCCAGCCACCTTATCTTATGGCGTCTGACTCCTCCTGATCTGAGCCCATCTAGCGTTCTTGCTGCGACTCGGATCATCTCTACTTTGGAAACCGTCTCTTATACCTCTACTACTGCACCTCATCTTCGAGAGACCACTGAGACTGTCACCTCTACCCCGCCTGTGGAAATTCAGAATGGAGGATGTTTTATCTAAGAATATTTAAACCCCAGATTTTAAATCTCAAAATAATACTTTCTAATTGAAGGAAATATTAAAAGTTTTTAAAAATGTATTGGTAACCACCTCTGTGTGATTTTCCATGGAAGGACCCCATTGGCTGCAGGGGGGAGGAAATCTCCTCCTCCTTTAGTGAGGCATTGTGTCCGTGTTTACAGTCGATGTAAGTTCAGCCCTGTACTGTAACAGGAGTTTGGCATACTAGAAAAATATATACATTTTGTATATATATATATATATATATATATATTACAGAGCAACTCTTTCGAGAGCTTATGTGACTAAATTTGAAAACGCCTAAACTTTCATATAATCTTTAATAAAAGCTAAAGGGATGTTACATATAATACAGTCACCGGGAATATAACAAAACCTTTAGGCTCACCGGTCCAAATCACGTTGCAAAGCAACCAGTAACAAATACACTACCATAGACTGCAAAAAGACAAAACCAAATAGCTCAGGCACGAGTAATACAACAACAATACAAAAAACCTTCTGTGAGGTGAAAAAATATCATTAACCAAGAAAATTGACTGTGAGACAAAACAACCAACGCATAACGGATACGAGCCGGTACAACACAACAAAATAGCACACATTATAAATCAGGCAGCACTGCAGGAACGCAATAGAACGCCAACACATTTAGAAAAAAACAAGTCAGCAAGGCGCCAACAACGGGCGAAATTTAAGTTGATTGGAAAAATAATACATAGTAAGGTACACACATGAGATATCACTATTTCAATAGGAAACCCAAAAACACTGCCTTACAACTGAGGCATCATCATCATCATCATTGTCAACCATTATCAATCCACTGCTGGACGAAGGTCTCCATAAGTTTCCTCCACAACGGTCTGTCTTGTGCCAGTCTCCTCCATGTCACTCCCACATATTTACGAATTTCATCCACCCATCTCCCATGTGGTCTTTTTCTGGGTCTTTTCCTGTCCCTTGGAATCCAATCTAAAATTTCGGCTGTCCATCTATGGTCTGTCCTTCTGGCAGTATGTCCAGCCCATTGCCATTTCAGGGATTTAACTCTGATCATGATGTCTTCCACTCTCGTCATTTTTCGGATCCATGAGTTCCTCTTCTTATCTCTCCTGGTTATACCAAGCATGCACCTCTCCATGCTTCTTTGAGTTGTCTGCAGCCTTTGTATGTCTCTTTTAGTTAAGGTCCACGTCTCTGCACCATACGTAAGCACTGGAAGGATGCATTGATCAAACACTTTTCTTTTAAGACATAATGGCATATTGCTCTTGAAAATTATGCTGTTTCTTCCAAAAGCTCTCCAGGCAAGTTTTGTACGCCGATTAATTTCTTCATCAATGTGACCCTCACTTGATATCTGCTGTCCAAGATAAACATACGTATCTGTTATCTCCAGTTTTTCTCCATCAATCTATAAATCTTCATTTCTTGTAAAAGCATTGAACATCACTTTTGTCTTCTGAAAGTTCATTTTTAATCCCACTTCTTTACTCTTGTCAGCAAGTTCCTGGATCATACTCTGTAGCTCTGATGGGGTAGTTGCAAAAATGACTACGTCATCAGCAAAACGAAGGTGGGTTAGATATTCTCCATTAATCTTTATCCCTTTGTTTTCCCAGTTCAGTGATTGAAAGACATTTTCCAATGTCGCATTAAAGAGCTTCGGAGATATGGTGTCACCTTGTCTCACTCCCTTTCCAATTTTTATGTGTGTTGTATTTTCAAACAGCCGAATCTTTGCACTTGCATTTTCATAGATGTTATTAATAATATTAATGTATGCATCTTCAATACCGCAGGTTTTCAGAGCCATTCTAACTGCTGATGGTTTCACCGAATCAAAGGCTTTTTCATAATCGATAAAAGCCATGCACAATGGAAGTTCATATTCCCTCGCTCTTTCAATTAGTTCTCTTAGTACGTGGATATGATCTATTGTGCTGTAGCCACTCCTGAATCCAGCTTGTTCTCTCGGTTGAGCCATGTCCAGTGTTACCTTCAAGCGGTGTGAAAGAACTTTAGTGAAGATTTTATAAACCACTGATAGGAGGCTGATAGGTCTGTAGTTCCTGAGATCCTCAATGTCACCTTTTTTATGTAGCAGGATCATTGTAGCATTGTTCCAATCCTCAGGAATCTTCCCTTCATTAAGGCATCGAGTGAAAATTTGGGCGAGTACTGTTTCAATTTCTCCACTTGCTTCTTGTATGATGTCTATAGTAATTCCATCTTCTCCTGGAGCTTTCCCCCGCTTCATGTTCTTGATTGCATGAGCAACTTCTGCTGGGAGGACTGGAAGAACTCTGGTACTGGTATCTTTCATGATGTCTGGAGTACATGTATCATCCCTTTCATATAATTTGGAGTAGAAATCTTTCACTCTTGTCAAAATTTCGCCTCTATTTCTTGTTACAGAACCATCTTCTTTTCTCAGTGCCATAATCTGTTTTCTTCCCTTACTGAGATGTCCCTTTGCTATCTTCAGGCTTTGGTTGTTTTCAATTGCTTTCCTCACGTATTAAATCAATCATCCACACTGTGAGGTAAAAGGAAGATCGTTGACCAACGACTGTAACCGATTTTAGGCAAAACAACAACAAAAAAATCCCGTAAGATTATACACAAATGCAATGCAAGAAAACAATAACATAACACAGCGCAAGGTCAACTCTAAAAAGCACGCTCAATACAAATAATAAAAGGTCAAGATAGCAAATAAGAAAAAAAACCCCAAAAAAAACCACGATGCAGGCATAATACAACTAAAGCGTGGAAAGTACACAAAAATACACAAAGATAATTACGCACAATACAAAAACTATGAGAAACTTTAGAAAAGAAAAGGCTGCCAACCGCAAGGCCAGAAGGCCGGGAAGAAAGGCGAAAGCACATAACAAAATGCAACACACGGTAATAAGGCCAGCCGCCCACTGACAAAGCTGGCAGAGAAAAAAAACCGTAACGGCAACGTGCTGGTACAACACATCAATATAGCACATATTATCAATCAATCAACACTGTGGTGGAGCAAAAGAAACGCCGACACATATGGACGAGTAGGTCAGCAAAGTGCCAACGGACAAAAATTAAATTGATCAGAAAATTATGCAAAATAAGGAACACTCATGAGATAAAATAATTTTAAAATAGAAAGAAAAAGGTACGCCCAACTACCTACCCAGTACACATAGGAATCCCAAAAAAACAAAAAACCTTAACATTAAGGCAAAAGTAGTAGTGAATCGAACACCCACACTCTGGGGTAAATAGAAGAACATTGACAAACGGCTAAAACCGATTTAAGGCAAAACAAACAACAAATTAAGGTTATACACAAAGCAATACAATAAACAAAAAAAAAACACTACACAACGCAAGGTCAACGATAAAAAGCGCACACACGATGCGGAAGAATTAGGGAAAAAAGGTCGACGTAGCAAAAACAAATAAGAAACCCCCAAAAAAACGCAACACAGGCACGGTGCAACTCAAGCGTGAAAAATACATGAGTATAAACTGGAAACACACGCCCAATGCAAAGACGATGAAATTACCAAAAAAACACTACAAAATCACAAAACACAGCAGAGCCACCACTTGAGTACAGCAGGAGAAACAATGAATAAAAGTAAAGGATTAACAGTTTCAACTGCCGCGTAGTGCCCCCCCCCACCCCTGGTTCCGCAGAGGACAAAAAAAACCTCACGGAAACAGCCCCCCCTGAGTAAAACGAGAAATTAAAGAAAGAAACACAAGACGAAACACGAAGACGCAAAGAAGAAAAAAGAACAACAAGAGTACAAGCCACAACCAAAAACCAAGCCCGGAAGAAGGCGAGCAAAAAAACCCCGGAAAGACAAGATGACAAAACGTAAGGACACAAGGAAAAAAGGCGCAAAACACACAAAAACAAAGAAACCAGAAGCAAAACAGGGAGAAAAAAACGCAATAGACAACAGAAAAACCGAATAATCGCCAAACACAGACAAAAGAGAGAAAAAGAGACAAAAATATACACGCAAAACCATCAAAAACCGAAAAAACAAAACAGCACTAAAACAAGTACCCAAAGAGAAGGCACTCACAGAATCAACAAAAGAGCAAACAATCAACCGAAGAGAAGTGCACCGCAAGACCCCGGGCACCAAACGAGGAATCCAGGGCACACCAAACTGCAGCAACAGGAGAGGAAGAGGAAAAAAACCCTAGGGCTGCAAAACAACAGCCCCATTCACAATGAAAAACCAAGGCAAATGAGGGGACCAGATTGAGAAAAAAGCGGGAACACCCCACCGGGACTGTGCAATGTCATACTCTAGTTGGATGACCGATTGGATAGAGGAGCGGTATCGACAGCACAGGAAAACCCTAGCCGAATGATACTGCCTAAGAGAAGGACGATCCACGCGAGAATGATAAAAATAATAAACAGTCAATTTATCATGTAAAACCAAAAATGCGCAGACGGGATTATGAGATGAAGCAGAAGGGTGATGACGACGTAAAAAGTAATAGTGAAACATGGAATGGGAAAGAGGACAAACCTTGGAAAGAAACGAGAACATAAGAGAGAACCAGGGATGGAGAACCAAACAACAATCAAAAGCATGAGCGACATCCCCAAGAGTGAAACAAAAAAAAATAACAGAGAGGGGAGGACAAATGGCGAAAACGATGCAGTGTACGGGGAGTAAGAAACCGGTGATGAAGATGACGCCAATGAATATCTTTAGCCTTTGGGGACGCCAAATGAGAAAATGGATCACACCAGGTACGGCTAAGCTCAGCAGAGGGAATGGATGGAATGGCACGCGGAACATGAAAAACAGTCAGAAAGTGAGTATAAAGAAGTTTAGCAGAAACCTGATGAACGAAGAAAGGGGAATCATTGAGAAAGACAAAAAACAGAAGACAGAGGGACGGCGACGAAGACGAAATAAGACCAGAAGATGTAACAAGAGAAGGGTAAAGACGTTGAAGACTAGAATGAATTAGACGGAGTTGAGCGCGATGGCAAGGAGTATCTGCAAGATCAGGCGAGATCTGAGAAAAGGATTTCCAACGGAGAGTAGACTCCACCAGCTGAGAAACCTGCACCACGCAACTGGCGAACCAGGTGGAGAAGTGCAAGTACTCAGACGTGGGATAACGGAGGACTGAGGAAAAGAAAAGAGGTTCAGCAAGCAGATCGTTAGTCGAGGAAGGTGCTGAAGACGAAACGCATCGAACTTACGAGAAAGGTCAGGAAGAGATAGGCCGCCAAAAGAAACAGAAAGGACGAGTGTGGAGCGGTGCACCCAATGAATCACGTCCCAAACGAAATCAGTGAACGTGCGTTGAACATGACGGAGAAAAATAGGAGAGGGAATGTGAGCGATCAAAGAATGCAGAAGAACAGGTAAAAGGTAAGTGGAAACAAGATGAGGACCACTAAAGAAAGAAAGAAAAGGTTTGAGATGACGAGGAGCCAGACGACGATTCAAAGCCTGAACCAAGGGAGACCAGGTGGCAGCCGCAACAGCAACAGGACTGCCAAAGTGGACCCCAAGGAGCTTGATGAGCGTGTTCGACCATAGGGCCCCCAAGGGCGGTCCCCGCGAGCCGACCACGATCCGGCCCATAACCCAACAGATTTCGAGAGATTTAGTTGAGATCCAAAGAAAACAGCATATTCACGGTAAAGGGAGAGCACCACACCGAACGCCCTCTCAGTGCGCAGAAAAAGTGTGAGGTCATCCGCATAAGCGGACAACACCACACAATGATGACAAGAAGAGGCAACCACTCTAGGAATCGACGGAAGCAGCTGGGAGCGAATCGAAATAAAAAGCTGCTCAAATGCAATATCGAACAGCAGACCCGACAGGAGGTAACCTTGCGGGATCCCGTTCGCAAATGGGATAGCGGCAGTCATGAAGGTGGAGGTTCGGATCCGGAAAAATAATTGGAATAAAGATGAAAAAGTGCTTGACGGAAAATGGGGGGGGGGGGGAGGGGAACCAAAACGGCGAAGAACAGTGAAGAGATAAGAGTAACCGGTTAGTGAATCAAAGGCTTGTTTTTGGTCAATGTTAAATATAGCAAGAGGTTTCGAAAGACGAGTGGCAAGAGCGTATAAATCACGCATAGTAGTAATGTTAGTAGCAATGGAACGAGAGGGAACAGTGTAAGTCTAGTCAGAATGAATTATGTACTGTAAGACGGGATTAAGGCGTAGAGCAAAAAGTTTAGAAAAGATCTTTTAGTCATTGTTAAGAATGAAGATGGGGCGCCAATTGAAAAAGAGACCAAGATTGCCGGATTTCGGGATGAGACGGAGAAAGGCGAACGAAAAGTCAGAAGGGATAGAACCAGAAGAGGTAAGAATGGAGTTAAAACAGGCAACGAGAAGGGGAGAAGGGCAGAAAGAAAGGTCTTATAAAATGAAAGGGAGAGACCATCAGCACCAGGAGCAGAACGATCATTAAGGGAGAAAATTGCAGTAAGGACTTCAGAAGGGGAGATCGGGGAATCCAAGGAATAAAAAAAACAAGGCGGAACTAGAGAAAGAGCGTGTAGAAGATCGGAATCAGCTGCAGGTGGCAAAACCTGAGCGCGGAAACGTTCAGTGTAGTGTTCGAAGGTCAGGTCACAAATACGAAAGGGGTCCGTAACGACAGAATCATCCGGCAAAGAAAGAAAAGCAAGAGTGCTTCCCTTAACACGGGAAGTCTCAAGGGAACGAAGGTGTTGAAAAGCATTATCATGAAACCGGAGCTGAGAGAATTTTAAACGGATCAAGGCGGAAGAGGCAAAAGAAGTGAGAATGCTTCGGAGTTGAAGATCGAGAACGGCATAAGAAAGGTCAGAAGGAGAGAGAAATTGCAATTTTCTACGGAGAGATGCAAGATCAGAAAGACGTTGTGTACGGAAAGAAAAAGAATACTGACGAGCAAAAGAGAGAATGGAAAGCTTGTTGGACAACCACAGAGCTACTGAGTCAACCGAAGAGGAAAGCTGGCTAACTGAGGAAGAGAGAATCAAATGAATTTCAGCAATGAAAACCGGATCCGATAGAAAAAAATCATCTAAGGTCGAAACTGGGGAGGGGGAACAGCAGAAGTAGGCAACAAGAAACGTAACAAAACAGGACGAAGATCAGATGAAACAGAATGGTGATGTGTGACTTCAACAAGGGAGGGGCGTAAGAAACCAGAAACATAAAAACGATCAAGTCTAGCCGCCACACAGGGGTAAGCGGCAGGAGGACACCAAGAAAATTCACGGAACTGGGGATGAAGAGAACGAAAAGCATCAACAAAATCAAAATTGTAAACCAGTTGTGGAAGCTGAGAGGAAAGGGCAAGGCGACTCTCCGCGGAACCATCATATTCAAAGCCCGGCTGGAGAGTGCAGTTTATGTCACCCCCAACAAGGATAATAGCAGAGGACGGAACCAAACGGTGAAGAGAAATTAGATGCTGGAGAAGGGCGTCAGCATCACCAGAGGATTGGGGAATGTGAAGATTGAAAAGGTGAAGTCTATGGGATAAATAAGTAAAAGCAATACCTTGAAACGAACCCAGTGAGCTCTGTGACCTGACAACATTAGAAATTTGGGAGTAAAACTGGTTATGAAACGCAAAGGCACTGTTGTACCCAATACTGGACCGGTAGTTATGAAAAAATGTAAAGGCCCAGCGGCTACAGCGAGAAAACCCAGTCCCAGAGGAACAGTTCGTCTCCTGGAGGAGGAGGATGTTAGCCCTCAGGAAACGAACGTCCTCGAAGACCAAAGCGTTCGCGGCCGAAGACGAAAGCCCTCGGCAGTTGAAAATAATGATCCGTAACGCACACATCACGGGGAGGTTGCAGCCAACCCTCCAGCTCAGTCTGCAAAATCTTAATCAGATAAGACAGCCGGTATGAACACTGTTCACTACCAGCTGGCAAACCGATATTTAAAAGCACTTCGTGAATTTGACGCAGTTGGCAAATCATCTCCGGCAAGTGTGACATTTTGCTTTAAATACATGGGATAGTTAACAATTTAGCCCGTCGAGGACGGGTAGCTAGAGCCAAAATATCAGTAAAAGAAAGTGGTGTCATCGGAACGTCAATTTCAGCAAAAACAGACATGATTTCAGGCAAGGTAGGGGAGGGGAGTGATCATCGGATTCCGCCAGGAGGGAATCTTCAGCGGCGGAGCGGAGACATCCATGAGATCATCAGGAGACAAAACAGCATATCGGTTGGAGAGAGGTAATGGTAGAAGGGAAGCCCGCGATCCAGGGGGAACAGAAGCAGCAGCCTTCTTGGTGCGCAGGCGATCAGAAGTACGAGGTAAGTGCGATGAGACAATAGGAGAATTTGGTCGGTTGTTCCGCTTAGGTTTTAACACCGGAGGCTAAACGGCAGGCGGCAATAAAGGAGACTGACACAGGTCTTCAGGCGCCGGAACGGAAGGAGTTGGAGCCGAAGTCAGATGGACGACCACTGGCTGATCAGCCCAGACAGGTGGAGTGGAAGCAGAAGCTGGCGCTACAGGCTCGATGACCGCCTGGGCGCCAGCCACAGCGTCGGAAGAAGCAGCAGGTGTAGAGGCTGGCCCAGCACTCTGTGAAGCATGGGGGCAGGCAGATGCCAGGTGCCCCTCACCCTTACAGCGAAAACACTGCACACCAGCAAACACGTTGAAAATATAAGTCCGAGTTTCGGTAATGAGTTCCAGGGTGGATGGCCAGTTTACTATTGCTTTTGAAGTCGGAAAAATAACTCTATATTGCCGACGTCCGCCCTGAACATGTTTAACGGGGAGTCGCGAGCGGCAGCTGGAAGGTATTTTGTGGCGCCAACCACACGCCCCAAGGTGTTAAGGGCGTCTACCAACACTGAGTCAGGAACTGCGGTAGGAACTGGAGACAGAGTGACAGTAACAGGACGTTGAGCAGCTGCTACCGGTTGAAGATGGACACATCCAATATCCAGGTCATAAGCCAGGATTTTATCCACAGCCAGCTGGTGGGTGAAGTGCACGACAACACCCCTCCCAGGAGTATAATCGACACAATGCTTTCACTCGGGACAACATCCGAAACAGCACTTAAATACTGGGGGAGAGGGGTGTCGCGCAACGCAGGAAGAAAAACACTTAATAGTAAACCAGAGGTAAGCTCTTTACCTAGAGGTGAGTTAGACGGCAACGTAATGCGCAAAGCGGAAGCAACACGAGTAAACACAGGTCTAGCAGACACAGAAGCACTTGGTAAAGAATGCGTAGTACCCACGGTCGCTGCAAACGACCGAGACACAGGAACTGAAGAACTGGGTGCCCCTGACCCAGCCTCCGACACATTGGTAGCCAGTGGCACCTTTGCAGACGAAAACACAACACCAGTCGGCGAAACACCACTCATGGTTTACACTGAAGACACAGTGAACGTTGAAGAAGCAGCTGAAAAGGCCAAGAAGGATATAATGCACTCATGCTGGCGGAGGTATTACCCACCTCGGCTCTAAGCCTCACGGCTTGAGCGTTGCGACTTGCAACACTCAAAAAAAAAACGAAAGAGATATGCGTGGCGTGTACGGCTGGTACACAGCCTCATTCCTTGTGAAGAAAGAACTCAGGTAAGAACAGAACTCAAATTTTCAAATAAAAGATGCAACAAAACACGCACTTCACAAAAACTCTGACCCAGTCAGGAGCTCCAAAAACATGCGACCGATCACTTTAAACGTCAATGGCCATATTAAGCTGGAAACACCGGTTCTCGTTCGATCACTGAAGCTAAGCAGTTTCGGGCGCTGTTAGTACCTGGCAGAGTGACCACCTGGGCACACCGCCTGCTGTTGGCCGCTTTTTCCCCCCTCTGTGATGGAAAATATTTAAATTCAATAAAACGCTTTTGAAACCCCTTATATTCTTGTAAGATGTTTAAATGTAATATCAATGCATGTTTTTTGTCACTTTGCAAGCTTTCAAATGTATGTATATGTTTCCATTCCCGTTACAAGTTTCAACATCGCTTTATTAAGAAACGGGAACAGTACACTGAAAGTTGATCAGGGAGAACCTATGAAGAAATTCAATTGTTGATGCTATTTACAATGACAGAAGGAGAGTCCAACTCGCAATTAGCAGAGTGGACACCAGAGGGCAAGGAAGAGCATCTGTAGGGAGTACACTTGAGACCTCGGAAGGTCATCGCCTAAGAAGAAAAGTACATTCGAGACATAGGAGGCATTTGGAAAATCAACAGTCCAAGAAATTCTTATTACAGGAGTGTCAGTGATGTCAGTGATATATTGTGTAAGCATTTGTGATTAGCTGTGTGTATTACATACCTTCCAAAGTAACTCATGTATTCTATTCCTGAGCTGCTTCATAAACAGAAATATCAATTCTTAAAGAATCCACCTGTACATCAACTCAGCCTTGCTGAGCTGTATCACAAAGGCCACGGAAATATGTAAATACTGATCCAAAATTATATATGTGATTTTAAATGCTTACTATGAATGCAAAATAAAGAAGTTAATACCTATGTTCCTATAGTTCAGAAGAGTCTTTATTCAAGGCAAGAACATATATACATGTCATCACAAAAATGCCAACAAAAACATCGAATAATGAAAATGAACAGCAACTAGCTATTCCAGTGCAATAGAAGGAATACTGATAAAACCGCTTTCGTAGGAGGGAGAGCATGGTGCAACAAAATAGGAACAAAATTTGAGCCCAGTTTCGGGGCAGTTATGACTATAGTATACTGGCAGACTGAAAATCGACAGTGCGAAACAATATTGTGTTAGGCTATACGAAGAAAAGGAAAACAAATGCGCTTAATAAGATAGAGAATAAAGAGCGTGCCATGGGGCATATGAGGATACAAATATATACAGGGTGCAAACAAGACAATGCAGTCACTAATAAGAACATTAACAGAATATAAAGTGATGGACAAAGGCACCGAAAAATAGATACAGGAGAAAATAACAAAACAAGGCACGTGATGAAGCATATAACTTACATAATATTAACATTACACACTTAACAAGAAGTGTGTATGTTTGTGTAAAACTCTTCACACGTTGTTCTTCCGTAGCCAAGGAAATTTATGTACGTTGCAGCATACCACATCCAATGTATGAGAGCAATAATATCTGCGACCATTTGCAATAGGCTGACATAGTATGTAGTATCTGCGATCATCTGCTACAGGCAGACTTTCTCCGTTTTTTTCTTTTCCTTACCCTATGTATAAATAATGTAATCCCTACGTAAATTCTAGCATATTAAATATCTATTTTCCATATCTTTTATAGCAATGCTATTCTGTGACGTATATTTAACCAAACATAACGAATCACTTGGGGATAATGCCATCAAAAGTCCAGTGCACTCAAATATGTTCAGTCCATATAAATTATATTAAAAGTCAGATGAAATTTAAATAGGCTACATCACAAATACGGAATAATCCTCTTGGCCGTCACAGATGACCAAGCTGTATGCATGCCATAACTCCAGGCAATTCAAATTATCTAGGACTCAACCATATTGTTCCACGTAATGAAAATGTCCTCGAATGAAAACTTTAAAATTTTTATAAAAACTCACCTTATGACGGTGATACACATCAAAAAATAACTAAGGAAAGAAACTGAAAGGCTTAAACTTCAAGTCATAGTCCATAGCGTCCTCAAGTAATAGTTAACGATCTTCACAGATTGTTATGCATTTCGGAGTACAAACACCATCTTCAGGGAAAAGTTGTCCTCACTTAAAGGACACAAGATGGTAATATGCAGAGGATTTTAGAAAGGGAGTGTCTGACACCAGGTCTTAAACAACCCTTAGAAATAGGAAGCTAGGAGATTTGGGCTAGAGTGCTCGATAGGAAAGTGACACGGAAGCGAAGTAAAAAGGAGGAGGAAGACGGCCTTATTTATTACCGGGGGCCAGTACCCGGGGTCCGACGGTTTAACGTGCCCATCCGACGCACGGCGGATGGGCACGTTAAACCGTTCGTACCTGTTGGGATCGAACCTGAGGTCCTTTCCGCGGCAGTCTCGAACGTTTCCCACTAGGCCACCCGCGGCCCTAAAGGACAGAAGAGCCTTGTGAGAGGCCGCTATATACCTATATGACCACTATAATGCGCGCCGCCTACGTTGATGAAACTGAATTATTCGATGTTAATCGATATGTTCCTGTAGCTTACTAAATGCACTTTTTTAATCAACTATAAAACACATTACTTACTGCAACAATTCGATATCATTCCCTGAATTACATTTCTGTTATATACTTTAAAGTAATTTCAGCACTCTCTCTTCCTCGACTAATATTCTCCATGGTAAAGGTAATTCTATTGGATCATTTTTGTAACAGTTGATCTCTTTAGTTTGTTCAGTAACGATCGTCTCATTATAACGTATGGCACGTTCAGTTTTATGTCTACATACAATTGCTATATTCTGAAAATCCGGTACTGCTTCTGTTTTACAGCAATATTCCATTAAAGACGTGCAAATTTTTTTGTTTTTCTAGTTATTTACATGTTGTCCTAGTCGTTTACTTAATCGGGTTTTAGTACTTTCTAGATAAAACTTATTTTCAGTTCCCACGTTACATTTCAACATTTGGACACTGGATTTTCGAGCAGTGCAAAAAGTGATTATGATGAAGACTTTGAAGCAAGTTTTTAGACAGTGGTTAAAAAAACAGAAGTGTTTACACATAAATTCAAAAAGAAGTTGGACTGGATTATATATGATAATAATCATAACAACCCCAATATTGGGCATAGTACAATTTCTAATTATGTCAATAAATCGTCAATACCACTTTCGCAAGTGCAAAAAACCATTATAGATCGTGGAGTTAATTTCGCTCCACCGAGTCATCTGGGAAAAGCCAGTGATTACATACCACTACTTGAAAATATATTTGGTAACTTTAATTCTTTACGTCAAGACGCTGTTAGATTTAAACTTTATCGTACCATTAAACAGGTTATTAATGATAATAGTAAAAATACAATAAATAAGACGTATAAATATGAAAGACAGCAACTTTTGGATTTAAAAAATAATCCTATGATTGACATAATTGAAGCAGACAAATCTAAAGAACTAGTGATATTAAATCATGCAACTTATGTTCAAAAAATGACATCCGCTTTGGAAGAAATTGCAGTTGAAGTAATCCATAGTGATCCAACAGATAATATATTTCGTTTTCTAGCAGATATTCGTAATCATAGCACATTACCATCAGATGTATGCAAAGTCCACCCACCATTAGGTCCGAGTATCCCTAAAGCATTTGGCAAGATCAAATTACATAAAGATAACGAACCAATACGTTTGATCGTATCTAAAGCAAATTCCCCACTAAAGCAATTGGAACGGAAACTTTTTCGTTTTTTGGGTTTCGTATTTTCTGAATAATGAACACACTGTGATGAATTATCTTCAATTTCTAGATCAAATCAAGAATCTACAAATATCAGAACAATATACACTAGCTAGTAAGGACGTTACTGCACTATTTCCAAATACTCCCGGAATGGAATCAATTAACATCATACAACAGAAATTGTTTGAGAAAAACATCCTGAAACCATGTCAGGTATAAGAGATAATAAAAATATTAAAATATATACATAGCAATAATTACTTCAAGTTCGAAAATAACACCTACCGACAAACCAGCGGTGCGCCAATGGGGTCACCACTGTCTTCAGTTTTCTCTGAGGTGATAATGCAAGATTTTGAAAAACAAGTAATACCACAGTTCTCAAGTATCATTGCGTACTACTGTCGGTATGTTAATGACGCATTTTTTCTGCTTAGAACAAGTAAATTTCAGGATATTACAAGAATTCAAGACACTTTATCTGCAGTATATACAATAATTAAATTAACACTTCAGCTTGAAAATAATTGTCAATTACCTTTTTTGGACGTATTGATTTCTAAAAAAAAGAAGGACCTGGGATTTTGTGTGTACCGTAAACCATCATACATTCCTGTATTAATCCCATCGAACTCACATCATCCATGGGTACAAAAAAATCGCAGTTTTTTATTCACTAATTAGCGGAGCTTTTTTACATTCCAGTACAAACTCGTATCAAAATAAGCAGTTGAAATGGATATTTCAAGAGGCACAAAACCATGGATATAAATCATCTATAATAAGGAGACTTATTTATCGATATAAGCATCCCAAAAATAATCCTAAGGTTGACATTCAGTACTGTAGAAGTTTCCCGTATTTAAAAAATCTTCTAATCAAAGCTAAATATTTCAAATGCAGCTTTTCAATATTCTGATAGCACACACGAATTTAAGTCTGAAAGTCTGGTTCTCCATTTGTGTTTCAATTTTGTTTATATTTTACCTACATTTTTTATATAAAACAATATATTATAATTTTTTTAACATTATTCAAGGTCTCAGAAATAATGCTTGCTCTGGTACATGAAAAGCAAATTCTTGAAAGAATTTCTATGTTCGTCTGACTACTGTTCAAACGATTGTTTAGTAAAGTATAGTTGCAGTAAATTTTTTGAAAAAAATATTTATATTAAATGTTTTTCAATGACTTTTCAGTAATGTTTTGGTGCAATTTCTTCCACATGACGCCTTTTACTAGGCCTTGAAGTATAATATTTGAATTCCTCCTTTTTACGACTTTCATACGTAAGGTCAGCAGAAAGACCAGTCCTTCAGGGGAAAAACATTGTATACATCATTATTGCGCCAAAAACGAGTTAACAGACTTCGTTTTAAAGAAGTCGAGTCATCCATAGCGAAAAGGCAAAAAGGTAATTATATACAAGTTATATGGTGTATTAAAGGAATGATTAGAAACAGAACGATGGCAGACCATGCTAAACTGACGGAATCGCAGCCCACTCTCAGGTGGATGCCTTCGAGAAAAAGTGTCCTCGGTTCTTCACAATCTCCAGACATTATACGTACGTAGTTAAAAAAACCGTATAAAATGAAAGTTGAGGCTTTTCCAAAATGTAAAGGTTATTGTAAGACCTTCGGAGAATCAGTTTAAATGCAAAGGTTAGTTTGTTCTAAGCTTATATTAGAAGTTATTGTAAATATTGCATAAATTTAGAATTAAGACTTAAAGTGTTCATTCCTAGGGGATAAGTAACTTAGTAACATTTTTCGGGAAAATGTTAAATTAATACAGAAAATTGTTCGAATTAATATTGTGTAAAGTATTTTATCTATAGTTGTAAAGTTGTTGCATTTTTGGAGTAAAATAGTATTGATTTTCATAGTATGATGGTAAATGCTTAAGTAGTTCGGGATTATTATTAAGTTAACCAAAAAAATAGTTCTTACAGTATTAATTGTTCAATTGCAAAAGTACCTGAAAAGTTCAAACAAAAATTATCTTTTAGTGAATAATAGTGTAACGATGGAAGAGATGGTTTGAAGATTTAAGAGTTTTATACCAAACGGTCTTTGACCATTTGGTTTCCAGGGGTGTAGCCTGCTTCATCCTCAAGTGTGTTTCTTTTTTTTTGTTTTGTTTTTCAATCTGCTTCTTGACCCACTTTGGAGCTAGTTTCATTGCAAGTGTTCAGCTGGGGGTGCCTGCCTGCTTTTGAACTGCTATGGTGGTAGGTGAAATTTGAATAAATGATGTGTTCTAGAAGTTGCCCATTTAAATAAATTCGTGCAGCTTTATTATAAAAAAATTATTCAAGAATATATATTTTGCAAAACAAAAAATAATTTTAACATCAAAAAGTAAACCTACTGTATTAGAAAATGCAAATTAATGGTGAAATGATTTGGAAATAGGTAGAAATATTTCTGAAACAGATGCTAAACGATTTATAATGGTAAAAAATAAATATATCAAAATAATTGCAGTGATATTAATACTTACGAATCAAAGTAAATCACTAATTTAAGGGTGTTTCTAGGCCTATTTAGCATAACAAAGTACTTCAATAATAAGATGGACAGTACACCGATATAAATAGTCTCAGTTCTGTTTCTGTATCATGTTTCTTTTCGAGAATTTGACTACAGCGAGGAGTAGACAAAGAAAGCTCTCTCGCACATGTAAGCAGTTGAAAATGTCAAAGTACTTTAACTGATTTGTCATTAGGCGAAAACACTCTATTTTTTACGCAAGTCCAAAATATGAAACGCTTTCGATCTTGAATTATGTTTTAAGTACAAAAAACAGTCGAAATGCAAATAAGTTTTTCCTTTTTTCGTCACGGAGAGGTCAGGAGCAAACGACATGAAAGGCTTGTCAAACGAATTACGAATCCAATTCAATATCTTGGAAAATGGTGGAAAGTATTCCTTAAAAGTCACCGTTAGGGACTTCAAGCGACATTTGATATTATTAATAATACTATGATTTATATTTAAGGTCATTTTCTGTCAGAAAGTTGTGTTAGACGCGAGAACACTTGGTACTGTTCCCAATAGCTTCTTCGCAGAAATTCAACTTTTTAGCATATTTTCCACTCGATCTAGAAAAATGAAAATGGTCATATTTTGAACCTCGTTATAATAAACTATGTTCATTTATTTTAGAAGAAATACCTGTCAAATATATTTGAAGACATGTGTAACATGTTGTACACCCACTAATATAAAAAGCGTGAGCTTCGAAGGAAATAGTTTTTCCTTGTCTTAACTCAAGCAAACGCATAAGCACTTTGCCATGCAGGCTCCAGCTAATATCTGTGTAAATCAAAACAGTAGAATGTTCGGTGACCATATTCTTCAATGAAGATATATAATCTGAAAATAATTGTTCTCGGATTTATAAAGTTGACTGTATTGATAGCTTCGTCGAACATACATTTGAATTGTTTCGGCATTCTTCTCAATGACAAGGCATGTCTAAAATTAGCGTAATCCATTTAATCTTCATTTTAATCTGAAGGATTGCAGCTATATCGCATGCATTTGCGTTAAATTAGATAAATTGAGAACCATTTGGTTTTCAAAAGAACACTAGAAAGTTGGCTGTTTTCATAGAATAGTATTTAGGTCTTTCAGGTATGGAGATTATAATTGGAAATTTAGAATATGTATTAGTATGGCTCAACTTCTTCAAGCCAATAATACCATAAACATGACTCAACGGTTTCAAGCGCAGATGTTCCTCAAGTGTAACACTAAAAATTCTAAGGAACGTTTTAACAAGTATTTATTACCTTCATGATGACTTCAAATTCAGTAACAGCATGCGTGTTTGTTGAAAATGTAGGAATTCTTTTTCGTTGAAAGTATTTCATTTTAAATTATAGACACATCTATCAGTAGTTCTCTAACAAAAATGTCGTATTTTGCACAAGTAGTGAATACATTTTACATCGGGAAGAATAAAAATTTAGAAAAGAACTCGTGTTTGTGCTTGCAGATATTTTGTGATCTTGCTCACTTTTTAAAAGGTGATCGTGGACGTACTGCTTAGTACAGATGCATTATTTCACTTACCGTTAAATATGGATAAGAATAAATTAGAAAATTCGCCCGCCTGTTGAAATACGCAGTGAATATAAATTTCATTTTACCAGTCCTTTATGTTGTATATGAGGTAAAGCCGAAGCAATATTGTGAATTTAAATCAACTTGTGACAAACCTAGAAAACGAATCATTTTTATCTGATGCATATAACTTTTATATGAGCATTAATTATTTTAATATTACTAGGATTATGTTCTCATTTCAGTGGTCAGATAGGATACTATTTATTTATGTTCTTCGATTTTAATATTTATGCCGTTCTTGTGTTTCTTTTGAAATATTACGACAGTGACTTTAATATTTTCAAAGCTAATTTTAAAAGTTCATATCAACCAACGAAAACATATCTTTATGTTGACCCTCGTTTAAAAGCAAAGCTTCATGTCTGTTTTCTGGAAATATTATTGAACCGACTTTAATTTTATTGGAAATATTCTTACATACAGTATACGTGATGCTCTGTAAGTGACGCACTATTATTTTCGATATTAATCGGCAATGATGCGGCAACCTATTAAACTGTACGAACAATATACGCATTGGGAAGAGTAGCATTTCGAGAGTAGATTACTTCCGCCTTTCGCTGTAATTTAGATTGCAGATCTATTAGCTTGTTATATTCCTTGTGAATAGACACTCCGCATGTTTCAAAGAAAAGAATGGTGTCCATCAGTATTTGAGCATGTTCCGGTATGAACTGAAAGTCTTTACACATGCGTTTAGTTTCCATCAGTGTGTTGCACACATTGAGTCTGGCAGTGTTCGGAATAAGTTCCATTTCGTTGAAGCAGAAATATGCACATACGTTTCAGTCCGCAACATGGTATTGCATCGTTTCGAACCAGGAATTCCAGCGTTTCAACAGGAGTAATGATACTGAGAGATACGCTGTCTTAGCACGATATCTGAACTTTTAAAATGTTAAAAGTGCGATAGTTAAAGTATGAAATTTATTTACAAATAAAAACACAATACAGGTAGAAACACGAAAGAAGCCAGATCTTTCGGGCTTGCAACAAGCCCATTTTCAAGCTAAAGATTGCCACCGATCCGATATAAGTCGCTACTCGATTAAATACAGTTAGACGAGATATTGATGCAACAGTTCGTAGTGACGTAAGTAGTAGGCCGGATAACCAATTGACACAAGATCTAAAAGAAATAATGTTGTCTAAGTATGGAATAATGTTTGGAGGATCCACGTTCTCGAGACAAAATCTTCAGCGTAGAGGAACGTTGATAGGCAAATCGATATTACAGCACACATCCGCGTACAAAGTAAAAAGTAAACTCTCAGAAAATAAAGTGTCTTGTTTTTTCGTTGTAAAAGCTAGAGGTTTTAAATTGACCCATTTAGATGTATAGTGGCGTTGAGCCACAGTTCTTGCTACTGCAGTTCAGGATGACCCAGTTCTAATATCATACTGGTGTTCTAACACTCTGACACTCAAGGTTAACAGTATCGATCCAATACATACAAGTTCCTTTTCAGAAGGCACACTAAATACAGTTGGAGTGGAATATATATACTATGTTTATTAATAGTATGAACCTGGTCTCCTTCCTTCCTCATAAGTGATAAAATATTGGTGGTTTTAATTACAAAACCAATGTTGTGCTTCTTACATGTTTATTTCGGAAAATTAGCAATGGGTTGAATATAATATATAGAATGCACGTATTGCACATCTCCCGGGTCTCGTTATAAGTTAGTGAATGCCAGACGATGGAAACTTCGCATGAAGTTTTTCAACTTGATAAGAAGTTACAGATCAATGACGTGATTGGTTCACACATTTGTACATGTACTTCTCTGTAATCATGTTAACCCTCGAGCACACAGGCTTCGGTTCCCTACATTTTTAGAGGGCTTTCTCTATAACGGAAAGGCTATGTATCCTCTGCGTGCTGCAATTCGTTTAAGAAATCAAGCTCTTTCTGCAAGGAATCCTCAGTTGAGCAGATATGTATTGCACAATATTGCACAATATATAGCAGATATTTTTTGTCTCCATGGGTTTTTGACTTTGCATAAACATATTTACGAATCCGAAGCCTGCCAAAAATTTAGGAAACCGAAGACTGTATGCTCACCCTCACACCCACAGACATCCCAGTATGAGAGAATTGGGCTGTTGCCCATTGGATCCACGGTGTGTCTTCAGAATATCAAGAATTATCGAACAGTTTAATATCAAAGTCATTATTTTAAAACCTGTAAACAAGGTGAATTTTTACGGATCGAAATACTATGTCGAAGACACAAATTCCCGGGAAATTTTCAGATCCCTGGTTAGTGTTGACTTTCATATACAGTGACAGACCGGCGGGATTTAAGTTTCCGTGTGAAGGAACACATGACTTACGTACGGAACTATGAACTGAAGAAGCCATCTGTAGCCCAGCATCGTCACAAAGTAATCATACGTTTTTGTTTGGAAACGATATGCTTATTAATAAATTTGATTCGACTATAAAGCTTCATATAGCAGACGCTTTCCACATGCTCCATAAATCTTCACGGCTTGTCAGCAGCATGGCATATACTAAATGTCTTCCAGCAGCGTGAAAACTATTCACCGAAATCCGTGTGATATTGCAATGATTTGGATATTTACGCTCCATTTGTCCTGATGAAGCCTAGACAATCGTTCTGCAAAACTATAGTTGATGTTAACATAAACAGTAAATTGTGATTAAATGTTTCATTTTTATTCAATGTCAACATCATAATTTTTTTAGTCAAAAATTATGAAAGGAATGGTGCTTCATTATTTTGGTGGGGGCTTAACGATCAGCGTAAGTAACCCGATTGTTTCTTACGCTGATCGTGCTTAATTTATGGACACCGGTGCCAGAGGATGGATATAGCAATTGTCGTAAGACAAACAGAACTACCATACCCCATCATGATTCGACGGAAAACCAGCCTCTATGGCATGGTCAGATGCTAGCTCTGAGATTCTGTACCACCGGAAAGGCTTCTTACTTTTCCTTTTAAGGAGAATCAATGTATCGCACAGTGCCATTCTCTGAAGGCGCAAAATAAATCTATCCGTTAGAGAAAGGACCATATTAGTGATCAGACTTGCAATTACTGATTTTTACTGCCCACACAGCATATGGTATACATGAAAGAACGGCGCAAATCTAATGAAAGTAGAAAACATAAAGTGATTAATATTGCAGAAGGAGTATGCAAAAAAGCTTGTAAGAGAGAGAATGGATACAGATTACAAAAGCAACACGGGTTTTAATAAAACTTCTAAAGGTTTGCTAATACGTTCTCAAAAACGAACTTACCAAATTAACTCAAAAACACCTTTTGTTTCATGGAGATAATGTAAATTTCCACCATTACCTAACAAACATTTTCGCAGTTATTCGAGCGATATTTCAATTTAATTGCGGCACCTCAATTGCCCATTTCTTCATTTTACAATTTTATGCGGTACCGCTCTTTATATTCTTCTCAACAACTGTTGGTAAACACCAGCTTGTACTGTCTCAGAGCAAATGCCAAGTTCTCCTTTTGCCAAAAATTATTTTAATTCATTGCTCTTGCGTCCTATTTGTTTTACTTGGGCGTATTGTAAGCTGATAGTAAGTAGGTGTGTAGAGGAGATGAACTAAGTGATTAGTGTTCTTAGAGTTTCCCCAAAAAATGTATGTGGCGAACGTATTAGAATAAAAGACAAGTTACTTTGAGTGCCCAAAGGAACGTGGAAGAGAAAAAGATATGTGAGAAAATGTTACTCAGAAGTTGGACGACCTTTTCATTTTGAAAGGTTTTCCTTTTACATAAATGAATAAAGCAAATTAATTTAGCCAAAGTTGTAATAACCTTAAAAGTACTTGATCTTTTAAAGCAAATACGCACTACTAAAGTATAATTTTCTTTTAATGTTAAAAGCATATTTTTCAAATGAAATACTTTATTAAATTCCAGAGTGAATCGAAATCTGAGTTTCACCTTTACCATATCTCAGAAAGGTACAAGTTGTACAAAAATACGCATTAATAATCTATTGTTTGCGTTGTTACTAATATTTCCTGAGACTTTGTATCTAACATTTTATTTTTCACTTTATTATGGAAGAAATCACATTTATATACAAGAAACGTTTTATATTTGAACGTA
The DNA here is from genome assembly GCA_039090855.1 of Macrothele yani. NCBI lineage: Eukaryota > Metazoa > Arthropoda > Arachnida > Araneae > Macrothelidae > Macrothele > Macrothele yani. Next base: position 165,026,349 of record CM077034.1, read on the forward strand.
TACGTAGGTTCTTTTATTGTTTTTGATTCGCCTTTAAAAGTAGGCTTAAAACAGGAGTTCTGGGGCCAGTGTTCACTGTGCAGTCCCCGACGCGGTGTTTTTTGTAATGGCGCAAGACGTCGGCAGGCGAGCAAGAGATCTCGAGAGCTCATGCTTTCTTGTTTGTGCTGGGTGTTACTTGTCAACATTATTATTGTTATTTCTACATCGGTTTATGCAGAAAATAAGTGGGTTAAATCCGTAAGTCTAGTAGTGCATTGCATCGTTCTATTCAATAAATTAAAACCACAGAAACTCCGTAAATTAATGACATGACACATCACCGGTACCGGAATGTGCTGTTGTGAGCTGCAGAACGTACAGTAGAAAACTAAATATTCTGGTATTATATTTCATAGATTTTCACAGAATATACAAACCATTTCGGTACTAAGATGTAAGAAAAAATCATTTTAATGTTTGGAATTCAACGGTGTGCTCCGAACATTTCAGTGACAAAAGCTGGGTTCGTGATCCGAAATCTAAGTTTCTTGTGCTGTCTGGTAAAAATTATTAAAACCAGATACGCGTACTATTGACAAACTACTGACATTGAATTAGGGGAGATAAAGATTTGTTCTGAACTGTCACTTGATAATTTTACCTAAAAGGTCGTGAGTGCCAGCGTGCCTATTTAGAAACACAGCTTTTCTCGTTTGACATTAAACTCAAGGGAGTCTAATGCGGACAAATCACTAGCTTGGGAATTTGGAATACATTATGAAATTCCTGAAAACAAATCTTCAGACAGCTCCATTCGTGTTGTTAAAATATCAAGTTAAGTAAAACGAAAATTTATTACCATTTCAGAAGGGATTCATAATAATCATTCGCTGTTTACCAATGTCCTTTTAGCTGACTTACAGCCATTTGAAATCAAATACATCTTGATAGCTCGTCTTAACAAAGGCAGCTGAAAAAATATGTTTTCGCAATTATCAGCACTTGCCCATTTTTATGATTATCCATTGCCAGCAGGAGTAAAGTACGGCATATGTCTGTTGCTTCTGGCGCCAAATGCTTCCAAAATCCCAATATCTAGTGCTACCGCAGTTATATTAGATTATCATGACAGTGTGTTTATTACTACTCAGTGGTTTTGCAGCATCTTACTTGATATTTCTGAACCACTGGCAACGACTGAGGGTGAAAATGAGATTCGGGACTTTACATTACAATATTCAGCAGCTGTTGAAGCATATACTAGACAGTGTTTTGAATCGGACTGTTCTGCTGAGGATGTATGTTACCTTGCAGGATATATTGCCCTTCGTGGGAGAAAGTATTAACAGTCCATGGTACACAACTGCACAAGCATTTAATATCCTTTCAGGTATAGACTCAGAATCTGTTAGATGGACTGAAGTGCTTTTTCGCGGTGGTATACTCGTACCATCAGACGATTGGATGGAGAAGGTAAGATAGTTTGAACTAATATTTACAGATTAACATTGACGTAAATCACTCTCCCATTAAAATCTAATTATACAGAGACTGTGTGCAAAAATTACTCAAAACTTCCCCGGTACACCAGCTGAAGTAGTGAAACTGTAATTTAGGATTCGATGTTCAAACAGATGAGACACTCGGATTTTTCATCTTCTTGAAGATGAAAAATCCGACCACTGTGTATGATAGTCAGGTGATACGACTCTGGAAACAAAAGTCGCCCGTTCAAGTCGCTTGTCACTAGATTTCGTGACGAACGTGATGGCCGATGATTTGATACAACATATGATTTCTTATGGGAGGAAGCTCCAGAAACATTCTTTTTTTTACGAAAGCTATTTTGCTTGGAATTAAGAAAACAATAACCTGGAGCGCTTCGCAAACATGCGCTTTTGTTCCTGTCACATGGAATTCGTTAAATAAGCGTTATGTATATATATTTTTTGGCAAAAGAGTGAGTTCTCTATTGTGGAGATTTCTGAGCAGACGATGCTTATCGTCCAAAAAATTGTACTTCTTGTTAAATGAGATGGTGCTGTATATTCGGTGGAGCAATGTTAGCATGGAATATAAGTTTTTGCGTAAATAATTGGAGCATCGTTAACGGAAACTTCTGATTTTGAAAAATTACCGAAATGTTCGCAAAAAATAATTTTGATTAATCTTCAGCTCAAGAAATAATTCACTATTGAAGTTTTCATTTAGTAATAAACAATATAACTTGGGAATTTGGAATACATTATGAAATTCCTGAAAACAAATCCGACAGCTTCGACTCAAATTGGAAAAGGAACGGTCCCACCTGGATTTTTTAACCGCCTGCAAGACGTCAGGTTTGATCCCGAAGTTCCTTAATTTTAAGACATCCGTAAATGGATCATGGTTCGAGAAGAAAAAGGACAAATTTCTTCGCCAGACTCTATCAAGAATAGTGAACCTGAAAAGAAAGGAGGTCATGTCAATGGAATCCAAGTGTTATGCCCTACATATGAAGTTATATAGACTTTTTGATCCGATCACTTTCAACAACCTAAATCTCCGAGTAGACATGTTAGTCGAAAGACTCCAAACTTCCTTATCCTCCAGGCATAAAAAGAAGCTGAATTACCTGAAATCATCCCAGAATCCAAATCCTAAAGATATCACTATTCCCTTCGTCAACATTTCAAACCTGACGCTCACACTGGAAGAAAAGAAAGTTTTGGAACTTGGACCAAAGTTCTGCTTCCGAACGAGACCGAATCCCAAAACCGTCATTTCGGAGTTGGAGAGCGTTATATCGCGAGTTCCGGAAAACACCAAAGACGAACTACGCCACCTCTGTTGCTCTAGGCTTCGATCGCTTTACAATCCAAAACAATCGTCCAATGGATTTAATATTCCGAGACCGATTTCGAACCTTAAAAATGACCGTAATATAATATTAACACTAACGGACAAATCCGGTCAGATAGCGATTATGGATGCCGCGGATTACAATCAGAAACTAGAGGACTTCATCTCCGCTTCTGGATCTATAGTACTACGAAGGAATCCTTTAAATTGTTGGATTGCCCAGGTACAAAGAGCTGCCAGGTTGACCGCTATCCCGGAGGATCTCAAGAAAGCCGTCAAATTGCCACCAGGCCCCCAGATCCCGAAGCTCTTTGGAAGACTTAAGCACCACAAGCCCGATAATCCATTGAGACCCATCGTGTCAAGGAGATCCGCACCGACGTACCATTTAGAGAAGGCACTCTGCAAATTTCTGGCCAATCACCTCCCTGAATCGGACTTTATAATAACTTCCACTCGGGATTTTATCACGAAAATCAAGCAACTCTCTGCCCAACAGCATGACATTATCGGTAGTTTCGACGTGGTTTCTCTTTATCCTTCGGTCCCCGTGCCGGAAGCCATCAGAACGTTAAAAGAAGCTATACATAATTCAGCACTTTATTCGCAAGAATCTTGCCACAGCATCTTCAAATTATTGGATTTAGTCTCAAATTCTAGTTACTATAGTTTCCGAGGAAAAATCTATAAACAAACAAATGGCGCTCCGATGGGATCTTCACTTTCAGCAATTCTCGCGGAAGCCATCCTTCGCCCAATCGAGCAGCGCATATTCACCAGCATTACCCCAAGGCCTACCACTTGGCTCCGATATGCTGACGACGTATTTTTCATATGGCCTCATGGAAAGGAGACTCTCCCGCTCTTTTTGGATAAAATCAATGATATACACCCTACGATCAATTTCACTATGGAGTTAGAACACAATAATGCATTGCCTTATCTGGATGTTTTACTGAGTAAATCGCCTGAAAATCGCTTCCGTGCACAAGTCTACTACAAACCCACTTCCGTTCCCAACCTGATGCTCCGTAGCTCATTCTGCCCGGCTGATTACAAGACAGCTTTATTCCGTTATCGAATCAGAAGAGCATTCTACATCTCCTCCGATGTTCCTTCTAGACTAAGCGAATTAAAAAGCGTTATCGATTTGGCAACCGAGGCAGGATACGATCCGAACATGGTACATAGATATATCGAAAGAAACAAAAAGAGGCATACCGATCTTTCTATGTCGCGGCTACGCTATCTGGGCTCTATTCCGTACGTACCAAATCTTTCCTATAAGCTCAAGAACGCGCTCAGAAAGATGAACCTCGGTGTCGGCATAAGATCTCCGACACCTTTATATGCTATGCTTAAGCGTAATACTGACGAGCTCTCATTTTCCAACGAAGCAGGTGTTTATGCCGTCCCTCTACAATATCCGGATGGCTCCAAGCGATACTACATTGGGATGACTAAACGTTCATTTAGAATTAGAGTCAACGAGCATAAGAGGGACATAAAGAACGGAAAATTAACCACAGCCCTGTCCAGAGAAGTCCAGTTCAAGTCCGCCGATCCTATGTGGGATAACATAAAGAAATTAGCTGCCTACTCTACTCCAAAATCCACTGCCATTTGGGAAACATTGGAGATCATTACAAACGATGAGGCCTGCAATGATAGCGTCTCGATAGAATTACCACGAATTTGGAACCAATTCTTCAAATAATGAATGCCTTTTGTTTTCCTCCAAGGATTCCGCGTGCAATACGAACATGATGTCTCGTGTTTTATTGAATAATTACGTTCGCATCTCTTCGTTTATTGTCAAGTCAACTCACCGCGTTCAAATTCTTGAAACGTTCTATTATCCAGTTTGCAGTTTGCTGTCTACTTTCCTTGAGAAAGCCATCTGGTTGATGTGCGAAAGCTTGGAAACCTTGATTTTATATACGCCAATAAATTCGGATAACTAGTACAGTTGTACTATTTTATATAACTTACACCTTTGTTTTATTTTTGTACCTAATCATACTAATGAATCCCTCTATCTGTGCTGGAGATAACGGCAGAGAAAGTGAATCGTTGCAAAATGGCTGCTTTTTCACGGGAGAGATTTTACCGACCTGCGTGCATATAGTACGATGAACATATTTGATATCAAGGGATAAAATTTGAGATCCAACATTTAAATACCGGTTAATGCTCTTAACGTAAAATCTTTCCACATTGGAAGCTGTGGAAAAAGTCATCACATCCTAATGCTTGTCGCCAGTTTTGCAATTCTGTTGGTGATAAATATTAAGACTTAATAAAAGACGTGAACTTACTTTTGAGCAGTAACGAACTCCATTGGAGAACATAAACTTTTATTTAATAACAACAATCATTCGTAAGCCTCAAAACAACTCCGCCATTACCATACATACCTCTTAGCCACAACCCACTACGTCCCTAGTGTATCTTTATTATGCTATAGTTGGGTCCGTAAAGGTTGACAAGTTCTTTATATGCTGCATAACCTGTCCAATAACCTATAGTTCGGTTCAAAACACTTTCGCCCATACCTAAAACAGAACTGAACACATTCTAGTTCGACATTTAACTACACTATAAATTTATCTCCCGTTAATAAAAACAGAGTTGACGTACTTTACCTTCTGTGTTGAAACTTCAAATAATCTGGAACTCCATACAATGTAATTGCACAAAATAATAAATAAAAACTATTCAAGATAAATTCCGATTTTGCACTGATAAATTTATATACACCATATAAACATATGATGGTTATTGTGAACGATCGGTCCACAACTCCTGAACACCCCTGGAGAGCTGTAACACTAACAGTCCGTTTTTCAAACTGTTGTTAGCACGGAAAGTCGTATCACCTGACTTATCATACATCGTGTCTCTGACACTAAATTTAAAACAGACATATTTCGTTTCGCAAAAAAATAAACAAAAGTAAAAGATACATAACAATTTGCAAAATAATAGGAACGTTAGTTCACTATAAAATTTACAATTCGACTCAGAACCTAAGTCTCTACTGTGACCTCTTACTGACGTTTCAGCAGCCGCAAAAGCTCTCCATTTGGTTACCACTGCAAAATGGGCACGACAGAAAGCATTAATGCCTGGGCTGGGCATTGAATAATCTTGCAATTAAACATGGAATTACGGAAACACCGGAATGTTCCAGCAGGTTCCTCGATTTCTGACAGAATTCCATAAGAGAAGAAAGCAGACATCATATTAATAAGAGTATTTTGATTTTATCGATATATTAGTCCCAGTAACTTCTTTTTTGTTTGTTATGAACATGAGATTAAGTGAACTGATAAAAATATGAGAGACAGAGAGAGAATAAAATAAGGCACCGAAGTCTAGAATTTCTATGCAAACTATTATTTGAAAAACCATTTAAATGGAAATTCACTAAAATTATACAAAAAAGTTATGCCTGTCTTATCTAATTCTACAGGTGTTACACTATTGAAAATAGGGACACTTACTGGCCAAATCAAATGTAGTTTTCAAAAGAAATCTGCTTGAAAGAGTATTAACTGAAAATATACATGTACCACACCCCGAAACCCAATATACCCAAAAAATAAGTATTTTTGGAGAAAAAATGTAATCGACAGTATTCATAAAGCAACTGAAAGTCTGACTATTTGAAACTCGAAGTAACTGCTTGAAGGCAAAATATTCGGAGTGCACAAATGAATAACAGCAATAGCTTATAAGAGTAGTGGATTAGCTTCGGTTACACAGCCATATTCTTTCGGGTTCTACGTTGGAGCCAACCGTGGGGTGCACGCTGCACTCAATGCTATTTAATTTCGATCATGTTGAAACACGAGAATATGATTTTCGTTTAGCAGCTGCGTAAAATAATTTTGAAATAATGTTTGCACTGAAAATTTGGTAGAAACTTGACAAATTTCAGTTGCAAAGACAACGCCATTTGAAATACTTTGGCAGTCCAAAATAATTGTTCAAATGAAACGTTTTAAGAAAATAATAATTTCATGCAGAAATAAATATAATCGCGCTCCCTAAGTCAAAGATAAACTTGATTCATGTGCATATTGTTTCAGGTTTTGTGGTTGCGTATATAAACAGTTACAAAAAATAAAACTACGTTTTTGGCGAACTTGTAAAACAACCAAAAGCAGAAATGAATGCTTACCCTCCTTTCGAATTATATGTGAGTAACGAATTTTTGGAAATTGTGCAAACTAAAATGTGCTTGGGAAAACATAATAAACCGGAAATGCTTTTTACTTCGAACAATCAGAAGACCAAAAATGACGAAAAACTTGTGTCGTCTGCTTGAGATATAATAAGTGGACAAGAATGTAACCTTCATACGCAAGGTAACGGCAAAATTATTTACCAAAGAGATTTGTATAATCCATGAAAAGGTTCCAAAAAATGAATTTTTTTATGTCCTTGGGCAAACAAAGTTTTCTAGCTGAACATCGTTCAAAGCAGTACACTTCCTCCACCGTCATGTTTTCGTTCCACGGTGCTTCCTGGTTCAAAAACTTTCGCAGGAAAACGGCGCACACGTGACCAGACGTACATATGCTGAAACAATGAATGAGAATAACCTGATCAGTCGACTTCTTCCTATAATTCAGTGTCCAATTTTAATGTTTGCATACCGTGCCCATTGTAGGCACTTTCGTCGGCTTGCCGTGCTTAGCAAGGGCACTCGGAGAAATCTGTGTCAACACTGCAGCTTTTTCAGCAGTGTTTGAAGTATTGTGTGTCCTGACATAATACTCACGTCACCAGTATTCAAATTGCAAGTCACTTGCGCCACACTATACATTCTGTTGGATCTTACAGAGGAAATATATAGTATTCAACCGCCCTTTAGCATCGATGTTCCTATTCTAGGTGGGCATCCCCTTTACGTTTCCTCTTATTTGATTACAAATGTATATCCTTGAAGATACTTCGAACCCATGACTGTTAGAACACAGCAGTCATGACCATCTCAGAAATTCGGAGACCGAGCGGTCTGGCCATCTCACTATGACCTTTGCCAGACACCTTTTTTTTTTTCTTTTTTTTTTTTTTGGAGGTTTAACGACCACCGTGAGCAACTCAATGGGCTATTAGCAGTCGCCCGTCCCTAATTTAGGGTCACTGGTTCCAGGGAAGGGAGAGAGCCAGTGCCGTAAGACAAACACAACATCCATGCCTGACCGGGATTCGAACCCGGACCCCTTACGGACGAATGAGCCAGCGCCTTAGACCACTGCGCCACCGGGGCGGCCCAGACACCTTTATATGTGTTGTTTTCCACCTAAAGAAGAAGGCAACCCCTGTTAACAGGTCTCAAAGTGTTGTTATTGATAACGTTCTATGACGTTCACTTGCGCCGTGGTTTATTTACTCTTGAGACTTGAACTAAGACGCGCTGAACATTTTTTTTGTTCGGTGGTTTAACGGACACCATGAGCAACTCAGTGGTCCATGAACAATCGCCCGTGCTTTATTTAGGGCCACAGGTTCCAGGAAAGGAGGAGAGCCAGTGTCGTAAGAAAAACACAACATCTATGACTACTTGGGACCCCAATCTAGACACATCTCGGAAGATTGGTCAGAAACCGTCGCTTAGACCTCCGTCATCAGCGTTATCGTCATAACAAAATTGTACTAAAAACCATTTTCTAGTAAGGTCTTCACTACTATACGACTCTTAGAAATTTGTATATATTTCAATTGAATAAAACAGATGAGGATAATAATTTATTCTTCTAACATATTTTCTCATAAAAGCTTAATTTGGCACTATAATTAGCAAGGAAAAATAATATTTCAAAAATCAGTCTAGTAATAAAATTGAACGAAGCTATTCCAAGTAATTCGAATTGCATTCATAAAAGCATCGCGTTTGACGAAGTATGCCAATTCGCAGTTTTGTACCAAAGATTTCAAGTTGGGATCACGTGCTATTTTAGGATTGATAACACATGTTATGTTTTCTTTGTTTATAAACAAATGCTCACTATGCTATTCTTGTCTGGATTGGAATTCGAAAGTTACCAAGAGAAAAATTGTTAGACCTGATTTACAGAGTGAAAAAATGAATCCCGGATATATACCGAGTCTGGGAAAAAAAAGGACACATTTTTGCACAAAATAAGGGACAAAATAATTATTATATTTCAACGATTGGATATTATTGAATTTCATTCCTTTCTTTGAAATGTTAAACATGTTCTTAAAATTTAAAATATTCAAGATTATTTAAATTAGAAAAAAAAGTTATCCATTTGAACCAGAAAAAATATTTTAGTATTTTATTGGAAAACTTCTTTATATATATGAAACATTTACACAAAATTTGAAGCGGTCATTCTTTTACGTGGTCAAAAAAAAATTAAGGGAACTTAAAAGTTCTTACAAAATATTTTGGTTGGATATTGGCCTAGTGTAAGGCAAGGTCTTTAGATATATCTCATGGTATAAGGTTGGGCTCGCTACGATGTCCGCCTCTCATTGGCTGCTGAAATGACGTCGGCGTGGACGCTCGGCAGCCAACATGGCAGCTTTGAGCGTCTTGTGGCGTTGGGTTAAGTCATACGAAACGATCATAATAATCACACTTATTATGCTAATAACGAAATAAAAGGGCAAAAAACTGCTCCTACATAAATCAAAATCATGAAATCAAAACAATTACCTTCCGTGAAGCGCAACATTTCCCAATTTATTTGCATATATGTGAACTCATATTTTAATACTTACCGCCAAGCCACTATACAAAATAAACAACTACAAGAATTAAGGTTAAACACCGATACTTAAATTATTTCTGAAATTTACTTCATCAAAAAATGCCAACAAAGGCGGCGATACGCATCGCTGCCAAATCAATCAGTTCCGTACTGTGAACTACACGAAAAATATTCTGTCTCTCTGTATATTCACTCTTGAAACATTTTTCAACATTCCTTCATGGTGTGAATGTATATAACACATAAGCAAGCTAAAAGAAACAAAACAAAAAAACAAATATATGCGCAAGAAAACCAAGAGTTAAGTGTTATACGTCCCCCTTTTTTTTTTCAAAATTGCTTTTTCCTGTAAAGTTAAATAAGCTTATTATTTTGCTCTAAGCTTAAGAATGTGGTTTTCACTTTAAACCTTTTTTACCAGCATGTGTGCTAGCAGGTTGTTTTAGTAGTTTACAAGGTTTAGTAGAATTTAATGTTCAAAGATTTTATTAACTTACAAAATTTATATTTGGTGCACTTAAGCAGATGTAATATAGCAGAATCCCACTTTCAGGTCTTTGTAGAAATGAGAGAGGGATCATTTCTGTTTGACCCTGAAGAAGGAATGAGTGATTGTTCTCAACATGTTCTACATTACATGTCTCCTTTTATAATCTCACTTTTAGAGTTTACAGTTTTTTAGTTTTAGCCCTCATCATGGGGAGAATATAGCTCTGTGATTGGGTTTTGATATTCTTCGTGTTTTAGGTTTTTCTTTTAAAATTGTTTGTACACACCCACACACATCATTTAAGAAGGGTGACATTTTTTCTGGAAGTGAAGATATAGAAGCTATATCGAATATCTACTTAAAAAATGACATCTTGAAAAAATGCACACACACACACACACACCATATATACATACATATACACACACGCCATAGATACATACATATACACTCACCATATATACATACATATACACACGCCATATATGCATACATATACACACACGCCATATGTACATACATATACACACACACCATGAAAGAATGGTGAAAATCTTTCATCTTTAAAAACTCTGTCTCTCCTATATATGTGTGTGGTACATTTTTTATGTTAATGACTAGCAAATAAGTTGGTATACTCATTACCACTGATGCTGTGCTAATTTAATTCTACAACTTTTCCTTTACCAGATTTGATCCTTAACACAATGTGCCCATGACAGATGTATTGAAATTAAACTTTTCTTTCTCAGATGAGTATATATAATAGCTATCAGAAAAATTGCAAATACTTGCATACATGCATACAAACAATGAAAAATTTAAATAAAAAAAATAAACTTAGCTTTCTGAAGGCAGAATTCCTTGCCACTTGGCATTAATCCTGCAGGTTGCTTACATTTTCTCCATGGCATGAAAAATCTGGTTTGGCCATGTGCATCCAGGAACTTTTCACTTTGATGAAGCCTGCCACTTACGTGTTTTTCTGCGTTGAGCTTCTTCTGCCTTCCTAAATTTTGCTTTTGCATTTAAATGTCTTAGCCGTATAAAGGTTCGGGTTCTAAGATACAACTTTATCACCTCTGTAGGAACATCTGCAAACCTCTGACCAATTTTCACACATAGTCTGTGTACAATCTTGTGTTCCTGGGATAACGAATCATGTCCATGCACTTCTGCAAACATCAACTCAAATTGGCTAACTTTCTCCAACCATGGATCTGATGGAACAAGCAGGCCACCTCGTGAAAGGGTCTCAATCCAGCCAACAGGTACTGATTCTGTAGTTGATGGTGGATTAAGTAGCTGGCCAGTTGGCGTACCCAGCGAAGGGTCATATTTTCTTCCTCGGTAAGCTATGTAACCTGCAAGGTAACGAAAGTCTTCTACAGAGCAATCAGAGCCAGGAGTAGCAGGTGGTACCTGAATACCCGTAGAGTCATGTAGTATAATATCCCGAATCTCATTTTCACCTTCAATCATTGCCAGGGGTTCTGATATATCAGGTAAAACGGCACTAAACAATTGAGATGTTAAAAAGTAATCATCATCACCCCCACCTTGTGCAACAGGAGTAGCACTTGAAAATGGAATGTCACTTACATTGGCACCTAGAAGCGAGAGACGTAAACGAGATTTCCCTTCTGTAGGCAATGGATGATCATAGAAGTGGCCAAGCCCACGTGTTTGTGAAAAAAAGTTTCAAGGCAGTCTTGATTCAGTCGAGCAGTTAGGATGTATTTTATGTTCAGAGGCTTCAGATCAGTGAAGAGTCCCAGTAATGAGCGAATGGTTGTGATGAATCCTTTCTGAAAGGGTAACAGATATGTTGCATTACCTACCTTCATTCCTCGGATGCATGCATGCAGCTGTCGTAGAATCCTCTCTTGTGTTTCACGATGAGTTCCAAATCCACATGCCAGAGACTTCTCATCTGTAGGCCTTCTTGAATTTAGCACATCAAACGAGTCGTTCAGCAGCTGAACAAATTTCGCGAAGTGTTCTTCATGTGGCATAAGAAAGCGTATTCCTTGTGCAGTGTGGTTCGAAAAGAGCTGAGTTGCCAAATATACACGTTGGCGGTCACGGCCCTTCACACTAATGTGATGAAGTGACAACTTGGGGCATATCTTCATCTCACTGCAATCCAGAGTAAGGAGCTGTTCAATAGTAGCTTTTGTAATTTTCTTATTACCTGGAAGTGTTAGTCCATCATCGAGAAAATGATTTCTTAGCAGCTTGTAAAGGTGTGGAACATCTGCAAACACTCAAACTCGTTTATTTGGTATTTGAGGATTGGGGAGGCATGTTTTTGTGTGTGTTACTTGTAATTCCTTCCATACAGCACGATTTTTGCCAACGAGGTCAGCTACAGCAGCAACAACATTATACTGAATATCTTCCAGAGATGATATTACTTTGTTCAACAATGAGGCTGTCATCTGTATGTCAAAATCAAAATATATTACCTGCTTCCAGCTTGCAAACACTCCTCGTACCATGACTACTTGCACATTACTGTGTGGACCAACAATCCTATCTTCTTCTTGGTCATAGGAAATTCTGCTATCTATGTTCATTTCATCAAAAGAAATGACACATGTACACTCTAAAGTACTAAGTCTTTGTGCCTGTGCCTTCATTAGCTGAAGGACATCATGTAGAATGCCAGGGCTACAATGAAATGAGCGAGCAGTCCACCGTCTCAGTGTTGAAATTCCTGGCAATGGAAACCCCATTTTATCTCTTAAGAAAATATAGACTTTCTTGACATTGCACGAAGAGTAATGGCTTTGCAGATGTCTTCCCTTTCCCATTTTACACATTTCTTACCTTTTATTAAACAACGGACCTGATTTGCAGTGAAGAGTTTTGCTAAAACTTTCCTTACTTCGGTTTCTAACTCCGTGTCAAATTTTTTCAAGTGTTCTTGAGAACGTCGTCGAGTTGTTACAAGCTGACTGTGAAGGTACTTGTTTCTTACTCTCATCTGAATGCACGCTGTGTTTAGCCTTTGGGTTTCTTCCTCCAATTTCTTTATTCTTTTCTCCATTGTTTTTATATCACGCAGCATGCACTGTGTTTCTTGATCAGTTCCCAGCGGTTTCTCTTCATTCCTCTTCTTTGGTGATAGATTATCAAGGGTTTCCAATGCACGTTTCCGAACTCCACGGTCATGACATCTAAGTGCAGTAGGCGTTGTAGTCTCAAGTCCTGAAATGTCAGCACTGGCTCTCGAACTTACCTTATTAATACCAGTATTATTGCTTGTGAGAAGGTTTAGTGTAGGTACTGCATCAGGCTTCAACACTTTCCCGCGAGTTAACCCAAGTAACTCTGCCTTTAAGTCACGCTGGTAGTCATCCTATGTGAAATGTTGAGAACACACTCTTGCATTGGACACTTTGAAAGAATCCTGACGCTTACATTTCTGAATCCACAATTTTTGTAGTACTAAATCCTTCGGAAATACATGGTACATAATGTCAGTGTTCTTGGTTTTCCTATTGTACGTAGTACAACAGGCCACTGCACAACCCGGCATTATTGCGTTTCTTACGAAACACAGAAGCAATGAATTTCAGTGATAAATACGTGTAAATATCAAAACAAGCAAAACATAAACATATAACTATACAATACAAACTTCAAGCGGTTGAAAATCAACTGCGTTAATAGAGAAAACTCCAGCACACCAAATGTAAACAAACAGAGATGCAAGAAGTCGAAAGACTGAGAGTCCTGCGTCCACACCTACGTCATGCGTGGTTTCAAAATAGCCGCGTCTGATACGGCGCAGCCCAAGCTGGACACTCCTGCATTTCACGGCGGCAACATTAAAAAATAAATCATGAGATTCTTTATTTTCATATAAATTTTATTCTAACAAAGTAGTGTACAGTGTTTCAAGAATTTAAAAACGAAAATGTAGTTCAAGTTATTAAAAGTTATATAATAGTTTCATTTTCATTTGTTGTAAGTGATATATATATATATATATATATATATATATATATATATATATATATATATATATATATATATATGGGATGTAAGGTCAGGTGATGCGTAACATCACAGCCTCTCCTTGACAAATGTCAACCCCGCCTTCTCGTGGTGCATCCTGTTCCCACTAAAGGGGCTCTGACGACCGCCCATAGCGGTATAACTATACCATCGGGATTAGAGGAAATTCTATCCCACACTCACCAACCCGCTTGGCCAGCGTGGTGAGTTATGGCCAAACCCCTCCAAAATGATTCCACAACTTAAATCTTGGCCCTCAGTCTCCGACAGCTGGAATGTACCTGGCCAAGGCAGCGGCCAGTGCGACATGAAGGCAGAGGGTGCTAAGAATCCCAGGAGAACCGGACTAGGCTGCCATCTGATGCTGACCTTGGCTACTTACAATGGACGCTCTCTATCTTCTGATTCAAGGCTTCTTGAATTGGAAGAGGAACTGCAAAGGATCAAGTGGGACATCGTGGGGCTAAGTGAAGTAAGGAGAAAAGGAGAAGATCTCATCGAACTGAAAAGTGGACATCTCTTCTACTATCGTGGGACAGATACTGGCAGAACTAGTGGTGTTGGATTTATAATAAACAAGAAACTGAAGGATAAAGTTGTAGAAGTTGAAAGTTCCTCTGACAGAGCTGCACGACTTGTTATCCAACTCTCGAAAAGATACCAGGCTCAGATTATTCAAACTTATGCACCCACCACAAGTCATCCTGAAGAAGAAATTGAAGAATTTTATGAGGAAATTTGTCATCTAAATAATAAAGGTAAGCAGCACTTGAAAATAATTATGGGAGATTTCAATGCAAAAATAGGGCAACGGCAACAGAATGAAACTTCAGTAGGTAAATTCGGTCATGGCAACAGAAACCAGCGTGGAAATACTCTCGTTGAGTTTGCAGAGGCAGAAGGGTTTTTCATCTTGAACTCCTTTTTCAAGAAAAAGCCACACAGGAAATGGACATGGAGACATACAAATGGGACGACAAGTGAAATTGATTTTATTATGTGTAACAAAAAATTCGTCATAGAAGACTGCAGTGTGCTAAACAAGTTCAACACAGGTAGTGACCATAGATTGGTGAGATGTAAGATGCACCTCAACACTAAACTTGAACGTGGCAAGCTCATAAGACAAACAAAATCTATTGACATAACCAACCTTAAAAAACACCATAATACCTTCAAGTTAGAACTGAAGAACAGGTTCTCTGCTTTAGAAGGCCTAACATCGGAAGAAGTGGACATCTCTGAAGTTAACAGAAAAGTAACCAAAGCTCTTATGGAAACAGCAACAAAATTGGCTGGGTCTAAGAACAAGTTGCATGTGAACAAATTATCAGGAAAAACCAAAATGTTGATGCAAAAAAGAAGAGAGATGAGAACAACTAAAGAAGATGTGACTTCCAAAGTGGAATATATAGAGCTATGCAAGACAGTAAGAAAAAGTATCACTGAAGACGTAAGGAAATTCAACTGTGAACTAGCGAGGAAAGCAATTGAAAACAACCAAAGCCTAAAGATAGCAAAGGGACATCTCAGTAAGGGAAGAAAACAGATTATGGCACTGAGAAAAGAAGATGGTTCTGTAACAAGAAATAGAGGCGAAATTTTGACAAGAGTGAAAGATTTCTACTCCAAATTATATGAAAGGGATGATATATGCACTCCTGACATCATGAAAGATACCAGTACCAGAGTTCCTCCAGTCCTTCCAGCAGAAGTTGCACATGCAATCAAGAACATGAAGCGAGGAAAAGCTCCAGGAGAAGATGGAATTACTGTAGACATCATACAAGAAGCAAGTGGAGAAATCGAAACAGTACTCGCCCAAATTTTCACTCGATGCCTTAATGAAGGAAAGATTCCTGAGGATTGGAACACCGCTACAATGATCCTGCTACATAAGAAAGGTGACATTGAGGATCTCGGAAACTACAGACCTATCAGCCTCCTATCAGTAGTTTATAAAATCTTCACTAAAGTTCTTTCACACCGCTTGAAGGTCACACTGGACATGGCTCAACCGAGAGAACAAGCTGGATTCAGGAGTGGCTACAGCACAATAGATCATATCCACGTGCTGAGAGAACTAATTGAAAGAGCGAGGGAATATGAACTTCCATTGTGCATGGCTTTTATCGATTATGAAAAAGCCTTTGATTCGGTGAAACCATCAGCAGTTAGAATGGCTCTGAAAACCTGCGGTATTGAAGATGCATACATTAATATTATTAATAACATCTATGAAAATGCAAGTGCAAAGATTAGGCTGTTTGAAAATACAACACACGTAAAAATTGGAAAGGGAGTGAGACAAGGGGACACCATATCTCCGAAGCTCTTTAATGCCACATTGGAGGGTGTTTTTCAGTCGCTGAGCTGGGAAAACAAGGGGATAAAGATTAATGGAGATTATCTAACCCACCTTCGCTTTGCTGATGACGTAGTCATTTTTGCAACTACCCCATCAGAGCTGCAGAGTATGATCCAGGAACTTGCTGACAAGAGTAAAGAAGTGGGATTAAAAATGAACTTTCAGAAGACAAAAGTGATGTTCAATGCTTTTACAAGAAATGAAGATTTATCGATTGATGGAGAAAAGCTGGAGATAACAGACACGTACGTTTATCTTGGACAGCAGATATCAAGTGAGGGTCACATTGATGAAGAAATTAATCGGCGTACAAAACTTGCCTGGAGAGCTTTTGGAAGAAACAGCATAATTTTCAAGAGCAATATGCCATTATGTCTTAAAAGAAAAGTGTTTGATCAATGCATCCTTCCAGTGCTTACGTATGGTGCAGAGACGTGGACCTTAACTAAAAGAGACATACAAAGGCTGCAGACAACTCAAAGAAGCATGGAGAGGTGCATGCTTGGTGTAACCAGGAGGGATAAGAAGAGGAACTCGTGGATCCGAAAAATGACAAGAGTGGAAGACATCATGATCAGAGTTAAATCCCTGAAATGGCAATGGGCTGGACATACTGCCAGAAGGACAGATCATCGATGGACAGCCGAAATTTTAGATTGGATTCCAAGGGACAGGAAAAGACCCAGAAGAAGACCACATGGGAGATGGGTGGATGAAATTCGAAAGTATGCAGGGGTGACATGGAGGAGACTGGCACAAGACAGACCGTTGTGGAGGAAACTTGGGGAGACCTTCGTCCAGCAGTGGATTGATAATGGTTGACAATGATGATGATGATGATATATATATATATATATATCGGGATGTAAGGTCAGGGGATGCGTAACATCACAGCCTCTCCTTGACAAATGTCAACCCCGCCTTCTCGTGGTGCATCCTGTTCCCACTAAAGGGGCTCTGACGACCGCCCATAGCGGTATAACTATACCATCGGGATTAGAGGAAATTCTATCCCACACTCACCAACCCGCTTGGCCAGCGTGGTGAGTTATGGCCAAACCCCTCCAAAATGATTCCACAACTTAAATCTTGGCCCTCAGTCTCCGGCAGCTGGAATGTACCTGGCCAAGGCAGCGGCCAGTGCGACATGAAGGCAGAGGGTGCTAAGAATCCCCGGAGGACCGGACTAGGCTGCCATCTGATGCTGACCTTGGCTACTTACAATGGACGCTCCTATCTTCTGATTCAAGGCTTCTTGAATTGGAAGAGGAACTACAAAGGATCAAGTGGGACATCGTGGGGCTAAGTGAGGTAAGGAGAAAAGGAGAAGATCTCATCGAACTGAAAAGTGGACATCTCTTCTACTATCGTGGGACAGATACTGGCAGAACTAGAGGTGTTGGATTTATAATAAACAAGAAACTGAAGGATAAAGTTGAAGAAGTTGAAAGTTCCTCTGACAGAGCTGCACGACTTGTTATCCAACTCTCGAAAAGATACCAGGCTCAGATTATTCAAACTTATGCACCCACCACAAGTCATCCTGAAGAAGAAATTGAAGAATTTTATGAGGAAATTTGTCGTCTAAATAATAAAGGTAAGCAGCACTTGAAAATAATTATGGGAGATTTCAATGCAAAAATAGGGCAACGGCAACAGAATGAAACTTCAGTAGGTAATTTCGGTCATGGCAACAGAAACCAGCGTGGAAATACTCTCGTTGAGTTTGCAGAGGCAGAAGGGTCTTTCATCTTGAACTCCTTCTTCAAGAAAAAGCCACACAGGAAATGGACATGGAGACATCCAAATGGGACGACAAGTGAAATTGATTTTATTATGTGTAACAAAAAATTCGTCATAGAAGACTGCAGTGTGCTAAACAAGTTCAACACAGGTAGTGACCATAGATTGGTGAGATGTAAGATGCACCTCAACACTAAACTTGAACGTGGCAAGCTCATAAGACAAACAAAATGTATTGACATAACCAACCTTAAAAAACACCATAATACCTTCAAGTTAGAACTAAAGAACAGGTTCTCTGCTTTAGAAGGCCTAACATCGGAAGAAGTGGACATCTCTGAAGTTAACAGAAAAGTAACCAAAGCTCTTATGGAAACAGCAACAAAATTAGCTGGGTCTAAGAACAAGTTGCATGTGAACAAATTATCAGGAAAAACCAAAATGTTGATGCAAAAAAGAAGAGAGATGAGGACAACTAAAGAAGATCTGACTTCCAAAGTGGAATATATAGAGCTATGCAAGACAGTAAGAAAAAGTATCACTGAAGACGTAAGGAAATTCAACTGTGAACTAGTGAGGAAAGCAATTGAAAACAACCAAAGCCTAAAGATAGCAAAGGGACATCTCAGTAAGGGAAGAAAACAGATTATGGCACTGAGAAAAGAAGATGGTTCTGTAACAAGAAATAGAGGCAGAAATTTTGACAAGAGTGAAAGATTTCTACTCCAAATTATATGAAAGGGATGATATATGCACTCCAGACATAATGAAAGATACCAGTACCAGAGTTCCTCCAGTCCTTCCAGCAGAAGTTGCACATGCAATCAAGAACATGAAGCGAGGAAAAGCTCCAGGAGAAGATGGAATTACTGTAGACATCATACAAGAAGCAAGTGGAGAAATCGAAACAGTACTTGCCCAAATTTTCACTCGATGCCTTAATGAAGGAAAGATTCCTGAGGATTGGAACACCGCTACAATGATCCTGCTACATAAGAAAGGTGACATTGAGGATCTCGGAAACTACAGACCTATCAGCCTCTTATCAGCAGTTTATAAAATCTTCACTAGAGTTCTTTCACATCGCTTGAAGGTAACACTGGACATGGCTCAACCGAGAGAACAAGCTGGATTCAGGAGTGGCTACAGCACAATAGATCATATCCACGTGCTGAGAGAACTAATTGAAAGAGCGAGGGAATATGAACTTCCATTGTGCATGGCTTTTATCGATTATGAAAAAGCCTTTGATTCGGTGAAACCATCGGCAGTTACAATGGCTCTGAAAACCTGCGGTATTGAAGATGCATACATTAATATTATTAATAACATCTATGAAAATGCAAGTGCAAAGATTAGGCTGTTTGAAAATACAACACACGTAAAAATTGGAAAGGGAGTGAGACAAGGTGACACCATATCTCCGAAGCTCTTCAATGCCACATTTAAGGGTGTTTTTCAGTCGCTAAGCTGGGAAAACAAGGGGATAAAGATTAATGGAGATTATCTAACCCACCTTCGTTTTGCTGATGACGTAGTCATTTTTGAAACTACCCCATCAGAGCTGCAGAGTATGATCCAGGAACTTGCTGACAAGAGTAAAGAAGTGGGATTAAAAATGAACTTTCAGAAGACAAAAGTGATGTTCAATACTTTTACAAGAAATGAAGATTTATCGATTGATGGAGAAAAGCTGGAGATAACAGACACGTACGTTTATCTTGGACAGCAGATATCAAGTGAGGGTCACATTGATGAAGAAATTAATCGGCGTACAAAACTTGCCTGAAGAGCTTTTGGAAGAAACAGCATAATTTTCAAGAGCGATATGCCATTATGTCTTAAAAGAAAAGTGTTTGATCAATGCATCCTTCCAGTGCTTACGTATGGTGCAGAGACGTGGACCTTAACTAAAAGAGACATACAAAGGCTGCAGACAACTCAAAGAAGCATGGAGAGGTGCATGCTTGGTGTAACCAGGAGAGATAAGAAGAGGAACTCGTGCATCCGAAAAATGACAAGAGTGGAAGACATCATGATCAGAGTTAAATCCCTGAAATGGCAATGGGCTGGACATACTGCCAGAAGGACAGATCATCGATGGACAGCCGAAATTTTAGATTGGATTCCAAGGGACAGGAAAAGACCCAGAAGAAGACCACATGGGAGATGGGTGGATGAAATTCGAAAGTATGCAGGGGTGACATGGAGGAGACTGTCACAAGACAGACCGTTGTGGAGGAAACTTGGGGAGACCTTCGTCCAGCAGTGGATTGATAATGGTTGACAATGATGATGATGATGATGATATATATATCATCATTATTGTCAACGATTATCAATCCACTGCTGGACGAAGGTCTCCTAAAGTTTATTCCACAAAGGTCTGTCTTCCACCAGTCTCCTTCATGTTACTCCAGCATACTTTCGAATTTCATCCAAACCATCTCCTATGTGGTCTTCTTCTGTGTCTTTACTTGTCCCCTTGGAATCCAGTCTAAAATATCGGTTTTCCATCGATGGTCTGTCCATCTGGCAATATGTCCAGCCCATTGCCGTTTCAGGGATTTTATTCTGATCATGATGTCTTCCACTCTTGTAATTTTTGTGATCCATGAGTTCCTCTTCTTATCTTTCCTAGTTACACCATGCATGCACCCCTCCGTGTTTCTTTCAGTTGCCTGCAGCCTCTCCATGCTTCTTTGAGTTGTCAGCATCTACTCCGCTATTTGTCCATATCATCTTTATGACTATTACTGGGTAAACATTTGCACAAATGTGCTCATAGCTACTTAATAATAAAACTGTAAAAGCTTCATATTTCAAAAATCACATTTCTGACATCCATAATGCTGATATAGTTACAATTAAGATTTCTCTATACATCTGACGTATCTCCTTCTCATAACCCGTATTCTGTGCAATTCGGGATAATAATCGCCGTATGATCTGAACCCACGATGTTGACCCCGAACATTAATCTCGTACAGAAAAGTTATAATTTACCAAATAACTTAGCAATCAAAGCAGTAGTTAAAAAACATTATTTTTGTTAAATTAATGTAACTGTCATTTTAGATGCTTTTCTGTTCTCTTCAAATAAATAAAATTATGAAAGTAAAATTTTTTGCAGGATTGCCTTTATTCCGTTGTTAACCGGACACTTTCGTTCTTAGATTCCGTAGTAAGCAGTTACCCAGTTATACCTACGGCTCCCGCAAACGTGTGTGATGCTCATCATCTTATAGAACATAATCACCTGCGAGGGCAAAGAATATCGCTTTAGTAGCAACGTACTTTCAGTCAACAGGTGTTTTCATTGCGTTAAGTTGTCCGGTTTCAACGTTTTTCTGTTTTTTTTTTAATTTATGACCATACCTAATAATGAAGACGAGGATATTTTAAAAACCGGGGTGCTGCTAGAAAACATTTTTTTTTCAAAAGTTTTTAACTAACTTGTAAAAAAAAAAGTGAGATATGAGCTTTACCATAGTTTCGCCAGTGACCATGCGGAGAGATATTGACGAACAATTCGCGGAACCTAAATTTATAAATTTCTAACAAATAATCACGAAATATACCATGAAAATGTAATGTCATTAAACTAAACTTCAAAATTAATGAAACGACAAGTAAAAAGTGTCCAAAAGCTTTTGCATAAATCCATTTAATCAGCTCAAACTGTAATTTCGAAGGAAAGACTTTGATCTCAGATGCGATTGATTCAAAGTATTTCTGCTGAAAATACAACCTGAATATATAAAAAACGTCACGTACCAAACAAAACAGAAAGCAAAATAAAACCGAAAAGAATAAGAATCAGCAACATACTATTTAAAGCAAGCATTTGTGTCTGCAAATATCTGCTACAAAATAAATCAATTCAGCTATTCCTCTCGAGTAAACGATTCATTTTTGTATTACTGGGAGTTATTCCCTTTTCTGTAGTGATCGAATTAATGGAGGATGTGGACAAAGAATAGACTAAACGCTCTAGCTTTTCGATTATCATAACCGTAAATAGCTATTAGGACAGGAAAAGGAACAATCAATACAAATTATATTACTATTTATTCAATACTTTATTACTACAAAACAAATCTTAGTTTTCTTTACAAAACTGCTACATACGTGCGTTCCAGTTCAAACAAAAATTCGTGCGAAATTAGTGGGACTGCTAGATATCCTCTTAATCGGAAGGCTGGCCAGACAACTTAAAAGTTATTCCCTGGTCACAAAAAAAGTGGACGCCTAAGTTAAAATTTTAACTTGAGGGATGCTAGAAACTTATGGAGTGCATCATTTTTCAATTCGTCAACTTCAGCTCTGGTCTTTTTTATAGCGACAATCGCAGGAGTGATGTCTCTGCCTATCTATTTTTGTTATTTCTTTTATGATCAGGGTTCCTGTTAGCCTCAGGTATTGAGAATTTAAGAACTAAAATATCGTCGGTTGGTGGTTTCACTAAGACTGGAAGCTGACGTAATAATCATTCTCGGACGTCCGAGAAGTCTGGTGAAACAAAGTTTTTATTAGTATTTTATCAGAATTAAAATTTTAATGAAAAAATAGTTAACTTCTCTTAGTAGTAGTTGTGTACAGGAATCCTCGAGTTCTTCAGGTTTGAGTTATATGAATGTAATATAAAGGACTGAAATGGAATGAATCAAACACTGTTGGCAATAGCCGCGAACAAACAAATCTTATACACATCTAGTAAGGGGATGCAAGTGTATTGCTGGACTACAAAACTTTGTTGTGGGGTAGACGTCCTAGTGCTTGAGCGTCTTATCACGTCTATTTCTTCCAATTTCCTATGTGGGCGTTTATTTGAAGACCAATGCATACCAGAAGGAAGTTATCATATTATTTCGACGGTGACACTCCAAGTAGGAAGCGTACGGTCGGGGATCAACACTCTGCTTCTACTAGGGATGTCTCTACCCTGCAGCACATTCACACAGAATCGACACAAACCAAGAACACAAATACCCTCCCAAGGAATGAACCCATCTATCACACCACAACTAATAAATAGATGAGATGCGTACACCAATACACACGACGCCCCAACACATTACCCTGAAATCATCACCGAAGGATCTTATTAGATTTGGCGGAAATGGAGCCGGGTATTACATTGTACTAGTGGTAAGTCTGTATTTAGCCCGCTTAAGTAACTTTGCAGACCCAGTGCTTTCTTAGAGATCGAATGGAAATAGAGCCACGCAATCTTTTAGAACTATTTTTCAGAGCCCGGTTATATTTTAGATAAAGATCAAAATCGATAACTTAGGAGAGGTGTTTATTCCACTGTGGAACTCATGTTTCCCTAAATGCCCCATTTCGAATCCTGCATAACTGTAGTTGATGTATTAATATATTCATACAGAAGGACAGAGGAGACTTTAGGGAATTTAAAATGGTTAAGTATAAAGACTGCTAAACATCAATAAATATTCAATGTGCCATTGACACTTACATGAAAATGGATTTACTTTGCCGTACGTCTTTCGTATTCACTTGGCTATGTTACTCCTCTGACAAAGCAAAAGGACGCATGTTTTCAATAATTCCGTTTAGAGTTGCAGGACTCTTGATATACTGAGGCAATGATGCATATTTTTGTAGATTTCAGCAAACCCGGTAATGAATACGGACGTAAATCAAGCTAGTCTTCAATGTAACTTAACTGCAGGAATTTCAAAATTTCATGGTCTTGGAATGGGACCGAATCCGCATGTACCGATTTGCGCTCGGGTATGCTAAAATTTCAAACTTCTGCAGTTACGTTACATTGCAAAACAGCTTGATTTTTTTTATTGATTGGAGGTTTAACGACCACCGTGAGCAACTCAATGGGCTATAAGCAGTCGCTCGTCCCTAATTTAGGATCACTGGTTTCAGGGAAGGGAGAGAGCCAGTGCCGTAAGACAAACACAACATCCATGCCTCACCGGGATTCGAACCCTGACCCCTTTTGGACGAATGATCAGAAGCCATCGCTTAGATCGCTGTGCCACCGGGGCGGCCAGCATGGTTTATAAATACATTAAATTTTATCAATTATACAAAAATTGTACAAAAATACGAAAGTCGAAGTCACACTACTGTAACAAGTAGATGATGAGAGTTGTAATACTATTCGCCGTGGTGCATAATGATGCACTGCTATCACTCACAAAACTATGAATCACTAAAAAATTACTTTTAAAAATCATCTTTTTCCCTCAAGTTGACTTCACAATTCCAGATCATATTGCACACTAAAGATACTGCTGGTGTATACCCAGCATACTGCGACGAGAACATCCAAGATTTAAGAAAGGGATGATTCCAGTCAGGAAAAATACTTCCTCGGAGTCAATATGCTCTCTATGAACACAAAACGACGAGACAGAGCACGTGTGATACGCACCGTGAATTCCATTAGTCTTGAAAATTTCTTATTCTTAAATCCCACTAACTGGTGATGCTCCGCAATCCGCACGATAACAAAAGACACGAATAAAAAGAGAAAAAAACTGTCTTCTTTACCCTTCCTCCAATAAATCTGGTTGTCATCTTCTGTAGGTGTCCAATTACGGACTAATCAAAGGATTAAAAATATTAAATGCCTTAAAAATGTGTAATAAACAACTAAACTATAATTTTAATATAGAACATTTTTCTTTTAATATACTGTTGATTATGGTATTTTTGTTTCGAAATTACTCACGGTAGTCGACAACTCGCTGTCTTCATTGAGCAATCAGAATTGTTATTTCGGAGAAAAAATTGATTACGGAGAATCTATCGCCTTGCTTAATCAACAAAATTTCGTGATACTCACACGCATTTCTCTGTTTTGTATGAGGAAATAGGGCTGTAGAGAATGAACTATAACTCGGTGAGACCTGAGTGAAATGTGTTTTCTTTTTGGGTTTTGTAGGTTATAATTACCTTTTTTTAAGGACTCGGGGAACTTCTATTTTTCCTCGTAATTATAGTAACAGTGATTTTCTTTATACAACTTTTCTACAGTACGTGAATTTGAAGCGTAGGTTCTTGTCTGATAAAATTTTCACGGCAGCTCAACGGCGATTTTGTCGAAAGCCTCTAATGAAGTCATTGGAAAATGTCATATATAGTATTTTTGGAAATGAAGATATGCGTAAGGTTATAACAAGAAACTTAAGAAAACAGAAGAAGTCAGTATTTTGCTAATATCCTTCGTTTTAATACAAGTTATTTTTATAAACGCTAAAAAACATGTAAATCCGGCCTCATTGCAAATGTGTCCGATGGCATTAATCGGTTCAGCTCTCTATAACTGTCACTGATTATCAAATACTACTTGGGCTTCTCGGTGTAGATCCAGTGTTTATCCCATCGTTTGATAAACGCTGCTATTAATAGAAATCGCAACACCATGAAAGAATTCGCACAATATTTGCACGGTGGATAGGGTACTGTGTAAGACGCAAATGATAACAATTGCATGCACATGCAAATGCGAGGCGCATGCAACGCCATTGGAAACGTCACGTCAGTGGCTATAAAACAAGACGTACACAGAGCAGGTTTTTAAGTAGGCTATCGCTTAACTCGACCGTACGCAGTTGTTAACATGTAAACATACACTCCTAGGACGACAACACAACCACACGAACGTTTGACGGCGTGTGAAAGAAGTAGAATCGTTGGACTCAGGAAAGATGGTTTAAAATACCGTGATACTGCAGCATGCGCCAGGCGTAACGCAATTACCGTTATGCTTAAGTGGCTGCAAAGGACAGTAGACGTTTCTACCCATCGTCGTGCAAGGTCTGGAGCTCCAAATCGCACGACCGAGCGAGGAGACAGGCACTTGCGCAGCACGGCAGGGACGTCGTGCACACCATCTACAACATTTGCGCAGCAATGAACGAATGTCACATATCGTTCAATGTCTTCAAGTACTATTTGTCACCGTTTACTGCAGAGAGGCCTCGTTGCTCGCCGTCCATTGCTGCGACTTTCCTTGACTCTGAGCCATAGGTGCCAGCAATTGCAGTGCTACCGCAAACGCCAAAATTGTGCTGAATAGGAACATATTGTGTTTTCCGACATGTCCAGATTCCATCAAATGCATCATGACGGACGAATCCGAATGCGTCGATTCGTAGTGAACGGCACCTGGAAGGCTGCATTGTGCAGTTCCATGCCTATCCCACGCCAAGCGTGATGATCTGGGGCAATATTGCGTTTCCCTCAGGCAGTCTCCTACTGCGCATAACTGGCAGATTGAACAACCAACGCTACATCACAAAAGTGTTAGAAGATGAAATTCTACCCTTCTTTCAGATGATCCCGGCAGTCGTTTTCCAAATATACAATGCCCGGCCCCATGTTACTCGTACTGTACAAGGCGTACTCTGTGCGCATCAAATCGCTCATCTATCCTGGCCTGTTCTCTTGCCAGATTTGTCGCCTACAGAGAGCTTTTATGGCGTCACCACGCAATGACTGGCTCGCAAAGCCTCGGCGCCTGTCACAACCAACGAATTGTGAATGCGTAAAGAAGCAAAATAAAATGCAATACCTCAGGCGGCTATACCCTGTTTCATACGATCCACCGGCGTGTGTTTCGGTTAGCACCGCACTTCGTGTATTTACTTATTCCTAAGTTTTTGGCTTTCTTCATCACTAACCGGTATGTAATTGTGCTCGTTTGCAGCTTGTACGATATCTAATCACTCCCCTAAGTTTCATTGTGATTGCTCGTTTCTTTCCTGGTGTTGGAATTTCTAACAGCAGTATACTTCTAATATTGTCTGATTCCAAACATTTAGGACAGTTGCATACTCCTCAGGAACGTTTACGAAGCCATAACTTCGTCATGGCCTGTTACCAGCTGTTCAACTTATGCGAGTCAATATTTTAGCTGAATTAAAAATTTTATCTAGTATCCATAAATATCAAAATTTTACGACACACTGCGGAAGTTGTCTTAAAAAATTAGTTGGTGCACATTAATCAAGAAAGCAAATTTAAAACCTTGTGCGTCGCGTATGCAATGAATTTAATTAAAATGGATGCTTTTGCCACCAGGGGACGTAAACGGTAATTTTTGCTTCTGATGTACTTGTCACAAAATCTGAGCTTCTAATATATCGATTGAAAAAATTACTTCGTGGACTGATGCCACTCACATCGATAAACATTTTCGGAATATTTTCTTCTTAAAATATTCCACAGTTTCTCCGCCAGGGAGCGTAAACGTATATCTTATTTTTGTCAATATCTCTACTTCTAGAAGTCCGATTTGAAAAATTCCTTCTTTATTGCATGGTGATTCCAGTGTGACATGTTTTTCATACAATTTCAAAATTTTCAAGTAAGTCATAGACTTTCCGCCAGGGGCGTAAAGGTAAATTGCGTTTCCCCCTGTATCTCTGCTTGTAAATCACCGAATTGAAAAATTCTTTCTGCACCGGATACAACTTCTGATGGGGAATCATTTGAACATAATGTCTAATTTTTGGAAAAAAAAATGGTTTAGCCACCAGGGGCGTAAATCTTAATTTCTGCTTCTGGTATATTTGAAGCAAAAATATGAGCTTCTAAATTGTCGATTGAAAGAATTCGTCGTTTGTAGACCAATAATACTCATCTCGACATACCTTTTAGGAACATTTTCTTCTTGAAAAAATGCAAGGTTTCTATGCCAGATATATATATATTATTTTTCTCAATATATCTATTTCTAGGTGTCCGATTTGAAAAATTCCTTCTTTGTTGGATAGTGCTTCCGATATGAAAAGTTTTTCCTATAAATTCAAAATTTTCAAGTAAATCATAGAGTTCCGCTAGAGGGTAAACAGGTAAATTGTGTTTTCCGAGTTATTTCTACTTCTAAAACTCCGATTTGAAAAATTCTTTCTGTATCGCATACAAGACTTGATGGAAAATATTTTACACATAATTTTTAATGTTTGGTAAAGAATGGTTTGACCACCAGGATAATAAGTTTTAATTTCTGCTTCTGATGTATTTGTAGTAAAATCTGGGCTCCTGAAAGCTAACCATTTTTTTTTCTTGGAGCGATAGTGTTCGTATGGAAAAACCTTTTGAGAATAACGAAAAATGCAATTCATGAGACTACCTTATAGGTTGTCTAATGTTATAAACGTGATTTTAATTACACTATGCATAATATCTATGGTATTTTACCTGATATTGTCAAAGTATTTCTCACGTTATTTGCTCTGTGAGGCACGTGCTCCCGGCACCGAGAGGTCTTTTACTTTAAGAACCTTTGGTTAGTTATAAAAAATATTGCAGAAATATAACAGTTAGGTTATATATTTTCAGTTCCACATTCATTTACTTGCACAGTCAAGCGTTTAAAATTTACTATTAATTAAAAGACTTTAGTAGAAAAAGTCATACTCATCGGGTCAGGAGACGTCTCACACATGGTTCGTTGTTATGGCGAGCACTTTCTGCGGTAAATTTACCGCCATCTTCGGGCCATTATTTCTCCACGAGAGTTCCTCACGTGTGTGGGGTTTTGGAGTTGCATGACGGGAATCGATAGGAAGGTTTCCTGCCTGTATGTGCTAGGTGATTCGTTTCGAAGGTGTCGCCATCTATTGGATGAGTTGGTAGGTATTAGTCGTATATATAGTGCGTGTCTCTATGTTTTAGGTGATTTGTTTCTAATGTGTCGCCACCTATTGGATGACTTGGTAGGTAACAGTCGTAAGTATGATTCTTTTGTGTGAATATTTTTGGGCTATTATTATTTGTTCATAGAAACAGGTTTTTTATCCCTCTTTGTTTATTGGTGTAATTTTTTGTAATGTTCTTTTTTTTTGGCTTTTTTTATGGATTTCTTCTTTTTTTATAAGTGATTTCCAGGCTGTGTCTAGTGTAGTGGGGTCTTGTAAGTTGCATATTTTACCCTTTTTTTTTTTTTTTGTTCCATTATAAAGAAAAAAGTAACAATAATATACTACAATCAGCAGGCGTATATGAAATTCTTATTGTTTCACAGAGTTCTGAAGACCACATATCATACTTTGGCAGCACAAAAAATAGATTAATAAAAAGATTACATCAACACATAAAAAACTGGAACAAAAAAGAAGAAAGAACAGCACTTATCCAACACTGTGTTAAACATAAATACCCTGATTTTGAAAATATTAAATTACTAACCCACCCCCACCCCCCGCACCCCCCACACACAAACGAAAGGCGTTATAATTGAACAAAAAAAAGATAAAATATGCAACTTACAAGAACCCCCCCCCCCCCCCCCACGCTAGACACCGCCTGAAAATCACTTATAAAAAAGGAAAAATCCATAAAAAAAAGCCAAGGAAAAGAACATTGCAAAAAAAATTACACCAATAAACAAAGAGGAAAAAAAGACACATGTTTCTATGAAGAAATAATAATAGCCCAAAATTATTTACACAAAAAAAAAACCATACTTACGACTAATACCTACCAACTCATCCAAATGGTGGCGACACATTAGAAACAAATAACCTAACACAAAGAGACACACACTATACTTACGACTGATACCTACCAACTCATCCAATAGATGGCGACACATTGGAAACAAATCACCTAACACATACAGGCAGCAAACCTTCCCATCGATTCCCGACATGTAACTCCAAAACCTTACACACACGCGAGGAACCCTCATGTAGAAATAATGGCCCGAAGATGGCGGTAAATGTACCGCAGAAAGCGCTCGCCATAAGAACGAACCCGTGTGAGATGTCTCCTGACACAATGAGTACAACTTTTTCTACTAAAATCTTTTAATTAATAGTAAATTTTAAACGTTTGACTGTGCAAGTGAATGAATGTGGAACTGAAAATATATAACCTAACTGTTTTATTTCTGCAAATTTTTTTATAACTAACCGCAGGTTCGTAACGTAAGAGTCCTCTCGGGGCCGGGAGCACGTGCCTCACAGAGCAAACAACGTGAGAAATACTTTGACAATAGCAGGTAAAATACCTTAGATATTCTGTATAGCTTTTGAGAATACTTTCTTCCTAAAATAATGCATGGTTTTCCCTCCAGGGAATGTAAAGGGACATCTTAATTTTGTCGATATCTCTGTTTCTAAGAGTCCGATACAAATAATTATTTCTATATTAGAGAGCGTTTCCGGTGCGAAATGTTTCCCCATATACATCCTTGTTCTTGCTTAAGGCACAAGTCTGCAACCAAAGGGCGTAGCTCACGATTCCGTTTAGAGCAATATTTGAGGGATTAAAAACCCAATTATAAAAACTTTTTTTTCCGTCAGATACTATTGTTTTCCATACCGGTTCCATTGACTTTCAATAGCTTTGATAAATTTAATTTGCGTCAAAACGGATTCAAAAGACGTGCTCATTACACCCGAAAATTCGGTGTCATCTTTCTTGTTATTTTTCATATCCTTATCGGCTTAAAGAATATCCAAAAATTAAGATAAAGCTCTGATTCCAAACTAGAAACAACGAATGGATGATAATGACTTATGGCAAATGTGCCGTGAATTGTCTTGGATTTAAACCATTTTTCAACATGTAGTGTTCGTGTTCGCAAAGCTCTTACATCCAGTTTATTGAAAGATAAAAACAAAAACAAAGAAAATATGTTTTACGTTATAACACCTAAAAAAACAATAAGAAAAGCTCTGGTTGATTGGTCTCAACACTTTGTGTTTGAATTTCTAATCTGAACATGGTGATATGCCAAATTTTGCCACGTTTTAATTTAATGAGCATTCGACATGTGGTGAATTCCGTGGTTCAGTACGATTAAATGACAGGCAAAAAAAACTGGCGGGCAAAATTTAAAGACGGACACTAGTGCCGCAGATTATAGCCGCACAGTGAACACACAAGGTTGAGGCGATTTGCATAACACAAGCGGATCAGTTGAAAGGTGATGCGTATGCAAATTTCCGAAATGTGATATCGGAGGTCACATGACAGCGCTGAAGTGGATATAAGGAGCATCTCGCAGAAAATCAGGAAACGGAAAGGGAAAGCGTGCGGCGTTGCAAAGAGGTTCAAGTGGTTTGTTAGTGTGTCACAGACGAGAAAATGTCCACGCGGAGACTTTTTAGATTACTTTACACGTTTTCGAATAATCGGAAAACTAAAAGCTGTTCCTTTCGTTTGGAAGGTCTTCCACGTACGTGGAAGACCTTCCAAACGAAAGGAACAGCTTTTAGAAAAGGCTGGTGATGGACGGTCACGGAAAACAACAGTAACAGATGCCCGACATATGGTCCTACAGACCAAACCTGATAGATGCCAGACAGCGGGAAATATCGCAGAGCAACTGCAGATGGCCACAGTCAGCACGGTGTGGCGGTTCACCGTTGCTAGACGTCTAAATAATGGTGGGTTATTTGCCCGACGACCTGAACGGTGCATCAAATTAAAGCATAACCATCGGAGACATCGATTATAATAGTGTAAGGACCACATGGATTTGATCATAGGGCAATGGGGTATGGTACTCTTCACCGATTAGAGTCGTTTCAGTACCACCAGCGATTCTGGAAGTCAGCTGATCTGGAGAGAGTACGGAACTCGTTATCGACCGGCTGACATTACCGAAAGAGATCGGTATGGCGGTGTTACTGTACTTGTCTGGTGAGGCATTACGCTGATTTGTCGTACTGAGATCCACATTTCCGAAGGAAGTTCCGTAACCGCAAACCGTTACTGATGTGAAGTGCTCATTCCCCATGTACGCCTATTCCGAGGCGCCATTTTTTCCGAGTTCATGTTTATGGACGATAACACGAGACCCTATCGTACACGGGAAGTAGATGAGCTGTTGGAAAGTGAGAATATCATTCGTATGGATTGGCCTTCGCACTCCCCGGAGAAAAATCCCATAGAACATGTGTGGGATACTCTGAGGAGACGTCTTGTGGCACGCCCACGCCCGTTGGAAAATGTTCATCAGTTGAAACGTGCACTACGAGAGAATTGGCAAAGTTACCCCAAGACCTTATCGACACCTTCGTGTTAAGTATGGCCAGAAGCTGTAAAGCAGCCATTGCTGCTAGAGGATATAATATTCCTTACTGACGACCATCTCTTTGCTGTAATATATCTGTGGAAACGATGGCTCTGTAGCATGGTGTGTACTACTTTACAGCCAGTAAAGTCACAGTGTACACTTTTGTATTCATTTTTTGCACATGTGTTTGTTCTTTCCCATGTTTAGTACATACCGAGGTCTCTGTGGTATGACATTCATCTATCCAGGCTGCTTCATTGCGAAGCTACGGCGAAAAAAACGAATGTTTCTAAAGTTTTGCACGCCAGTGTATGATCAAATGGCTTTTAATTGCATCAACATCCCTGTGTTTTCTTCTAACTTCAATGGTTTTCTTTTTCTTAAGTAGAATTTATTTGCAATACAGAAAAAAAACAATTCGGAATACATGATGCAAATAAACCTATTCAGATTGAAAGATGGGAAGGTATTGCATACACATCTTGGTGTAAGAATATACCAAAATCGGGATCCGGTCCTGGTATCTCTCGGGCTACGACAACATGTAAATATACTCACTTTCCAAGTATTCGTCGAATAGCATAGCCTGAACGTGCCGGGCGTTGTCATACACAAAAATTATCTGGAGCAAAAAACTCCCATCAAAACCCATACATATGGTTCTACGATGTCATCTCTGTTGCGTACAACATTAATGGAGCCTCTTCTAAACACGAGCAACAGGGTGGAGACATCCAACATGATGCAAGAACAAATCAAGAGATCTCGCATCCGTTGTGTTCAGTTCCTTGAAGTTTAAGAGAAGATTCCGTCATTCTCTCTCTCTCTCTCTCTCTCTACCCTACCGATTACTTATGGTGACCCATCGGCTTAAAAAAACGAGATTGATCTCTTTCACAAAACATGGTCTTTTCAATCTCCAGATCTAAATTCAATACGAATACACAAGAACTCCTGCAATTTCGTCTAAGACTGTAGTTTTCCTATTATTGAAATGCGACAACTAATCTCTTTAGTGGCGGAAAAACGGTGACGTACCATTCTTGTTGGCGTCCTCATATTCGCAGATTGTAATCCATTATGTGTGCTGGTTTTATTGGACTAAAATTACCGAGTGAATGATTCCTGTTCATGTTTTCTTATTGACTTAATATTTTCGGCACACAAACATTAGGGACGTTTTTGAAATTACAGTCATACACTGGATTCTTTCAATCACTTTGTTAATACTTCCCTCCATAGCTTCGGTCATCTCTGTGAATGGTTATTGAAAATATTACAAAATAATATGTAACTCTACACTTCTTTGAGTTTCCAATTTATTACTGATTTACATTGACTTTCGTCGTTGTATACGAAAACTGAAGGGCGTATTTCATATTAGCCAAATTATGAATTTTAGTAAAATGTTTGCAGTTTAATATTTGAAAATAAAATTCCATAAACATTTTCGAATAATGCAAGTTAGCATAGTCCGAGATTTCTAGATTTTATGTAATCGCCTTACAAAAGACTAACATTAAAGCATTTATACTCATACAAAAAATTTGAAATTCATATGCGTGCGTTCTGATTAATTTATCGTGCAATAAGAAAAACAAAGTTTATTGTTGACGGGAATGCAGGACTCGTCTTTTTCACATATTACGGATTATATTATCGCTGTGCATAATATCCGCCCAATTTGGAGTTGACCCCATCTTGTAATGCAGAATCCAAACTAGTCCATGAAAACAATGAGGGAGTAGCTTTTTTTCTTCTATTTAGGACGATGTGATTTTCAAGTTTTCTAATGTTAAAATTAGATGAACAGCTAGCAAAGAACTGGTTATTCTATTTGCAGCCTTAAATAAAATCATGTAGTTGATCGATGTATTTGCGAAGAATATTTCTTATACAATATCTACGTTTGAAATACTGGTGATTAAAAAAAATAATAAAAAACTACGGATAAGTGAAATTTGCCTCGACTGGCGAAAATCAGAAAATGTCCTGATTTTTAACCCTCAGATACCCTGGACTCCGTCGACATGGGTGGCGTAACGAATAGCATGCTCGAACAGAAATCGACAAATAGAGGTTCATTTGTCGCTCCATGGCGATGTATGTTTCGATTTTTGTTAAGTAAATGCTCAATGAAGAACGTCATATTTCTCTGTTTCAAATTTCTGCGTAAAGTCATCTTACAAAGCTATTTCTTTGCATATGTTCGTGATGGATATATCAGCGAATAAAATAATAATAACGTACCCAATTTCGAAAATTATTGCTGTTCCGCGTCTTCCCTAGGTACAGCAACGGAACAACACTACCCAAACCTTGAACTGAAAATATTAATGAGATTCTGCTACTTAATGCAAAGTATTACCCCTTTTGCTCGATCCCAAAGAGTGATACATGAATACGATTTGAAATCAAATTCAAGGACCATTTTAAAAACTGTTTGTTCTTAAAATCATTAAACTATCATGAAGTTAAAACAGCGTAAGATCTTTCGAACCCGCTCGGTGTCCACCATGAGTTGAACTAGGACGCTACAATTTGAGAAGCGTAAATGAGTGCAACATATGAACAGGTTAAAACTAAGATACAACGTAACACGTTGTCTCTTTACCATAACCGGTATATATACACGGTCGAGTCACATTATTGTGACCACCAACTAATATTCAAATCTGTGTTGGGCCAGTATTATCCATGCCACACCCGCATGCTTAAGAGTTTCATCCACAGATAACCAACGTGGTCTCGAATAATTATTTCGAAGGAGATACAGGTTCATTTTATCTAACGAAATTGTTCTATTTCCTCAGAACATTGGCGCGAAGTCTCCATTCCCGTTATCAAATCGCTCTTCCCTGGATGTCAACATGACGAAAGAAATTAGGAGTACAAAACACAACCAAAAATAAATTACAGGTTCACGGCAGAAAAGACACACACTATGCAATACACCGGAGCTCTAACGTATTGAACCTGAAGCTGCTCATTCAGAGGAAGAACTGCTGAAAAATTGGAGTCAAGGAGTGAACACAGCTGTGTTGCCATTTTTCGCACACTTTGAAAACTAGCTCAAGCCCGAATGCTTCGTCTTTATTAGAATGCAACAAAGAACTTCATTTACTTCACCAAGGATAGGTTCTTTCTCAGTTTCAAACATCCATCACGAGACCCAGATATTGTTGTTTTTTTGCATCAGCTATTTTAACATCAAGGGCAAACATCGATGTGCCGCCCCGGTGGCGCAGTGGTCTAAGGCACTGGCCTCTGATCATTCGCCCGTGAGGGGGCCGGGTTCGAATCCCGGTGAGGCATGGATGTTGTGTTTGTCTTACGGCACTGGCAATCTCCCTTCCCTGGAACCAGTGACCCTAAATTAGGGACGGGCGACTGCTTATAGCGCATTGAGTTGCTCACGGTGGTCGTTAAACCTCCAAAAAAAAAATAAAAAAAAAATTGATGTTCAAAAACAACAAGATCTTTTATCCGTACCTGCTTATATCTATATCTGAATAGGTAGGTTAAGTAACGGGTAATCTGAGTTCTACGGATCTTTCAGTGTCCAGTCAAATTTCCAGTCGTACTTGGCGCACACTACTAATACACCGATCTCGATAGCATAGTTTGTTCCTTTTAATATCAATTGAGATCAGTAGGCAATAAATTACGGTACCTTGCGTATCGCTTAAATTTTACCAGGGCGGTCAGTAAAATCAGCCGGGTGCCGCACACTTCACTTAGTTCCTGGGGAAAACACCTAGAAAGTTTAATGTTCAATTCTCCGAATGCACGTGTTAACGTGTTCTACAAATTCCTTATCCTTTTCATTTACATACATGTACTCTTGCAATCCACACCTCAGATCTTTATTTAGGTGCACAGAACGAAACTCAAAAATCAAATACTCAAACAATAATTCGCTACTTATGTAAGAGACATAACATTCGTAATGTAGTATGCCGAAACATACATGTTTATTGGTTTCCGAAAAAAGCAGAAAATTCGCAGTAACTTCCCATTATTGTTCCTAAAATTCAATAAATGGCGTTTGTGCTGACATTTGAAATGTATAGCTAAAAAGTTCGTTTCCAATCGTTCTTTGTTTTTGATTTTTTTGCTTACATATTCCTCCTCCTCACGCTCCAAGTATAGAGATAAATAAATATAGACTTTGTAGAAAAAACCAACCCTCAAAGAAGGCGTGAAAAACAAAAAAATATTGTTTTCGCTTGGTCTATCGTTACAAAAACATACTGAAATATGTATTGCTGTTGATGTGCTTCAGCGAAAGATGCCAAACTTATGAGCAAAACACTAAACACATTTAATTGCGATTGATTCTATAGTGTTAAGACGTCTTGCCAAACATAGATACGCGTCAGAGAGACATATGCAGAGACAGCTTTACGATAATTTCTTTGATTATACGGAGAAAATCACTGTGGTTTATGTCATAACTTTTGCCTTACGTATTGTTATAAACTTAGGTAAACACCTATGTGAAGGCCAATGTCTGATGAACAACAATTATCCAGTCATTCGTCCTTTCATGTTTAACCTTTGTTCCCTTTGGAGTACTTCAGAACATCTCGCAGTTAAAACAATGCCCAAGCATTTTTCCTGGGGTAGTTATTAAGATTCCTTATTTGGAATTATTCCGTGTAAACATGTGTCCAGGAGTATATTTTGAAGAACGTTTTTATTATTTCCCTAATTCATCCGTAAAAATAATTCCGGATTCCTTATTATTGTAATATTTACTATGCCAAAATTGTTCCTCATGATAATTTCCCCGGATGATGTTCGTGATCCAATGTGATTTATGTTATTTCCTACGCTTAATTGATTAGTATTAAAACTAAATGTGTGGTTATTATTTAAAAAAATTCCAAATTGTGGAGAATGTTGGACAATGTTTGAAATTCGATGCCACAAATACTATTATATTATTTTGAAATTTCCAAATATGGACGATTATAAACAATATTTGAAATTCGATTCCATAAAAGTGTCTTAGTGAAGTCAGAAGTCCCAATGGGCGAATTTTCTTTTTAGCTTTTTTGTCTATAGCACTTTACTAGTACTACTACTTACGCGTACTTTACGCGGAACAGAATTCTCCTTCGAGCTTAGTTTAAGTGTATTTTTACATATTTTGTGCAGAGTGTTATTAAAAGTTAATGAGAATTTTGATTTTCTATTGGGCGAAGCGCCACATTAAAGCAAAATGCCTTTTATAGTGCAAATGGATCCACATTAACTTACTGAGTCTCGATACTACGGTTGTAGCTGAATGCAAATTTTCGGGCTTTACATGCGAAACGCAGCGGTGATATAAGAGAAAACTAACCGCAAATGAAATTCGAACCGTCTTACGTATTTAGCTTACTAAAAACCATTTGGGTAGGTGGAAATTCTTTGAAACGCGTACTAAGAACATGGTGACAATTTTTGCCTTTTGATATTTCAGCTTTTGAAAAATGATTTGATTAACTCGTTTTTAGTTGACCGAAAGGAAATAAAATTGCCCAAAGCTTGCGTTAACCGACCGAACTAGAATGAAAACATCAACAATTTACATTGTTATTCTTTTTATTCAAATTACTTGCAAAAAAATGCTGTGCGATTGAAATAACCTTCAGAAATGTACTTTCCAAAACTTGAATCTTTCTACCATTTTGTGATAGGTTTTTTTTTGCAAATATGCATCTTCACAGGAAAAATTAGTACGCTTTACCACGCGGAAGGCTACGGTGGAGTTTACATTTAATCAAAATTCTTGTAAAATAAATTGCTATGTTCTTTGACAGGAAACAGAAACACGTACTGGTAGATCTCGGTATACTCGGTTTCCTTATCCCCTTTTTTTATTTACGCGATTCAGTGCTGTCATCTGTAAACACTACGAGGAAACAATAATTACAATAATGGGTTTGCGAATCTTGACGCGCATCTCTCGTTGTTTTTGTCAAGAAGTTAGTGCTCGCTTAGATCGGATCAGTAGAGCTGTAAAGCTGCTTATGAGCGGATCTACGATGTCAGGCAAAAGGAAACAAAGTGTGTCTTTCGAAGGGAGGAAGCATGTACGAAGGTCGTATTCGGTAGATATAAAGTTAGAAGCTCTGGATAGCTGTGAAAAATGTCAGCGTATTGTTGACATTCAGCTTGCTTTGAAACTTGGTGAATCCACTGTGAGAACTATTGGTGATAATGCGGAATAAATTTGAAAAAAGGGCTCAATTTTTAACCAAAGTGAGTGTAACTAAAGTAACAAATCTCGCTCGAAGGCGATGGAAAGAATGATGCAGACGCTAATCCGTTGGATTGAGCATCATAACCAGCAGCACATGCAAGTGAACTAGGTAACAAATCTCGCTCGAAGGCGATGGAAAGAATGAAGCAGATGCTAATCCGTTGGATTCAGCATCATAACCAACAGCACATGCATCTTATTGCAGCAGCTTTTCAAGTTAAAGCTAAGAGTTTGTATTTAGATCTGACGAAAGAAGATGACGATCTAACACCTTTCTCGGCCAGTTCAGTTACCTTGATCCTTTCAAGAATCCTTTCGGCTTCCACAATATGAAACTGACGGGGGAGGCAGCTGCGGAAGATGAAGTCAGAGCAGAGGAATTTAAACAAAATTTGAAGCAAATTGTGACCGAGAAAGGTTACACACCGGAATAGAATTTTAACCTGGATGAAACGTTTTTTTTGGGGGGGGGGAAACAAAATGCTTAGCCGCACATTCATTTCTATTGAAGAAAAATCAGCGCCTGGATTTTAGTCTCCCAAGTTCGATGCACCCTTCTTTTCGGAGGAAAAGCTTCAGGAGATTGTAAATTACAACCGCTCATGGTCTACCATTCACAAAATCCGAGGGGACTGAAATGATGTGATAAGAACAAGTTGCCTGTTCATTGGAGGTAAAAAAAAGAACTGTATGACTTCTGCAATTTTTAATGATTATTTTGTTAAAGAACTGAATAATGTGTTGAAGGCCTACTGTGAGAAAGAAACAAATCCTTTCAAAATTCTTCTCCTTCTTGATAACTTTCCTTGCCATCCACCTTCAATTATTGATTCGAATGACAATACCGAAGTTTTGTTTCTGCCTCCTAACACCACTTATATCCTGCTGCTCATGTGCCAGGAAGTTTTTGCCACATTTAAGGCCTACTATCTGTGTCGAACGTTTTCCAAGATCATTGAAGAATGCGGCTCGACAGACAACATTACCATCACGAAGACATTTTGGGGACAGTTTAACATTCAGATGGCGATTTATTCAATTACAGGCGCATGAAATAATATCACTCCAAAATGTATGAATGGCGTATGGAGGAAATTGTGGCCTGATGCTGTATCATTTCCAGAAGATGAAGTGAACAGTGGCATCACCGGTGCAACGAAAGAGAGAGAGAGAGAGAGAGCGAACACGGCACGACAGAGAGGTTTCATTGATATTGATGAAGTGAATGTGTGTGAGGTTTTGAAATCTCACTCAGAGGATTTGATCAACGAGGATTTGGCGGCTATCACGGAGGACAATAACAACGAAGCAACAGAAGTCCAGGAAATTCAGCATGCAAGAAAGCTTACAAATAAATGGCAAAGGCCTTCCGAATGATCGACGCTGCAATGTCAATTTTTGAAGACTATGATCCTGAGATTGAAAGAAGTGCTGAAGTGAAGAGAGAAGTAGAACATGTTCTGAAATGTCACAAAGTACAGACAGATAGTGAAGAAAACTTCACAGTCGGCAATTAAACCTTTTTAATACAAAACAGCTTGACACTAGAGGTGAAGAACTATCGATGGTTTTGACCATCGATAGTTTTCGATAGTAAAAAAAATAACAATCGATAGTACCATCGATAAAGTGCCGGTTGGCAAAGTTTCTCGGGAGAAAATGTGTTTTCTGTGAGGAAAACTTATTTTTAACAAGAAATTTCCTTACTTTTTCACTATTTCAAAAAGTTAAGCTCTGATAAACTTTGAAACTAACGTTTTTTTTTTTTGTTTTTTGTTTTTTGGTTTGGGGTTTAACGACCACCGTGAGCAACACGATGGGCTGTTAATAGTACCACTTCCACGATATAGGGCTACTAGTTTCAGGTAAGGGAGAAGCCAAACACCAAACACAACCACAACATCTATTCATCACGGGATTCAAATCCGGACGGATCTCTGACGAATGGTCATAAGCCAGCGCTTATATCACTGCGCCACTGGGCATGGAATCTGCGTTTTGACGATATGCTCCCGAAGTAAATGAGCAAAAGTCACGAAAAAATGTCTTGCCTGAAGAACAAGCTAATTCGTAGCTCTTTAACTCTCGTTTCCTGTTTGTATTATATGATTTTGTTATGTTTCTGTTCACAAAGTTAAATAAGAAAATTCTGCAGTTTTGAATGCAAAAATAGTTTTTTCTGAATTTTTTGGCGAAAACGTGGTAATAATTCGTGGGAAATTAAATAAATAAAATTTTGAGTGGGGCTGTTCCTTATTTGTTTTTTTCTGGGATCATTTAAAACGACAGCAGCTCGATGCAGTTGTTTTAATTTATACTTATATTTGACGTATTGCCCGACGTTTTGTAGTTTTTTCCGCAAAGGCTATATTCTGCGTAGACCTTATCTCTACCAAATGAAAAATAGTGTTGCACAAAAGATACAATGCGTTTACCCAATATTACTGATTACTTGCTTTCAACAACAAATTGTTTCAGCATTTGACGCGCCGTTAAACTTCCAGTACAAACAACAAGAACAACGCTTTTTGACTTGGTCTTTATCTTACACTTTCGGTTTGAGCTTTACTTAACGTGAAGAACAACAGAGTGCAAAAACCGCACACCCTCACCGTTTACTCTTTTGATTATAGATAAATTTAGTTTCGCACGCATTGTCATCCTGTATCCATATGGCTCGGCTCAATGTAAATGAGGTGAAAATAAACGCCAGTCATCAAAGCCATCCGTTGAACCAGAACAGTTTACACCATCGTGATTTACACTTACAGCATTGAAAAACGTAAAACTATCGACAGTTACGAAAACCTATCGATGCACGGTCGATGTACTTAGTTGGACAAAACTATCGATAGTACCATTGATAGTATCTTCACCTCTACTTGACACTTCAAACGAACGTCAAGCATCCAGCGGGAACACTTAAACTGGAACTGATTTGTCTTTTTATAAATCCAGCAGAGGAACTGGACTAACTGCACCATCATCAGAATCTTCTGATATGCTGAGCCAGAAGCTTACTACTTTATTTTAGATGTGAAACTGGACTTTCTAAAATTAGAGTGGTCTGCTGATTTACACTTGTAATCAGCATTAACATTACATAAGTAGTGTACTTAAACACTATATTTTCAGGGTACTACGTACATATTAAACAGTATGTACGTATTATATTTCGATTTTCAGCCTTAAAATCAAGTTTCAGAAAGATAATATTGTTTGTTTATAATCTAAATACTATATAACCCGATTATTTTTATTTGAATTTGTGAATAAGTGAGAACCTAACCCCATATTGTTCGTATAAAATGCCTCCGGTTTTACGCAAATTTGGCATACACACCCATTTCGCGGAACGTTTCTGTCGGATATACCGAGATCTACCTCTATCTTTTTAATCAACATATCTTTTCGCTGGGAACATATTTCTGTTCCTTCAGTATGATTAGGCAGTTGCAGTGAGGGAACACTGTCAACTAGCATTACATTAATTTATATTTTTTTCTGGAGAAGTTACTATACAGCAAGATAACCAAAACCTAATGAAAACAAATGTCGAACATTTTAGATTTTTTTTTTTCGATTTCAGTTTAAAATATTTGCATAACTTGATAGCTCGTGATCAAAATTTGTGAGAGAGGTGTCAATTCAAAAACCTTGAAAACATTCCACAAAAAAACAAGTAACCGTTTACAATACATCGGTAGGTACCCAATGATTATGAAACGTGATTTCTGTATCTTCCTTTCGTCAGGTTGGAAGTTTCATTTAGTGTAAAAAATCACAAATTCCAAATTCAGAAATTTCTGTCAACATGACTTACGACATGTCCACGTTTTTAAACATTTAAGCGGTTTCTTTTACGTTAAAAAAAAGAGATATTACGAAAATAGTTTCACAAGGTTTTCCTATTTTAAGCTATTAACTGCGTAAGAAAGTAACCATGAAAGAAAGAAACATATATACTGAGAAAGTCCATAAAAAACCATCTCAGTTTCAGGACACAGAATATTAGGAAATACTTGGTTGAGGAAATTTTTCAAAATTCTTGTGTTATGAAACCTACAAAATTTTCCTAAGAATTTGGTTTAACCAGGCGCCAACCAATGTAAGACTCGCAGATTTAGGTAATATTTCTGATCTCACATACCAGCCATTTACTTTCAACAATTCGTTTTTCTTCGACATCCAATGGATTTCTTTTTAAACCACAAATTATAGGGACAAAAGGAAGCATCTCATGTTTTCTGTCTTAAAAATCCCTTCACACATACAGGTGTTCTCCTGCTCGACTCTTCCCTAATCACGAATCAACTAGTCTCCCTTTCCTAAAAAAGCAACCAACCTTGAATAGAAATACCTGTAACTGTGTATTTTTCTGACATACACCATAAAACAATTTGTTGACTTCTTAAATAATTTGTGTTATTGCAACAGATGACAATCGTAAAGGTTGATTTAGTCCTACTGAATGTGATTTATCACAGACGTGAAAAATCAAATCAATAAAATAATTCACATTTACTAGATCATAAAAATTATTATATTTTTATAAAAACATTCTGCTTGAAACTTACAAGTAGAGTTTGGTCCTTGATGCTGAGAATCAGCTGGATTTATGTAAACAAACCGGAGCTACGCAAAAAAAAACAAATTGGGAACTACTTCATATTGATCCACGTTTCTTTCCTTTTAACTCTTACTCTCTGTAAAGGTTTTATTTAAAGGTTAATTAAATGTCATTCGACTATTAAATTTGTTCGCTCGTTTTCAGCTTTTTGTTTCGTACTTCATATTTTTGTATTTACTTTGCCCCTTTTGGTTTATTTCGTGTATATTGGTCTTCTGTTCAAAAGTGACAAAGCTTTGCCACAGCTGTTTGTCAAGTGAACAACATCAATTTACCTTTTAATTAATTTGTTTCATTCATAAACGGTATATCTTCTGTGTCTCTAATTGTTTTAAATAATTCACGCTTACCTACATAGGTATATTTCCATTAAATTTAGCAGTGGATAAAAAAATATTTGGAATGTTCAAGAAAAAGGAATATAATGAACACCCGTTCATCTGCCCCTCTATCATCCTTCTCACTAGGTAAACCGACCATCCTCGCTCCATTTGTTTTTATTTCATTGAAGAATAAGTCATTTTCTTTCTCGTATTTACCTGTTCTGCTGTTCCCGAACATATTGTTTCTCAATGCATTGATTCTCTCCCCACTCCTGCTCTGACACAAATGACATAACCTATGTAACGAGGTGCATGATCGGGCATTCCCCACAGTGGCATAGATCACACCACTACTATGAGGTTCATTTAATTTTAGATTTTTAAAGAAACAGAATAAGTACGGAAAAAAACGAATTGTTCTTGATAAAAAAAGAAAAATTGGCGATTGTAAAAGGTTTGAAGGAAGGGAAAACTGCTACTTACTTGTCAGACGAGTACGGAAAAGGACAATATACAGTAAATAACTTGAGAAGACATTCTGGAAAAATCGAAAGATATGCAAGCAAGTTTGGAACCACAGATGGAGCATCTTGGGAAACATTCCAAAA
This sequence comes from Macrothele yani, assembly GCA_039090855.1. NCBI lineage: Eukaryota > Metazoa > Arthropoda > Arachnida > Araneae > Macrothelidae > Macrothele > Macrothele yani. The sequence continues at coordinate 165,070,388 of CM077034.1, forward strand.
ACTTTTCGTTTTACAGTAAAATGTTGGAAAGATATGATTTTATATTAAATAGATCGATAATGTTTGTACTTTCGTTCCACTAAAGGGCTCTAATCAGAAAAGCTTTGACTAGGCTTTTATACGAAAAAATGGGTAAACTGCTGTATGGTAGGAAATGTGGAGTTCATCTGAAACTGACATACTAGATTTTAAGTCTTACGAATGATGCACAATACTGAAGGCATATTTGTGCGACTCCGCCTGCCGTAGCTGTAGAGCCAGAACATTTGCTCCGCTGGTTTGCTTACATGCCGTTTCTATTGGTTTTGCTTTTATTTGGTGGCATTTGAGCATAACTTTGTGACCGATAATCATTGTGATATGATTAAGGTAACTATTATAGTAAAAAAGGTAAGCGTTATAAGAAGATACCTATTGTGGCAATAAAAAGCATATAAATTTTTAAGATGACAATCCGTTTTTTTTTTTTGTGTGTAAATATGACAAGGATGGTAAGTCAGATAACATCCGAAAACTAAAAACTTTCATCGTCCTACAGCGGGAATAGTATCCGTGTATCCCAGACAGCGCCCGGGTATACTATCATGTTATCTGGGAGACGCGGGTTCGATTCTCGGTCTAGAACGACGAAATGTTCAAGTTTCCGGATATTATCTGGCTTACCGTCCTTGTCATATTTACCCAAAGAAACGCATTGTCACCTTTAAAATTTGTATTGTATGGCATAATCCCGTATTCCATTCATGATAAAAAGAATATTGATGTGTGTTCGTTTGTTAGCAAACTTTACGACCACAATTCTGCGCTATTATTTTGTAAGAAAGATGCCGAATTGTGCCGTTGCTCTGGGTCCATCGCAGATAAAGAAAAAAATGAACTGGGATTATTTATCACGCATTCCCAAAAGATAAGATATTGCAAAAATCAGGTTACTCAATTGTAAATGAAAAGATGTGAATATGAAACATTCCAGAATTTTCTCTAAACATTTTTAGAGATAATGGTGAGCGTGCTTTTAAAGACCCGTTTGCGTATCTTCGGATACGAATTCGATCTGAAGAAACCTTTTCAATATTCTAAACAAATACGTTCGTTTACTGCAGTAGATGTTGAAACATACAGGTGGAATCACCAAAATTTTAGCGACTTTCTAAGTTAATTTGTATTCAACAATATCTCTCTTGAAAAATGCAAAATTTTGCCGACGTTGGCTTAGACCTAAATCCTTCAGTTTTATAACTCGAGCTTGAATTTTTATACGGAAGGTAATTACCTGAGAGCAACATTTTGTCCATCTTTGGCTAAGATTAAAGAATCCGTGTTTACAAGTCTTATAAGCTTATTTTATAGGGAAAAATCTACTTCCAGATTAGAACACGAGAATACGTATGTTACCAGAAAGATAGTTTTACGCACTGCATAAAAGCCTCAGAGAAAATCCGCTTAGCAACAATAGTCAATTTCATTGCATGAGTTTAGGCAACATTCAAAAATAAAATAAAATGTTTTCACGCTTAAAACTTTCATCAAATAATTTTTGAAGAAAACGTCCGCAGTGCTACGTCAAAATTTGGTAGTTATGCGTACTTCAAATATTAAATACAGTTAAATAATGATTCACATAGTTTAACAATTGTTAACATGCGATTACGAAGATATCATTTCATAAACTTCCCATGGACGATTACAACTCCTGAATATTTCGAATCAGACAGCATTTGGAATAAATCACTCGAACACAAACGCTGGATCTATACTGAGAAACGAAATTAGTTCTTGATATTGAATTAATTGTTGGTTTAGAAAGATGAACCGGTTGATGAGTCGGAAACATGTGCAATGGCGCAGCAGTTTGGTAAAACGTTTTAAGAGACTTTTACTAAAACAATATGTACGCAATCGAGAGATTTAAGCAAAATTCTGAATTTCTGTGTTTTCTAAACCTTGACAATGGTTTAAATTTCTCGTTACAATTAAATCACTTTTTTATTCAAAAAAATATATATTTGAATAACCTCCTAACTTGTTTGCAAAAATATATGTAAAGTTATACTGAATATATATCTGTAGCGCTCAGAACTATTTATTTGAAACAAAATTAATTACGCTGCCCATGTAGCGCAGTGGTCTAAGCGTACGACCATTCGTCTGAGGCGGGTACGGATTCGAACCAAGTGTCCCAGGAATGTTGTGTTGGTCTTAATGTGATGGCTATCTCCCTTCTCTACAACAAGTGTCCCTGAATTAGGGCAGGCGACTGCTTGTAGTCCATTGAGTTGCTCAATGTGCTCGTTAAACTTCCAATAAAAATAAATATTCACACAAAATAACCCGACACGCGAAAAAACATATATGAAAGATTTTCAAGTGGTAGAAATGATGACATTATTTATAAATGTGGAAAAAATTATTTACTAGCAGAAGATCCATTTTGCAGTTCAGATACAAGGGAAACTAAATTTCACAGTCTGAGCCTTGTAGAAGGTTCTACAAACCTGATGGCAAATGTTTAACAGTAACATCGCGTTCAAAATTGTTATTGTGGTCAGACCGGAATTAACTGACAATCGCTTGTGAAACAAAGTCGGAGCAAAAGTAAAAGATGATTGTTCGTGTTTTCAAACCATGTGGTCCGAGGTGACCAGCGTTTGTTGAAAACTCGTGGCGAAAGGTTTCAATCTGCTGTAAGGTATTGTATTTGCAAACGAGAGGTTTATAAACATCGGGCAAAATTAACACATCGCTAGAGGCATACCGAAGATTTAGTACGGAAGTGTCGTTGTGTAGATTGAAAATTCAGAGGGCAAATTTATTCAAAATAAGGGTATAGTCTCATTCCTCGGAATGACGCGGAACAGAAGTGTGACGATTGCTTTTATTGAAATTTTAACGACCACGTGAGCAACTCAATTGGATATAAGCAGTCGCCTCTCCATAAATTAGGGCCACGGGTTCAAAGGAAGAGACGGAGCCGGTGCCGTAATGCAAGCACCAAATTTATGCTTCACCGGGATTCGAACCTTGACCCATCACGAACAAATGATCAGAAGCCATCACTCAGACCACTGCTCCACCGAGGCGGCGTGACGATTTGGCAAAGGAACAAATCAGTCATGGAGTGAGTTGATGACAAATATATTATATGATGCTGAACATTAGTTGAACAAACGGTACTAGGAGTAGGAGATCACACTGAATATATGCGTGTGTAACTCCTCCTCGCAAACAGCAGAAATCCTGTGAGTCAAGAATTCGGAGTAAATGCAAAGTCGCTGTGAACGTGAAACGCGTAAGGTTTCCTGCTGATTGCATAACACATACTGGACCAAATCTGCGAAGTTCCGTTTACTGGTGGAATGAAGATGTGTGACGGTGAAAAAGTCAGGTTATTACAGCGATGATAGATTTTGCGGGTGGTGATGGAAAGCAGTAGTGTGGTTTTGCCTTGAAACGTAACACTGAAAGGTGCAAGAGGGATGCGGAAGTCCTAAAATTCATTCCTTGTAGTGAAACCAGATCTTTGGAACAGTCAAGTCTAGCTGATCGATGAAGACGGAGTTTGGCGAGATTCTTCTCTACATGCAGGACAAGGAGAGAGCTGTCGGCCAAGGACTTGTTCCACCAATCAGGATTGAATAAGTATCGCCGTCACTGCACGATGAATAACTAAACAACGGTAAAGAAACCTATTCTGGTAAAACCCTTCACTTCATAAAAAATGAAGTTAAAATATCTAATAAATTTTAATGAATTAAAATTTTTAACTAGAATAGATTCTGTTCTCGTTTTTTACCTATACACACTGCAGTGATGGCGATATTTATTCAATGGAATGAATGGCACGATGTCTTTTACCTAAAATCAGGATTGAACCATATTCAGTCATGGAGATGACACCAGTTTATTTGAGGTAGATAACTCTAAATCACTCCAGCCTGTCGGTGGGACATAAAGTGCAAGTAGTCGTTTGTTGGGGAGTGTAAGAGTGAGGTGTAGAAAATAATTTAATCAAGGAGCCATAAATATGACGGAAGCCGGAAAATATTTACGATTTTCCAAAGAATAGGGGCTTAAGCGTTATCCGCCGAGGAAATGGGGATAAAGGAGACAGCCCATGTGAGAAACGGTGTAAAATTTGAAGTTAATTAAAAACCTTTCTGTGAACTAGGGAGAAGAGACTGACAGACCATGGGAAAATCGTCTATCTGTACCAAATATTTCGTAATTTAGGAGGTTTGAGCAAATCTTTAAATTCAATACGGAACCGCCCCACTGGTGATGCAATGATCAGACTGCAGATGCAACTCATGAAAGATGCATAGAATGAAAAATGTAATAAAATGGTGAAAAATTGTAAACATAAATGTTACATACATTTTGTCGATAGGAGGATCACACTTTTGTATACGTTTCCATTAAATAACGGTATCATTATCATTGTGAATGGGATCAAAATTATAATTATTCCTATTTAGTTCTAGGCTGCGTGGAGAGAACTTTCTTGATATTTTCTTTTAAATTTCTTTGACATTTGGTTTTGTTTTAATGAGATTTAGGGATCTGCAAAAAAATTGTCAAAACATTACGTTCATGCCTGTAATCAATAATGCTCGAAACACTAGCTAGATTGATTTATATGATGTTAATATATTGTTTTTCCAATTCACATTCCTAAAATTGAATACCATTGAATCAGTTTTAGTACGTATTCCTGTGTTACGAAGAAAAAGAAGTAATCAAATTAAGACTTATTTATGGTTTGAAAATTTAAAATTTATAACCATAAATTACGTAATTCATTTCGTTCTACAAAGTTCGTTTAGCTTTTACTTTAGAATGAAGAAATGGATTTTACCACGGAAAGTCAAAAGGTAACCGCAACATACCATTTAATACCGATATCTGGGGTCAAATGAACATAACGGTTGTTTCACTTCTCCACATATTTCCGTTGCAGGTAGATGCTCTTCTCGTGTCTTTCCACTGGCTTCCTTATTTCTTGGGAGAAGTAGCTTTTCGGCTTCACCCGAATTCAGGTCAGCAGCGGTTCCTTAATCTCGTCATCAGAGGTTAACCTGCTACCGCATAGAGTCTCTTTAAGCGGACCGAAGGCATGATATTCACATTGCGCAAGGCCAGAGCTTTAAGAGGAATGTGGAAGACTTGCAAACAACAATTGTTGCATTGTTTCCACCGTTGCGCCCGCTGAATGGAGACGTGAATTGTCATGATACCGCAAGAGTGTATTCGCCACCATTCCTTTTCCTTTGTTTTCAATTGCAAGTTTCAATTACTTTCTTAGTATTGCACAGTACGTTACTGTGCTATACTGCCTTTCGGTTTTTCTGAAAATGCGCTGGAACAGGTCCTTTTATTTCACAAATGAAAGTGTTAATTTTCTAGGCAGAGGGCAGTCGTTTGAATTAGTTTCTTTACTGGATGAGACTGGTGTTTCCATCGCATGACGGTGTTTCCATCTCTTGGCTTATGGTTCACAGTGAAAACCTCATGCCTTGTCGACGGTGGCAACTCGCTCCGAAGCACTTGGATCTTCTTCATAACATTTCAGAAATTGGGTGTTATCATACAACTGCTATTGCCTGTGCAGATCAGCAAGGTTTTTGTTCAAACATGATGTGCAAAATTTACAGTACCCCAACTTATAGTGCATTCTTGCATGTGAGGATCCACAGATGCTATCCAAATTTGCAGCAACAGCAGACAATGTAATCCGTGT
>CM077034.1:165676224-165871259 GCA_039090855.1 Macrothele yani
GATATATACATTTAGTCAAAAGTAATGTATAGTTAATGACCTTAAACACTTCTTTCTCATTCCGATAAATGCAGTTCATTTATAATTTACTTCAGTTATATACACTGGAGTGCAAAGTTTAAGGACGAGACGGTTTTTCGAATGTAACGTCGTGCAGAAGCCCTACACTTCGACTCAAATCATACCATAAGATCCCCAAGATGTGAGAATATGGGACAAGTGTACGAATCCGTCCAAACAAGGAATCCAAAGGATACAAAGGCACTTGATTAAAAAGGTAGCTTCGAGAACAACTGGACAGAAGACAGAAACTTCCATGTGAGAAGCGGCTGCCAAGAAAAATCCAGTCTTGTGTAGGGGATATGATCACCCCTGATTGCGTTGCAGGTATTACAACGTATGTCCGTGCTGAGGACGAGGTTGTCAAGGAGGAATTGAGGCATCGCGACCCATTCCTCTTATAGCGCCAACCGCAGTTGCGGAATCGTTGCAGGCGGCTGGTGACTTGCTGCCAAGCGTCTCCCGAAAAGGTCCCTCACGTGTTCGACTGGATGTAGGTCCGGGGACCTTGCGGGCCAATCCATGCGTTGAATATCTTCACTCTCCAACAACTCTACGACAGACACTGTACGATGAGGTGTAGCGTTGTCGTCCTTGAAGAGAAACTCAGGACCCACAGCACCTCTAAACGGACGCACGTGAGGCAGGAGAAACTCGGTGCAATAGCGGACGCCAGTGACTGACCTTCTTGGAAGATGTGGAGGTCAGTACGGCTACCAAGCATGATACCGGTACAAACGAGAAGTCCGCCAACTACACACCGGTCCCTTTCTTTAAGCAGAGTATGAAGAACTTCCACGCAAAAGATTGCTTTTGAATTTCAAACACTATGATAAAAATTTAAACTTATGCAAATTTATTAAAAGAAACAGTGCTTTAAATAAATTAAAAGCAATAATATTGGACTATCTAGTTACATATCTTCCAGCTGAATTTTTTTTGTCTTATAAAACATGTTTTTAAGAAGAAAAAGAAAAACTTCCTTTCTACCATTTTGTTCCTACTGCAGTCAAGTCAATTTGCTGACGCCGCCTCGGTGGCGGAGTGGTCTAAGCGATATCCTCTGATCATTTGTCCGAAAGGGGTCAGGGTTCGAAACCCAGTAAGGCATGGATGTTGTGTTTGTCTTACGGCACTGGCTCTCTCTCTTCCCTGAAAACAGTGATCCTAAATTAGGGACGGGCGACTGCTTATAACCCATTGAGTTGCTCACGGTGGTCGTTAAACCTCCAATAAAAACAAAAGAAAAAAACAAAACAATTTGGTGTCTTTTAGTTCATGTAAAAGATCGAATCATTGCAAAAAGAAAAACAGAACTTATTCATCCCCATTTCAATCTTTCACTGTCTATCCTATGCCATTTTCTTCTTTTTGATGTTTTTCAAGAGAAAAAAAAAATTGGGTTATAAATTGTTCCTCAGCAAAAAAAAAAAAAAAAAAAAAAAACACAAGTTTTAGTCAAAGAAAAAATTAAATTTAAGAAAAGCATCACTACTTACATGCATCAGTTAGAGGGAGTGATATATTAATTTTTCATTTGTCTATTTACTTCATATGAACATGTTTATGGATGATCAAAATCAAAAGTGCTGGGTTATAAAATAAGATGACATTGAGTGCTGTTTTGTTCATTCAAGTCATACTGTATGTAGAGATAGCTGTTAAAATTATAATTCATTGAGTATAAAGGTAGCACTGCAATTTGGATGTCTGTGGAAAAGCAGCGATGGTCTTGTAAACTTAAAACATTTATACCCCCTTTATTTCTTATACTATATGTAATATTTACTTTGCATCAGCTCATGGGATAAAAATATTTTTCAATAACAGTTTTAGGAAGTTAAGAAAAATATGAGGGAAAGATAATGCAGTATACTTAAATTTGTATTTCTGCAACTTCATGTATTAATGTTCATGCTTGGTGAGCTTATATACAATGTGTCCGAGAATTATTGGATACATTACAAAATTATATAAAACAAAACATTAAACAGATACAAAGAAACTGACTGTACTAACTTATGTACAGTGTAACCACACAAGTTAATAAATTTCAATGTGAGATCCCTTGGTTGCTCGTAGTACGTCCAAGCGATACTCAGTTTCATGCCATGTATTGGCAAGCATCTGAGGAATTATGGAATTAATAGCAGCTGTGATAGGCTGCTTCAGTTCTTGCAAATCAGTACAAGCCGTTTGATAGACGCGGTCCTTCACATAACCCCACATGAAATAATCCAATGGAGTTAGATCTGGAGAGTTCACGGAATTGGACCACCATGCCCAATCCATCCGTTGGGGAAATGCTATTTAGGCACTTACGTACAAACGTTGACCAATGCGGTGGCGCGCCGTCTTGTTGGAAAACAACATCATATCTTTTGATCTGGGATATAGCAAAATTTTCTAGCATATCCAGGTAAATGTCACTATTTATGGTTTTTTTGCCAAAGACGAAAGGGCCAATCACTTTTCTTTTTGATAGGGCGCACCACACATTAACTTTTGGAGAATCATGCTCCAGTTCAATAGCAGCACGAGGCAGTTCACTGCCCCATATCCTACAGTTGTTACGATTCATCATATCTGATACATGAAATGTGAATTCATCACTAAAAATTACAGTACTGAGAAAGTTTTCGTCGTTTTCCACTCGATGCAGCATATCCACAGCGAAATCGTATCGCAGAGTGTGATAGTTTACATGCATCTTTTGCACTATTTGAATTTTATAATCATGAAACTTTAATTTCTTGTGCAAGATATCGTGAACTGTCGATTTCGTAATGCACAGTTCTATGCTTGGTTTATTAACGGATTTCCTGGGGCTTCGTCGGAAACTTTCATTAACTTGGTCAACCGCTTCACCGCTGACGCTGGGCCTGCAGGCTCCTCCACGATGTTCTACATTGCCAGTTTCTTTAAACTGTTTCATCCCCTGCTAAATTGAATTCATTGGTGGAGGATTACAACTATACTCTACACGGTACCGTCTTTTAACTTTAATGACAGACTTTAATTCCGCAAGCCATAACATACACATCGCCTTCTGCTGTACGGATGACATAACTACTGATTGCGCACTTCTCACACATTCCTCATCAGGCCCCACCTAGCGCCATCTATCGGATTCTCGGAATAACAATTCTGCAAACCAAAAATATAGAAACTGTGTTAGTAATATGTGAAATAGAAAAACAGACAGTGCTCATAGTTTTTTTTTTTGTACATAAATTTGTAATGTGTCCAATAATTCTCGGACACCCTGTATAATACCATATTTTATATTTACGATAAGAGCTGATTTTTGTCGAAATTGAGAACTTACTAATTGCAATTTGATTTTGAAATGTGTTCATACGTCAATATTCTTTCTGCATTATTTATGCAATACATTATGAGTTGAATCAAATGCCGTACTTTCCAATAGCCATGTATTTTCCACCAACTTCCACAATCGCAGAGGGCATTGCTAGCTCAATTGATTTCCTTCATTTTTTTTTTTAGAAGTGACAGCATTACATTTGTCCATCTACCTCCCTCCAATGCATTTGGTTTCATCCCATGGTTATTTTTTTGTTATGTTCAGGAAGTAAACAACTGTTCCTGTGCATGAGACAACTGTCTTACATGAGACGATCCTGCCTGTGTTTCAGCATTTCGTTTTGGTTACTTCGACAGTATCCGAAATTTAAATCAGGGTAAGTTTGTCAGTAATAAATTTGCAAGATTACTTTATTTGCTTTGGCTTTTTAGTTGGTTTTGTTTCATTTGTGTGTCAGAAAACATAAAACAAGTTGCATGCTTCTCTTTCCCATCTGCTGTTTGATACACTATATGTGTAATGATGGCAGCAAGTTGCTTGTGCTGTCTGCAAACATTTTACTCATCTCAATTCCTGATATTTTAGCATACTGTTGTCTTGCATCAAAGGACTGGCTGTAGGGGTTCAGTTTTCTTTGGGGAGAGTTATTTAACGCTAAATTTGTTTTTGTCTTGAGTCTAAAATATAATTTTGAAGAAACTTATAAATATTTCATCTGACATAATTTTAAGATGGTAATTAGTAAATAAAAAGACACATTAAAGATTTATATCTTTAGGTATGTTTTGCACTGCTCATTCTTTCAAAAGGCATGAATCCTTAATATTGCTTGTTTTAACGTATAATTGGTAGAGAAACAACTATATGCATCAAACTATTTAGCAGTGGCTACTATGCATTTATGATGCAAAACACTGTAGGGCTATTTTATCCATTAATAAGTGACAAGAAATAGTATGCTGAAACAACTAGCCAAATACAGATGGCAAATTAACTTGATTATCCACTTATATATATATTTTTTTATTTGTTGAACGCAACTGATCAGATCGACTTAGAGCTGGATTCAAAAGTAGTTTTCAAAACCTGTTCAGTTAATGTCATCAATTGCAACGCAATTTGTATTGAAAACAGAATCAAAACCCCTTTTCATGCATATTTCTTTACTTTCAGTGTGACTAGTTTAACCAATATACACACTTCAGTTCATGCAGAAGAAGTGAAAATTCACATAATTCGAAAATTTTATATTCTTAGATTTCAATTCCATAAATAAATGGTGTGTGCTCAGTAAAAAAAAGCAAACATAAAATTAATTTCAGTAAATTTTAGGTTATGGTGTGAACGTACTTCAATGATGCTGCATGTTTTGGAAAGGCCTCCTGTTTTAATATTACCTCGGTGAGAGAGATTTTTGCAAATTTAATGGTAATACATCTTTTGGACACAAAACTTGCAACTAAAAATATTTTCTGTGGTCAATGAAATTGCATTACTTTCATGCAGTCAATGATAGGAAATGTGAATTATTTTCTGAGCTGTCTTTAGCACAAAAGTGTACAGTATGAACACTTTTAAATGAAAACAGGTTTTCTGTGGTATTTTATGATATTAACACTGATTTTTGCTGACACAATTTATTTGAAGTATCTGCCAAATCAGCTAATAATTTAGAACCTATCTGCAAAATCTGCTAATAATTTGAAAACTATCTGCGTACGTCTACATTCTGCTACTCTAACCATAACACACAGCTTTGTTAAGTACAGTGTATTAACAGATAGTGTAACTTTTAGATCATCCTGCACAGACACACACATACACACTTTTGCAAGTGGATGTGGTCAGAATATTTTGATATGTGAAATATAAATAGAATGAAAATACCAACATTTACCACAATAAAAGGTTTATTATGCATTGACTATAGTTTCGCACAGCGTTTGTGGTTCGACATCATCAGGATGAATGGAGCATAAACATTCAAATCATTGTAACATTTTGTAAACTTTTAAATCATTGTGGAAAATTTTCCCAACAGACGGAAGGCCTTGCAATGGGCAGCCCACTGTCGCCTATTTCATGCAAAGTCTATTTGTGTCTTTTTGAGGACAAACTTTTTCAGCTTGTCACATTTGATCTGTAGATTCGATATGTAGATTATACTTTTATTCTCTGGAATAGCATGAACTCGGAAATACCTAAATTAGTTGAACTTATCAATTAAATTGATCCTCATACAGTACATATGTGAGACTGAAAATAATGGCTGCTTACCATTCTTTGACGTCCTTGTGCCACGCTCTGAAGGATACTTTAGTTCAACAGCTTATCGAAAACCATTTGCTGTTCCCTTATTCCCACATGCAAAACCAAATCACCCATGGAAACAAAAAAATCTCCGCCTTCTACACATACGTATATTGGGCAATACACATATGCTCTACTTGCTCACGGGTAGTCGTTAAACCTCCAATAAAAAAAAATAAAAAAACAACAACATATGCTCCACTGAGGATTCCTTGCAGAAAGAGCTTGATTTTCTTAAACGAATTGCAGTACACAGAGGATATAGCCTTTCCGTTATAGATAAAGCTGTCCAAAAATTTAGGAAACTGAAACCAGTCTGCTCGCTCATGCCAATATACCTTGCAATACGAGAGAATTGGGCGGTTTATACCTTCCAATACGAGAGATTTGCTTTGAGATTTCAAAAATTCTCAAAAGTTTTAATTTCAAAGTCTTTTTTAAACCCATCGACAAGATACATTTTTACAGATCAAAAGACTACGTTGAAGACATAAATTCCTGGGGAATTTATCAGATACCTTGTGAATCTGGACTTTCATGTATAGGACAGACCCGCAGGGCATAAGTTTCTGTGTGAAGGAACACAAGGCTTGCATACAGAACTGTGAACTGAAGAAGTCATCTGTAGCCCAACATTGTCACAAAAATAACCATAAATTTTTGTTTGGAAATGCTACGCTTATTGGAAAATCTGATTCGACTGTCAAGCTTAATGTATTAGAAGCTTTCCACATATACCGGAACTCTTCATGGTTGGTCACCAACATGACATCAACCCCATTTCTTTCAAGCGAGTGGAATCAACTCACAAAAAACCGTGACTGACCAGAACTTTGATGATGTCACAATGATTAGAATGTTATGCTCCATTCGTCTTGATGATGCCGAGCCTAACGCTCTGCAAAACTATAGTCAATGCATAATAACCCTTTGATTGTGGTAAACATTGGTATTTTCATTCTATCTCACCACCACAAGTTCTGTAGTCACAAATTATATATATGTGAAATATAAATCTCTTCTGTTAAAAATGTTCATACCAAATTGTGATCTTAGTTTTTCATAATGAAAATGAAAAGCCTAATACAAAGTCATCATCATCATCATCATTGTCAACCATTATCAATCCACTGCTAGACGAAGGTCTCCCCAAGTTTCCTCCACAACGGTCTGTCTTGTGCCAGTCTCCTCCATGTCACTCCCGCATACTTTCGAATTTCATCCACCCATCTTCCATGTGGTCTTCTTCTGGGTCTTTTCCTGTCCCTTGGAATCCAATCTAAAATTTCGGCTGTCCATCGATGGTCTGTTCTTCTGGCAGTATGTCCAGCCCATTGCCATTTCAGGGATTTACCTCTGATCATGATGCCTTCCACTCTTGTCATTTTTCGGATCCACGTGTTCCTCTTCTTATCTCTCCTGGTTACACCAAGCATGCACCTCTCCATGCTGCTTTGAGTTGTCTGCAGCCTTTGTATGTCTCTTTTAGCTAAGGTCCACGTCTCTGCACCATACGTAAGCACTGGAAGGATGCATTGATCAAACACTTTTCTTTTAAGACATAATGGCATATTGCTCTTGAAAATTATGCTGTTTCTTCCAAAAGCTCTCCAGGCAAGTTTTGTACGCCGATTAATTTCTTCACCAATGTGACCCTCACTTGATATCTGCTGTCCAAGATAAACGTACGTGTCTGTTATCTCCAGCTTTTCTCCATCAATCGATAAATCTTCATTTCTTGTAAAAGCATTGTACATCACTTTTGTCTTCTGAAAGTTCATTTTTAATCCCACTTCTTTACTCTTGTCAGCAAGTTCCTGGATCATACTCTGTAGCTCTGATGGGGTAGTTGCAAAAATGACTATGTCATCAGCAAAACGAAGGTGGGTTAGATAATCTCCATTAATCTTTATCCCTTTGTTTTCCCACTTCAGTGGTTGAAAGACATTTTCCAATGTGGCATTAAAGAGCTTCGGAGATATGGTGTCACCTTGTCTCACTCCTTTTCCAATTTTTATGTGTGTCGTATTTTCAAACAGCCGAATCTTTGCACTTGCATTTTCATAGATTTTATTAATAATATTAATGTATGCATCTTCAATAACGCAGGATTTCAGAGCCATTGCAACTGCTGATGGTTTCACCGAATCAAAGGCTTTTTCATAATCGATAAAAGCCATGCACAATGGAAGTTCATATTCCCTTGCTCTTTCAATTAGTTCTCTCAGTACGTGGATATGATCTATTGTGCTGTAGCCACTCCTGAATCCAACTTGTTCTCTCGGTTGAGCCATGTCCAGTGTCACCTTAAAGCTGTGTGAAAGAACTTTAGTGAAGATTTTATAAACCACTGCTAGGAGGCTGATAGGTCTGTAGTTCCTGAGATCCTCAATGTCACCTTTTTTATTTAGCAAGATCATTGTAGCGGTGTTCCAATCCTCAGGAATTTTCCCTTCATTAAGGCATCGAGTGAAAATTTGGGCGAGTAAAATTTCTATTTCTCCACTTGCTTCTTGTATGATGTCTACAGTAATTCCATCTTCTCCTGGAGCTTTTCCCCGCTTCATGTTCTTGATTGCATGTGCAACTTCTGCTGGAAGGACTGGAGGAACTCTGGTACTGGTATTTTTTATGATGTCTGGAGTGCATGTATCATCCCTTTCATATAATTTGGAGTAGAAATCTTTCACTCTTGTCAAAATTTCGCCTCTATTTCTTGTTACAGAACCATCTTCTTTTCTCAGTGCCATAATCTGTTTTTCCCCTTACTGAGATGTCCCTTTGCTATCTTTTGGCTTTGGTTGTTTTTAATTGCTTTCCTTACTAGTTCACAGTTGAATTTCCTTACGTCTTCAGTGATACTTTTTCGTACTGTCTTGCATAGCTCTATATATTCCACTTTTGAAGTCACATCTTCTTTAGTTGTCCTCATCACGCTTCTTTTTTGCACCAACATTTTGGTTTTTCCTGATAATTTGTTCACATGCAATTTGTTCTTAGACCCAGCTAATTTTGTTGCTGTTTCCATAAGAGCTTTGGTTACTTTTCTGTTAACTTCAGAAATATCCACTTCTTCCGATGTAAGGCCTTCTAAAGCAGAGAATCTGTTCTTCAGTTCCAATTTGAAGGTATTATGGGTTTTTTAAGGTTGGTTATGTCAATACCTTTTGTTTGTCTTATGAGCTTGCTACGTTCGAGTTAAGTGTTGAGGTGCATCTTACATCTCACCAATCTATGGTCACTGCCTGTGTTGAACTTGTTTAGCACAATGCAGTCTTCTATGACGAATTTTTTGTTACACATAATAAAATCAATTTCACTTGTCGTCCCATTTGTATGTCTCCATGTCCATTTCCTGTGTGGCTTTTTCTTGAAAAAGGAGTTCAAGATGAAAAACCCTTCTGCCTCTGCAAACTCTACGAGAGTATTTCCACGCTGGTTTCTGTTGCCATGACCGAATTTACCTACTGAAGTTTCATTCTGTTGCCGTTGCCCTATTTTTGCATTGAAATCTCCCATAATTATCTTCAAGTGCTGCTTACCTTTATTATTTACATCACGAATTTCCTCATAAAATTCTTCAATTTCTTCTTCAGCATGACTTGTGGTGGGTGCATAAGTTTGAATAATATGAGACTGGTATCTTCTCGAGAGTTGGATAACGAGTCGTGCAGCTCTGTCAGAGGAACTTTCAACTTCTACAACTTTTTCCTTCAGTTTCTTGTTTATTATAAATCCAACACCACTAGTTCTGCCAGTATCTGTCCCACGATAGTAGAAGAGCTGTCCACTTTTCAGTTCAATGAGATCTGAATTAGAAGATAGGGAGCGTCCGTTATACGTCGCCAAGGTCAGCATCAGATGGCAGCCAAGTCCGGTCCTCCGGTGATTCTTAGCTAATTCTGCCTTCATGTCGCACTGGCCGCTGCCTTGGCCGGGTACATTCCAGCTGCCGGAGACTGAGGACCAAGATTTAAGTTGTGGAGTCATTTTGGAGGGTTTGGCCATAACTCACCACGCTGGCCAAGCGGGTTGGTGAGTGTAAGATATTATTTCCTCTAATCCCGATGGTATAGTTATACCGCTATTGGCGGTCGTCAGAGCCCCTTTAGTGGGAACAGGATGTACCACGAGAAAGCGGGGTTGACATTTGTCACTGAGAGGCTGTGATGTTACGCATCACCTGACCTTACATCCCAATACAGAGTATATTAATGTAAATAAATTCTATAAAAAAATTGAAATATATTTAAACTAATGAAAGCTTCAAGAAAAATGTGATGAAGTTAGTGAAATTTTATTCCATTTATGCATTGTTGCTAATGTAAGAAGGTTCGCAGCTTTAGTATATTTTGGTAAAGTAAAAATAAACGATCTTTCTGTGAAAAGAAATTAGGTTTCTAGGTGAAAGTGTACTAATATAAATGGTTACTAGATGTGGATGTTTTTTGTGTTCATTTATTGTTTATATGTACTTCATCATTCTAAAATTTGATTTTGAACAGATTCAATAAAACCACACACATACACATCCAGCATTTTTTCAGATTGTGAAATTTCTTACATTTACTTTTTATGTGGAAAGGGGTGTTCTGTCAGAACTAAATAACGATAAAAAAAGTTGATAATCAGAAAAGTTTGTTAATGCCCTTTTGCTATTCTTTTCTGTCCAGCAGCCCAGATGAAAAGAAATATTTATCAATCGAAATATCGAACCCTTTGAGCTTTTACCCAGGAATTTTTCCTCAACAAAGTTATCTAAAGTTAGATTCGTAATACTTTGAAAATTCTTTTTGCTGACTATCACAACAAACATTTTCTCTTCAGCTGTTTTTGTAGTAGTGTCTATACAAAATACAATAATTGAGGTCCCAGAGATCCTAAACAAAAATATATTTAAACAGATTCAATAACATCGCTTCAATTAATTACTTCACTGTGGGTACAAGGGAAGCTTTAATTCATAACCATTTCTATGATATTTAACACCATGTGTGTGCATCAAATTGTAACAATCTCTGATGCCGGATTGCCTGTGAATACATAAGTCATTTCTTTGTATTGTACAAATGAAGGAAGGAAATAGAATAGTGGTGAAATATTGTACATTAAGATGCTGTGAAAGCTTTGGTAAACTTAGCCCCAGAAAGAACATGTATGAAGTGCAATTATTATTTTTCTCCCTATACTTTTTAAACTGCAGGTTTAAAAGCATATCAGTTTGCTTCCATAATAGAAAGCTTGATTTGTATTGTTTATTTTTCATTAATGCCATTTAAAAAAAGGCATCAGTGAAATTATTTCCTTCATGGAAAACATACACGGTTGTATCAGATTAATATGACCTCCTACCTGATAATGGGAATAACCACCCTTGGCCTGGATGACAGCTCGGCGAGACGGAGTAGTATGGACACAATGAGGCCCTGGAACATTGCCCGAGGCACACGGGCCGATCGGGACTGCAACAGAGCACGAGGGTCCTGGAAATGGCATGGTTTGTGGGTCAGCACGTCAAACCTGTCAATCCAAATAGTTCCACAAGTGCTCTATGGGATTGAGGTCGGGCGATTTCACCGGCCAAGGGAGAGCAGAGACACCACTGTCATGTTCCTGGAACCAGTCATGTACCCCCTTAGCGACATGACAGGGCACATTGTCCTGTTGGTAGACACCATCACCACCAGGGAAAACATCTAACATGAAGGGATGCATGTGGTCAGCAAGGATGGACAGGTAGCCATTGGTGTTCAGGGACCCATCCAGTAGTACCAGCGGTCCCAGGTCATACCAGGAAAATATATCCCAGACATGCAAACTGCCATTGCCAGCCTGTACTTGGCCGACAAGCGTGTCCTGGTGTTAGTTTTCATGTGTCTGATGTTCTATCGCCACTGCCCGTCACTTCTGTGGAGTAGAAACGTCGATTTATCTGAGAAGGCAACCTTTTCCCACTCTTCCACTGTCCAATGACGGTAATCCCATGTGAACTGCAGACCTTGTTGTCGATGGACCTAGGTTATCATGGGTGCCTTGACAGAGTGTTGACTCCAGAGACCCATGTGTGAGAGGATTGTCTGTACTGTTATTGGGGACACGTACCTGGGTGTCCCAGTGTTCATTTGCGTGGTCAATTGCTGCACTGGTGCACATCAATTGCCCTTTACCAGTCAACGAAGGCGAAGTTCTCCATAGGGGTCGATGACTTTGGGCTCCACAGTTATGACGTCGGGAGATATTCGGTGTGCCAGCGGTCCATCCTTAGTACACCCTTACTACAGCACCTTGCAAACAGCCCGCAAATTGTGCTGTTCCTGAGATGCTTTCACCTTTGGTGTGGTAGCCAAT
The DNA here is from genome assembly GCA_039090855.1 of Macrothele yani. Lineage (NCBI taxonomy): Eukaryota > Metazoa > Arthropoda > Arachnida > Araneae > Macrothelidae > Macrothele > Macrothele yani. The sequence goes on from CM077034.1 coordinate 165,688,268, forward strand.
TATCATTCCCTTTGAACATCTGTCAAATCACTGCCTCTGTCCATTGTGTTTACTTAACACACTATGGCTCATCTGTCCTGACCGGCCACTTACATCTCCATGTGGTCGTCCTTGTCACATGCACTCTGTGACACACCTGGGTGGGTACACTGGTTTGTGATGAATTGTCCAAGCTGGGCCCAAGTTCAGCTCCTGGATACGGCACAGGTGATGTGTTTTACTATCTTATAGCATTGACTGTCTTTCCTAAAACCACTTACCAGTGGTCCTTAATTAGGGATGGAAAACTGTTTATAACCCTCAGAGTTCCTTAAGTGGTCATTAAGAACCTTAAAACAAGCTCGGAACAAAAGTATAAATTTTTTTCTGGCGTATTGTATGTACAGCAGGGCCGTAGCTAGATCTCCACCAGGGAAGGCTGATGATACATTGGGATGGGATGGGAAGGGGGGGGTCATTGTTCAAATGGCAAAGTACATTCATTCATGAATACAAATACAAGTTTTGCTTTGTGTTTTTATTCCTTTTATGAATATTTCACGACCCAATGATTTCTCCAGCCGAAAAGTAGGGGGGAAAAATAAAAAAAAAATTAGAATATGAAAAAGAGAAGAAGGATGAAGAAAACTTTGGAAGGGAAAAAAATAAATTGCATTTTCAGAATTCGTTCAATAGTGGCTAAGTGTCAGGGTCATTATCACTGGAGGAAACATAACTTCCAATAGCATGAGAAAACGATTTTTTAGTTTACTATTCTGGTTTTTTTTTCGTGAATACATGCAATGTCATCAAGGAGTTTGATGCCAAATTTTGGCTCTTTCTTCTCCATCATTAATCATGCATTCTCCTTTGCTGGTGCTCGGAGGTAGCCTCTTCTTAACAGGATGAACAGTCAAACATCCCTAGCCCTACTCAAAAACCCGTATATTCCTGCCGATAAACACTCCTCCCACACATGCATCGAAAAACTTGTACTGAAAAACAATCAACAGTAAGATGTTAAAAGATTTCTCTCTCTCGTACAAAAAAAACTCTTTAGTACTGTTCTACATCACCTAGAAGAATGTTTAGCTAAAACATTCCCATGACAACACTTCTTTGTAGGAGTATGAAATTAACCAACTGGAACTTTTTTAACAGCAGTCTAACATATGTCACAGTCAACTACCTAATGATGATGAAATGTTTTATTCATATGGCGAACTGTGCTTTTGCCCCCCTTTTTTTACGTTCTTTATCATTTCATGTTTCTCAAATAATAATAATAACATTAATAATAATACTCTAAACAATGTAGGCTAGACTAAAATCATGCTGTAAGAACATAAAAGTGTAGCTTTCGCCATCTTTACATGATATTTCAGAAATGATTAAAACATTTAAATTCTAAAATTTAATGATAGTTAAAATGACGAGTTCTTTCAAAACACTTTGTGTTTCACCATCAGGTAAAATGACATACAAGCACAACAGGGAACACTGTTTTATAGACATCAGCCATGGGGTTCAAAAAATGCATGCCCACAGCCACAATCCAGATCTAATCTCATTAATCGCAAGGCGTTTTGAAGGATCTGATGATTTTAACTATAATTAAATTTGGAATTTAAATATTGTTTTAATCATTTCTGAAATATCGTGTAAAGACGGTTAAAGCTAAACTTTTAATAATACTTTTTCTGACCCTTAGCAGCAGCAAGTCTGGTGCCCATATGGCAGAGAATCATTGGCACAGCTGTTCCTACAGATTCATTTCCAGAAAGAATTTTTTCAGTTATCCATTGTTCATGGTGTATCAGTGCATTTTTTTAATTACATGAATATATAAAGCAAAATATTTGTGCTTATAATGAAATGCAAAAGGAATTTCCATAAACCACTGAAAATAAAATTGCAGATAATTTACAATAGCATCAACTTTCCAGGGGAACTTTGCTTGCCTTGTGGGGGAGGGGTCTGAGCTTCCTCTGGCTCCCTGCTGGCTATAGCCCTGATGTACAGTCAACTCAAATCTTTTTTATATTTACTGTTTATACTATATACTCAACGTAAAATTTATTTAAATGAAATTACTCCTTTCAGATACTATAACTATTGTTTATAGTCCTATGAGTTGCTTGTGGTGGCTAAAACCACCACAAAAGAGGAAGGTTTGATTTGACAGCTGTTACATTCTAAATTAACTGGTCATAGTCCAAATACCTAGAAAGATATCAATTGATGGTGCAAAACTAGTTTGTCTGCTAGTGGTAAAGGAAGCATATTTCCAATAAATATTGCAATGAAAAGAAATAAGAGAGTTGGGATTAATCTGATTTTCATTTTTTTTTATTGGTGCTGTTTGTTTTGTGCCCCTCCAATCTGAATACCTTTGGATGAATGACAGGGAAAAGGTGATGTGGAATAATTGCATGCCGACGTTTTTGTACTGGTCATGTTGTGTTTTAAAATACTGTGCCATTCATTTTTAAAGCTTGTATAGGTATTAGCTGGTTAAAAAATACCTCTCATAAATATTTTTTGCAAATTATTTAAGACACTTTTTTCTGTGCAAGAAATGGGTTATTTATGTTAGAATAATTCTTGATGTTCACATATCACGCATAAGTTATGTAAAAATTACAAGTGGTGGGACCTTACGGTAGTGATTTCTACCTTCATCAGCCATGGAATGAAACATGTGGTATAATCATTAGTTGTTGCCAGATTTCAAAATAGCTTTACAAATGATAGGTATGTTAAAAGGTGCATCTGTATTGCAGGTGTTAGGAGTACGGAAGATTTCAATGCTTTTGCGGTACCTAAGGGCTTTTCGCTTGCTGAACAGAGCGATACATTTAACATTTTGCCAATCGGGAATCGCGGACGTATCGCTGATAGTTAAAATTGAACGGGCGGGGGGAGGGGGTAGAAGGGTTGCCTTTCTTAACATCAGCGATATGTTTCACCAATCACAGGTTGATGCTTTGTTAAGTAAGCTACCAATATAGTGGGTAACGCCTGTGAAAGTGTTGACAGAGATAGAGTAGATACCTTGTAACTCCAGGGGTTTATTGGGATCTCTGTCATTAAGGATAAGGTTAAGAAGATGTGGAGGTGGTTTAACAGCAATCCTGTAGCCAAAAGGCTTGAAAATGGAGAAAACTTTGTGAGTGAAGGCCAGACTAAAGGGCAAAGTGCCAACAAACTGAGTGGTGGAAAGCTCAGGCAGTAAACTAGTGGATCTATTCTGTGATTCAAATTTTTTAATTAGCCTATGTGCTAAGAGAGGTGGAAAGCCATGTAATTTGCCAATGGTGATGATCTGATATTTGTTTTGAAGAGCTGTTACAAATAAGGTTAGCTCTGTGGATGTATGCCTTTAATACAGTCAATTTGTATTTTCCAAAGGTGCAGGAATGGTAAGAGATGATATTATCGGTGGCAGAAGGTTTCCTGTAAACAGAGGGACCAAGTGAGAAGTCTGGGTTGATGTTAACATCCAGAAAACTAATAATGCCGATCTGTTCTTGATACGAAAAATTTATATGAAGGAATTTGGAAGTTATAGAGGATATAAGTTCAAACAGAGAGTGTTTCTGGAAATATTCTAATGTTTCATGTGTTACGTGTTTCACTGCCAATTATTCTCACTAGGGTTATTTATGTTAAACCAACAAAGCATTTTCAACTTGACTACCTTGGATTTTCATGAAACTTTGCATTTTTGTTAGCAGAAACAAGGCGTGATTGTGTGTTAAGTTTTCAATGCCATAATTTTTTAATTAGCAAAGTGATGAAGTAAAAAATTAGAAAATTTGCCAAATTCTTACATTGGAGAAATATAAATCAAGTTAATTTTACCACAGAGTAAGAAAATTGGTGTCCCTTAAGTGCCTTTTTTCAGGCTTTAAAGTGATACTTTATTGCACATTTTTTTTATTTTAAATTCAGTGTCATGCAACATTAAATTTGATGTTCAGTATATCAAAAACTGGAATTTTGATTTTTTTTATTTGTGTAAATACCCTAGAATAATAATTTGCCATAAACTGTGAATTAGCTACTGAAAAATATTACAATTTATAGAGAATCAAAAAATTACATGATGGGGTCAACATGTGACAAATATGTTTAGGAGAAAACTAGGTAATCTTCGGGAAAATGTAAAATCAGCTCAGTCAGTATCATGAAAGGAATATTTTAGCAGTTTCACTTAAAATCACAGTATGCATTGTAAAGTGTTGATTGTTAACATAATAAAGGCTTGAAACTTGGCACTGATCAGTGAATAATTTAAAACATGTTAAAAGCATTTAATTCCTAGAACCATGGTAATATTACAATGTAACTAAAAACAATATTTGTATTATAAGTAAAGCAGGGATTAGAGTTGTGTTGAAATTAATGATTTTTCTTTTTCGTGTCCTGAAAAATCCTTAGATTTTACCATTTTGTTCTGAAATTTTGAAGATATAATAATTCACTCTTAAAATTTGACCTGTCTTTTTTTTAGGCAGCTACAAATAGCAATAGTGAAAAAAGAACTTGCCCTAGATTAGAATGTTATAACTACCACTTGCAACACTTCCCACTTCGTCTCCTCCACAAGCAATAACAGGGAACAATAGTTCCTGCCAATAAAAGTGTCAGCATTTCTAATAATGGGCCAAAGTCTGGATATTAGTTTCCTCAAAACATGATGCTCCAAGCTATAATGGCAGTATTTCTCTAAATAGCAACCTAAAATGTATTTATGTGTAATTCAAAAAGTTTTCATTGCATTTGAGTAAAAATTGAAGGTTAGCCTTATATAATCTAGTTACAGAATCTATAAAACTCAGAAGATGCAAATATCTCTAAATATTGGTTCGAGATTCTAGATATTAAAGATTCAGCTGTTGGGTCCTTACTACATCATCATTTACATATCACTCAGCTGTTCTCTGGGATTCAGAGGTTAGCTCCACAAAGAAAAACATAATTTTTAACTGATTACTGTTGCTGTATCAAACTTCTCCAAGCAGGTCTAACACTATTGCATGCTAGCATACAGCTGGAAAGGAGATTTTCATTGCATTGTTACAAAGGAAAGAATTTCTTTTGGATTCATGCATCCACTCCTTATGTCTGTAACGATGCAATCTGATTGCATAAAAGCTCCATTAATTCCATTCCAGTTCCTAAACAGCTCTTGAATTATGTGAAGCAGTCCCATGCTATATATATATATATATATATATATATATATGCTTCGTACTTAGAACAGCTAAAGGATAAAGAAAAGTGAGAAAAAGAAATGGAAGGCAGATAAAATAGCTGATTTATGGAATGCAGAAAGGTTCTTGGTGATCTAGCAAAATGCGTATATCACATTACCGGAATTGCCTTTTTTACTGTGATTATAACTAAGAATATTTCTATAGATACTAGAGAAACAACCTGGCATACAGTACATTTTAACATAATGATTTATATGATATCGGAATAAGTTAGAAGTGCAAAGCCTGTTAGTGTATATCCATAAAAATCATTGTATACAATTGTGGCAATGGAAAAAGTGGTGAGATGTAATTACATTAGCACATACTACTTCTCAGTACCACCTCATACAATCTATAACTTTTGTGTTTGTAAAAAGAACACATATTTTAGGGGAGGAGAAATAACACAAATGAATAGCAGTATTGGATTTCACATAAAATATATGTGTTTCTGTAAATATACTTAAGAGGAAACCAGACTATGGGAAAAGATCAGTTCTCTATTAAACAAGTGATTTGCTCTTAAACCTGCAAATGCTTGTGATTATTTTTTTATTTATTTTCTAAGCATGTTTGTTCTAAATTTTATTTTTAAAAAATGTCAAATTTAATTTTGCTATCCATAATTTCAAATATCTTAAGTCATTGTTCAGAGTGGCATATACAGCTTATTTGTTTGTCTTTTTTAATTTCAGGATGCTGCGGAATTCATAGAAAAAGTGCAGAGTGTGGAAGAGTATGTTTCACCCTATGCGATAGTACAAATAGAGTGGAAACAAACAACAGATGCTGCTGTTCTGTTCCAGGGGAATTTTATCGCTATTGACCAGACGCTGTCGCTGTTAACTGTGCTGCTAACATTTTACTACACATTTGAACTGAACTACCTAAAAAAAAAATATATATATATATATATATCCAGACAATGGTCATACTGCCCTTATATACACTAGGTCAAAAATCAAAAAGGCTATCAGCTCATTATCATAAAAATGACAGAACAAAAAGAAACCCCATATGTTGTTTGGGAAACTAAATAAAGTCCTTATTAAAAATAAAAATATTGTCAATAAATTATTTTGCTGTATAGTGGACTGTTTGTGTTACATTTATATGAACATTTATTTTTCATTCCTATTAAAGCAATATGTTATTACTTTATGGTGAAAATTCCATTGGTAAACATAGTTCAAAATTTACTCGCAAACATCCAAAACATATTTTATCACTCAGCTCTATTAATTTCAAAAGAATAAATTTAGCTTGAGCAATCAACTGTCTTAGATGAACGTTACCCATCCTTAAGAGAAGTTTCAAAATTATCATCACATTCCAGAGGCAAATATCTGAAATAAATTTCTAATCCACAATACACACTTGGAATTCAGAGTTTGCTGACATGGTACACCTGTATTTCACAGCAATCCATTTTGTCAATGAGTTGCCCAGAATGTGTTTAAAATACATTTTGAATGTTCCCAATATGTTGGTAATGTGCTCCTAACATATTTTGCATGTATTCCCAGTCAATTATGAATGTGCTCCTGATATGTTCTCAATGTGTTCTAAAATTTACACCCGATGTGTTCTAAATTCGAACACATTAAGAACACATCAAATGTGTTCTTAATCTAGCACAGAATGTGTTCTACATTTTACTGCTATTGTGTTCTGAATTAAACACAATGGGAACACATTCAGAAGGCATTTAAAAATGTGTTCTAATAGGAACACATTGGGAACGCATTTCATTAACGTGTTCTCAGCAAGAGCACATTGAGAACACATTAATGTGTTCCTAAACTGGAACAAAATGTGTTCTAAAACTTACTCCCAAAGTGTTCTAAATAAGAACATATTGGGAACACATTAATGTGTTCTCAAAATATGTTCTTAAAATGTGTTCCAAATATGTTCTAAATAAGAACACATTAAAGCGTTCTTAATCTGGCACACATTGCGTTCTAAAATAGGGTCCTAATGTGTTCTTAATGTGTTCCAAGGATTTGCAGTGTAAGCATATATTGACTCGCGTCCAAAGTTCTTAAACAGTTGATGATGGACGGTCGTTCTGCTGCACCTGTAGATTGAGAATTTAACAGAGATTTCTATGGGTGAAAATTCCAACGATCTAGCAGGATGCAGTAGAGGCTGAATGTTGTTTTCCCTAAAGAGGGCACGTGTTGTCGCTTCAACATACAGGCTGGCATGATCCTACTGAAATATGGCCAAGTAGATGTTTTGCAGGTACGTAAGAGTGACCGGCCATAGAATGTTTTTGACTCAAAGGGCACTCCTTATTGTCGTACGGACTCTCATTAGAGGAGATCTGCTTTCGTACCTGATAGCAAATTAGGCAATAATGTTTCATGTTGGTGCGGCATGCATGGTGCGAGAACACGATTCCGAAGCCTTTTCCCCTGGCTTCGGCGGACAGTCATTTTCGCCTAAACATAAGCGGTGTTCGTCAGTTCTTCAAGACGTGACTCCTGTTTCCTAAATATTCTTTCTACGTAAGGATCAGCGCATTAATTACATACATCAGAATTCATGCAAACAATAATTGGAAGGCATCCCACAAGAAGACGTTGTTTTGATACACTTTTATACTTCAGAGTCAGAGATGTTTTTTTTCACTGATAGCTTCATCGAATTAATCACTGTAGCAAAATATCAAACCTTTCAAGTTAACTGCCCACTTAAGAAAATATATATAATTATAATTATAGGCAGTCCCTATTCTTGAGCTTAATGATCGCGTATTTCTGGAATTTCGTTCTTCTTATTGTTGACACACATGTAGTTTCCTCAAATTACTTTTTTGTGACATAAGAAGACAATCTGCTAGTTTATAAATTGATTAAACTTCATCAACGTTGGGTCGTTACATCAGGTTGTTGTGGAATACACACAAGAACCTGATGTAACGACCCAACATTTAGTGATCCGGATTTAATTCGCGAAGCAGGAACTTTTGCTTGTTGTAGCGTTAATTAAAAGTGAATTATATTGTTGTTAACGAAGAACATTTAAAGAAATCCCAGGATTTAACGTAAGAAAGAAATATAAAATGACCATCTTTTACTAGCACAGTAAAATATTTAATGATATTACTCATTTAAAGAACAGTGAAATCAGCTCATCACCGTCCTAGAAAAGAAGACGAAAAATGTAGGCATAAAGGTATAAATTCGCAAAGCGCTAGGGAATTTACGTGTGAAAGCGAAATAATGTTCATAGAAAAACAGTGGGGAGGAGTATAAAATATCTAAAAAAACACATTGTGAAAGGTTTCTCTCCACTACGTATTGTAATAGGCAATGCTTTGGGAGTAATGGGAGAACTTTAAACAGGCATACTACTCCTAGATAAAAATAAAATAAGTGGAATTCACACTGCTGGGTTTTTTTTAACAGACGTTTATTCCTAGGTAAAAAGGAAATAGGTGGTGTTTACGCCACCTTTTTTAAACAGGCATACTACTCCTAGGTAAAAAGGAAATAGATGGGGTTCACGCCACTGGTTATTTATTTATTTATTCATTTATTTATTTATTTATTTATTTATTTATTTATTTATTTATTTATATTTGAAAAAGAATACTACTCCAAGGTCAAAATAAAGTAGGTGGAGTTCACGCCACGTTTTTTTTGTTTTGTCTTTTTGCGGTATCGCATTGAAATGTAAAATGTATTTGAGCATCAAGTGAGATGGGAGATTTTGCTTCCCAAAAAGCGATACAGTTTTGATAGATCATTTCTTGCAGCTAAAATAGGAATTGGAAGAGTAAAAGAGTAAAACGCGGTAATGAATTCGAAGCAAAGAGAAAGAAATATTTATTTAACAACCGAATTTATTGGCTATTGCATACGTACCAGCTAGTACACATTTTCCATGTTTTTGCGTTTTTACAGAGCTTTTTGTTTAGAATTCCGGTGTTGTATACGCCGCTTGAAATTATGCTAAATCCTCATTTGTTTTTTTATGCTTGGGAAATTTTTTTAATCAACAGGTAGCTGCAATAATGATTTCTTGCTGAAATAAATAAACCTGCGATGATAAAATAGGAAATTCAAATTTTTAGTTGGTTCCAGTTTTTCAGAAGGAAAAAAAAGGAACAGTTCAGCTAAATTTTGTTTTCGTGATTTAAACAGTTCCCCTCAGACAGGTGAGTGCAGCTGTGTCCTAAAGGGTTTGCCTACTAATGACGTCAATATGAGCATGCGCCGTTCTTTCGAAGGGAAGAGTTAGCTAACATATGTAGGTTATTTGAAGCAGTGTCGCTTGTCTGTTAGCATGGATTATCCTGGTCAGACACCGTTGATTACTGTCGTTCACCGCCTGTGCTCGACCACTAAGCTGCCCACGGTGGGTCGCAAATGCCCTCCATGAGGCAATCTCGGTACACACGTGACACCGTGGTTCGGATGTGTTGAATATCCGCGCAACTTCGGAAACTGGAAGTCCCATCCGCCTAGCTCCCACTACCATGTTTCCTTCAAACTCCTATAATTTACGTAGACTTGCCATTATATTAGTGGCGGTTGTTCAACATGACTCAGGAGATTCCACATTGCAACTAATAAAAATAGTGGCGTTCATTCAAGCGTTTATACGACGGCAGTGCCATCTAAAAATTTCCATACTGCCCATTCCATGATTTTTGTCACTTCAGTGTAGTAATGTACAGAAAGAGTTAAACATTTCGTAAAAAATAATGATTTCGTAAAAATATCACACCGATCGAGCATGTTTGGTACCCGATAAGATCCCACTTACACCTATTTCAAAATGTCGTTGAGCTGCCTCGCTATTTCGACACCATCTGTCATGCTGAACCTTAGAACAGTGTCCCGTAGTTTTATGCACCTCTGTGATGCAGTGTAACCGTTTCGATCCGAGCCTGAGTTACTGACTTGTTTCACTGCAAGTGTCATTACGTAGACTTCACCACCGAGCTGTTTCTTAAAGCACTGACTTGTGTAGCTGTTTTATCCGGATAAATTGCCCAACTGCTCAGGAATTGCAATCATTTGCTTTCCTCTACATGCACATCGTATATACCAATTGTCATCTCGATTGGACAAATCCTATTTGATGATACACTTTCTTTCTCTCTTTTGAAAAGAGTGTAGTTCACAAACCCGGGGCAGTGCCAAGGCACCGATGGTTTCAATGAGCTCAATGGAAATGAACAGTTCTTCAAATTATCAACGTGACCGTTTCTAACTCCTGTTAGAGGGACACTACCTTCATGGATTAATAAATCTTTTCACACAGCCTTGCACCAAAGTGGGCTGCCAAAGTAAAATGCATAAGTTACGTTTCAGATTAAATACTGAAAGCTAGTTAGTAATTGTCGTTTTAACGACACTGACATGAGTAACAAATAGAGCTGATAAAGAACATGACTTCAGATATATAGGCTACGTTATATAATAAAATGTGATCCAATTATACTCCTTTCTCACGTTTCGTAGATAGAAAAAGCAGTAAGTAATTGAGAACTAACAAAGCATGGAAGTTCAGAAATTTAAATTTGGTTATTATATAAAGATATAAAAAAATCCTCACAACCAATGAAAAATTTGACACGCATTTCCCCAGAGAAGCATGTTTCGATCGGAATTTAAACTTTGACATTAGCGTAAAAAAATACTGATATACTGGAATGATTACATTTCGAAAATTGTAGTCTTTCTGGAATATACGTTTTACCCTAATAGCCATTTAAATAGGCATCCGTTCTGGAGCGAGTGAATGATTGACAAACTGCAATTTTGATTTCTTACGCCGGTGAAACGGATTAACACTTGAGGACAATAAACAGTAATGGATGTTGTAAAAGCGAACGTGTCGTCACGTAACTTAGCGCCGCGTCCTACTTAAGGATCCGAGGTGTCTGCGCTAGGTGGGCTCTCACAACAAACAGAGAGTTGATTACAACTCGATGTTTGTTGTGAGGCTTCGTTTGTTCGCTCTCACTCTGTTCCAGCGAATAAACGAAGCCTTCCCGTGGCCGCCCCGGTGGCGCAGTGGTCTAAGGCGTTGGCCTCTGATCATTCGTCCGTAAGGGGTCCGGGTTCGAATCCCGGTCAGGCATGGATGTTGTGTTTGTCTTACGGCACTGGCTCTCTCCCTTCCCTGGAACCAGTGACCCTAAATTAGGGACGGGCGACTGCTTATAGCCCATTGAGTTGCTCACGGTGGTCGTTAAACCTCCAATCAAAAAAAAAAAAAAAAAAAAAAAAAGCCTTCCCGAATTTAACTATATAAATCTGTGGACCGGGGAGGCAGAGCGGCAACAGCTAATCATACAGAAATAAATTCACCTTCATAAATAATAATTTGAAGATAACTCTTGGTTGAAACACATACAAAACATTTATTTCCGCATCAATGACAATTTTGATGGCGGCGGATTACTCGCCCTCGACGTTAGGCCTCACTATGACTGACCTGGCAAGGATCGTGAAACGCGCAAGCTAAGATGGTTGATTTCTGCAGAAATCTCACACGGCGTTCAAGTCCTAACTTAGAGTCTCCTTAACGCTAGGTAGACCTGTATCTCGTCGACGTTTAAGGAATAGTCTTCTAGCTATCCTTCTCTAATCGATGTATCAGTAGACTGTACTAAGTCCGTAATTCAGTAGTATAACATCAACTACTCTACCAGAATCCCTGATACGAGCTGATTCCTTCTGTGGCGACTACCTATCTCTCCCTGGATAGGTGCTCGCTAGTTTCCCGTAGACTTCGGGAGTCCACCGCACAATCGAGGCAAACGCGTCGCGCTTCCTTTCCATCGGAGAAACTATCCCCTCCGCTTTCCCAAGACAGACTGACGAACAGATTCTCTCGGAGTGACCTCTTTGCCACCCCCTTCACGCTGCACCTTTTTCAAGGGTGATGGCGCTGACCTTGACCTCCACTGACCGGTTCATGCTGCTTTATTCTCTGGTCACGTGGGTCACTTCTGGCGCCCTTCACCTGCTCCACCCTTAGGCGTTTCCTGGGTATCTGGCTACTGGACCTTTAATTCCACTTTGCGCGTTCTCGTTTTCTCCCCAGGCCATTCATTCGTGAGTGCCTCCTTCCAAGAATGCAATCCTATCACCGTAGTACATCCGTAGCAATACAATGCACATTGTTATAATGGTACAAACGAGTATGTCTGCATTTCAGACTTAAAGGCGCCAAGTCGAAATGACCAATGTATCTGTGAAAGTCACAGTGTCCTTGACGATACTCTATTTCGTAGAAAAATACCTCGCCCTTTCTAAGGCGTGAGAACCTGAAGTCTTTTGTTATACATCTCGACTTCACACAAGAAAAACAATTAAACATAGTTGCGAACTTTCGGTCGCCATTTTGGGAAGTTGTGATGTTTCTTTCGTCAAAAACCTCAAACATAATGTTTATCATTGAAATAAATTAACATCGTTAATGTGTCCGTTCTTACAGGCTCCTACTGCTGAGACGAAATATGTGGGATGTCATACGCTGCCGGACAATTGCTAAGGACGGATGACAATAGCAACGATAGCAACCATAAAATGGAAGGCAGGAAAATGTGAAAATTAACATAAGTGCGGGATACAGTAAGACGTGTTGTGCGTATGCAAATTTTGGATTGCCGAACTTGTTCGTGACGTCATAGTGCTGATAACAGATATAAAGATTTGACGCGATTTGACCGTTGTTGTTAAAACGCAAAGTTGAAAGGGAAAGAATCGATTGACGAACTTGCAGTTTTCAGTATGTCTTCCCGACATCACCTAGACGATTTTACGCGTGGCCGCATTATTGGCAAGATTGAAGAAGGGCGAAACATAACAGATGTTGCCAGGAAGTTCGACGTCAGCCATAGTGTTGTTTCAAGGCTTTGAAAGTCATTTCAAACAAATGGAGAGTGTAGCAAACGTCACGGGTGAGGTCGTGTTCGCAGTACGACACCTGCAGAAGATCGGTACATAGTGCTATCAACAAAGAGACACCGGCGCAGCACAGCTATTGAGGTAGCAAATCAGTTTATGGCTGCTACTGGCAAGCGGATATCCCGAAAAACTGTCGCCAGACGTTTGCATGAAGGAGGACTATACGCCCGCCGTCCTGTTGTCTGCATCCCATTGTCCAGACGTCACCGTACCGCCCGTTTGTAATGGTGCCATCAACATCGCCATTGGACTGATAACGACTGGTCTGCTGCCGTCTTCTCAGATGAGAGTAGATACCGTCTATCGTCTGATTGTCGACGACAACTGATCTGGCGTGATAGTGGTACTGCATATTGTCCAGCAAACATATAGGAAAGGGACCGATATCCGACATGTAGTGTCACGGTATGGGCTGGCATCATGATCAATGGCCGTACGTCCCTCTATGTGCTTCCAACTGGGACTATGACTGGCCAACGATACATTAATGATGTTCTACTACCTCATGTTCGCATGTTCCGTGCTGCTGTCGGTGATAGATTCATTTTCATGGACGACAACGCAACATGTCATCGAACAGTCGCTGTCCAGGAGTGTCTTGAGAGCGAGGATATTCAACGCCTCGTAGGGCGAGCACGTGCTCCAGATCTGAATCCCGTTGAAAATGTGTGGGATGCTTTGGGGAGGAGTCTTGCTGGTCGACAATGCCCTCCAATAAACAAGGACACCCTCATTAGTGCACTGACATAGGAATGGGATAAATTACCCAAACAGCTGCTTGATAATGTTGTGGAAAGCATGACACGACGTGTGGAATCTTGCATCGCCGTCCATGGTGGCCATATCCCGTATTGACATCTTACGCCGGAACGCCTGCAGACGGTAATTGCATTTCTTTCACGTTTACGTATTCTGCACAAAAGGGCCTATTTGTCCCTTGAACACGTTCCAAAGCCTTCTGGATTTCAGAGCACAATAAATTGTCTTTTTTGTAATGTCCTGGCATTCTGACATTATTTTATTTCACTTGGCATCCAACCACACTTATTTTTTTATGCGCTATATAGCCGTTTATGATCCGTCCTTAGCAATTGTCCAGCAGTGTATTTCACATGTAGGGTCTTAAACCTCATGAGCAAAGTTCGCTGGGTGACCTCTGCGGCGTCTTTTTAATTAGACACGCACACAATCTTCTGTTGTGACACACATATATACATACATACACTGGGCAGTACCACCAAAGAACCTCGCGGGGTTACTACCTGAGTGTTGACTCTTCTCCCCTTTCAGTTTCCTAGGGTGCAATGCCCTCCTCCTTCTTCCCTAAACGCCAATCGTGATAGAGCATCTGCATGGGGAATTAATTTCCCTGCGATGTGCGATATGGTTAAATTGAATTGGGCTATGGCTAAGCTCCACCTCTGTACTTTGGAACTCTGTGAAGCCGCGCTGGTCAAATACGTTAGAGGGTTGTGGTCAGACATAACCTCGATCTGGTGTCCGAAGATCCACCCCTCAAACTTCTGTAACGCCCACACTATCGCGTAGGCTTCCTTATGGCTCTCCGCCCAGCGTCCCTGTGTGCTAGTAAACTTTTTACTGGCGTACGCTACTGGTCGGAACTTACCCCTCTCATCTATTTGCCCCAAACAACACGCTACTGCGTAGGCGCTGGCGTCCGTGTGCAATACGAACGGCTTATTAAAGTCTATGGTAAACATCACGGGTGCCGTACAGAATAGCATCTTTAGAACGGTAAACGCCTCGTCCAGTTCTGGTGTCCAAACGACTTTCTCTGACGCCTTCTTTCCTGTCAGATCGCTCAACGGTTTAGCTATCTCAATAAATTTAGGCACATAATCTCTATAGTTACTACACAGTCCGTGAAAGCTCCGTACCTCCCTTTTCGTCTCGTGGGGTTCTAAATCTTGTACTTCCTGGAGGTTTTCGGGATCTGGCTGGTGGCTCCCCGACCCTACTACATGTCCTAAATAATGCACACTCTCCCGGGTGAAACAACATTTCTTCAAGTTGCCCGTGAACCCGGCTCCCTCCAGACTCCTCATCACCAATCTGCTATGCGGCGTACGCAATAAGCTCCCCGATTAAACGGTAATTATATTCCCCCCTCCGGTAGCGGCTCTTACCTCTCCGGAGGAGAATTTGTGTCTATCCCTTACTACCTCCGGTCGCTCCTGTAACGGCTCCCGTGTTATCGTTAGGCTTCCTACTCGTGCGCCCGTCGGATACGCCCACTCTTCCTCCGTTCTCCTCGTTGACACTTCTTGTATATCCCCTAAATCCTCGTCCGCTTCAAAATGCCCCTTACGACGTCGATCCAGGGCCGGTAGTCCCTCAGAGTTCCTACGTGCACGTGGCACTTGAATACCAGACCCAAATCGATGACGTAGCTATTGCCCCCTTGCATCTCTAAAATAAATACCGGACCCGTCCATCTTGCATCAATTTCATTCTTAGAGTCGGGGGTAAGTGCTATAACTTGGTCACCTACTTCGAAGAATTTCGGCCTCCGCCGTCGCTCATAATACGAGGCGTCCCGTCGTGGTTGGTCCTCGGCTACTTTCCCTGCTTGCTGTGTCATCTGCTCTACTTTCTCCTCCCACTCCTGAGGGTGTTGGGTAGCCGACGCGGTTATCCCTATGGGTACCACAGTTTCTAGTTTTACCTCCTGTACGGCTAACCCTGGCCTCCTAACTGGGGTTATGGGTACCCGTTCGTTTTGTGTGACTGGCCTCCTAAGTTGACAAGCGTGGCAGTCCTCACAATATCTTTTAACGTCCTTCTGGTCGGATGGCCAATGAAATGAGTGGCAGATACGCTCTAAGGTCTCTTCGTGGCCTAAATGAGCCGAACCCACTGAGTCGTGCGCCAAACTCATTACTTCTCCCCTGCTACATTCCGGCGATACTAGCTGATTGCCTGTTTGTCCTAATACCTTCTCTCGGTGATGTAGTAGCCCATCTTCCAAAAGAAATCCTCCCTTCCCTTCTATGGCTTGGGTAAAGGCTTCTTTCAGCGTCTCGTCGCGTGTCTGTTGTTCCTTGAAAACTACGTAGTCTGAGCTACGAGCCTCCCCGTCTTAGGGAATTCTATCTTGGCTAGGGCTGGTGGCCTCGCTCTCCGTCGACTGCAAAATTGCAGTCCCTGGACCTGATTAGCTGCTTGCCGCTCGCTCCGCGGATGCCTCGCCTATCTCAGTAACCTCGCTCCCTGATACCTGGGGCGACAACGGCTCTTCCGATGCTTACTCCTCTCATTCACCCCTCGCGACGCAAACATCCTGTGCTACGTCTAGTAAGCTTTTCCCTTCTCGTAAATCACTTTCGTCGTCCTCCGTTCCTGAAATGGTAAACGCCCCCTGGTTCGAAACTAACCGCTCGGGACTAGCTTGCCTTGCTTCCTTCATCTCCGCATAATCTAACGGCGTAATTAACGCATCGTTACTGAGCTGGGGTACGATAGCACAAACTATTTCGGTCATACCCATTATCTCTTTCCCGGCCTTTTCCAAATCTAGGTCTATTAACCTAACTTGTAGTTGTTTCACGGGAAAGTTGGCAGCTACTGTTTATTGACTCCTCTAAAACTAGTTTTAGAGGAGTCAATAAACAGTAGCTAGTATGTTGTTTATGTTCACGACCAAAAGCACCCATCATATAGCAAATATTGTCACAATAGGCTAAATCATTTTTTTGAGAATAGAAAAACTAAAACTCATCCTGTTGGATACGAAAAAAACACACTTTGTTGTCTCGCTTTTATAGATTCCAACCTTTCAGCCTTGACACCAAAAGTTCGGCGTGGGGTTTGGACAAAGTCAAATCCCGAAATAGAAGGTTTAAATAACCTTAAAAAAACAGAAGTGGCTCAAAAAAAGGTGGAATTCGCTTAAGAGTAGACCCATGTTGCTTCTAATGCTGAACTACGACAGACGAATCGTTTTCTAAGTATTCACCTTTAAAGTCACCTTTATTGTACTCTGTGGTACAGGTAATGCCGCACTGTGAGAAACTGGCCTGATATCTGATGGCAAATTAGAGTATATCACTGTGTCTTAGGATTTATTTGTCATCCTTTTATGTTTGATAAACAAAAGTAACAGTCTGATCAATGACCTTTGGGTTTCCTCTAAACCATGTTAACTGCAAAGCACAAATACCTGGAACTCTTTACCCATTCTGTCACATGCTTCACACATGTCGAACAGCAGATCTGAGGGTCCCAGTTCTTATCTTGGTCCCCTTGTTTGCAGCAAAATAAAGCTGATGACATTTGTTGAAGAGTCGAGAGAAATTTCGCCGTTGAGCTTTAAATATCAATTACCCATGCACATAACAGAAGGTACTTAGAGGATTTAAACACTTCTTTGCTGTAGTGACATAGTCTCAACTACAAAAGAGTTGCATCATTCGTCCGAGATTGGTCGGTGTTAGTATCACCGTGAAGAATGAACGTTCTGTTTGTCTTGCGACGCTGGTTCTCTCAATTCCACTGAAGCAGTAGCCCTGAATTAGGGACGGGCGACTGCTTATAGCACACTGAGTTGCTCATGGCGGTCGTTAAACCTCAATTGAAAAAATCGACAACAGTTTCGCAGTGATCTAATCACTAGAAAAAACAGAACTCCAACTCTCTCATTGCGTACACAGTGAATATCAATTCACTACTTTCATAGGTTTCTCTAAATATTGGCGTGTTTATATCTCGATACGCTGCATAACTCGTGTGTCTGCCGTCCGCATGTAAGTTCCTTTGTCTGCACCTGCCTGTATATCTAAAAAATCTCGGGAAAAAATTACATAAGCAATTGTGAAAAAATACGTCAAATTTTGCAAATTATTTATTAATAAACAGCTTCCTCACAGAAAAAACTGTGGGCGATAGAAAAATTATGGTTGCATATTTGAGTTCAGTGTGAAAAGTTATGTCAGAAACAACACCATTTTTCCATGTGCCGAAAATCGTTGTATTGACCAGTGTTATCACAGTAATTGGGAATTTACAAGTTGGTTTTAAAGCAACTTTTTTAAAATGACACAAAAATATTTTTATATTTAGTTCATAAAAGCATTTAAATTTCATGCAATTTCGCCTTTTAGAAAGCAAGTTCTTTGACACAAATTTTAAGTGCACATCTTCCGATGTGTACAGGAATTAAGAATAATCTTTCAAATTAAAACGTTCATTCTATTTATTCATTTTAATATTTTTACTTATGATTTAAATACATTATTTTAAAACCAGTGGGGGTGGAATCAATTCAGTTTTGTTCTGCAGTTTTTTATATGAAACTTTTAAGTAATAAAAATGTTTCACTACAGCCTTTTCCGTAACTTTCCGTTTCGCAACTATTACTGCAAACGCTTGGGAAAGCATATATTATGGATGAAATTTCTTAATGTGCGGAATATTACATACGTGTTCAATGCTGCAAGCAAAAAGTCTAACAGTACACTCTGCGAAAGTAGGTTTTCAATTTAAATTGCAGAGCTACAAGAATACAACCTAAAATTATAGAGATGCATTTATTGTAAATACATGCCAAAGCACGGCGAAGACGACAGCCACTCCAACCAAGTTGTAAATTGTATTGTTCTCAAACAATATATCGGAGGCAGATATCTCCTCAAACTCGAGTAGCAACTTCGTAGTTCAGACGGCAGGTTATCAAGATTTAAGTAATTTCGAATATGGTATAATAGAAGGGGCCCGGGTGATGGAGTACTCTATCTCGGAAGTATGCTGGAGTAACATTGAGAAGCCTTTTTTAAAGCAACATTTTTAAAAATATCACAAAAATGTTTTTACATTTAGTTTATAAAAGCTTTTTAAATTTCCTGCAATTTCGCCTTTCAGAAACAAGTTCTTTTTCAGGAAGAATCTTGGGGAGACCTTCATCCAGCAGGTGATTGATAATGTTTGATAATGATAATGATGATGACAGGAGGCACCCGGTATGTGCGTTACTCCATCTCGGAAATTACCGAGGAATTTGGATTTACACGGTCAAGGGTTTATCTGTACTACATAAACTGAGAGGTAAATCTAGCGTGCGACACATGTGTGGTCGTAGAAAGCCTTGGACGATCTAGGACAGAGTCATTTTCTATTTTGGCAATTTTCGTCTGCCCATGAACCATTTAACATCCAGTTCTTTGTTTCATGTATTTGCCCATAAACCCAGTTTGAGAAATATCTCCCTCTCGCGAAACAGGGAACTTTCCGTTTCTGAAAGCTTTCAATTCTGTATGGATATCTACGAAGGGCTAGTTTGTGTGATATCCATGCAGCCCCATATGAAATGCCAGTTCAAGGATTAATTTCAGGTAATTTGTTTCCACATGTGCGGATGTTATGGAAATGTTTTCGATTTCCTGTGAATCTGCATACTCAGCTGAAACAGATGTTGCTGGTCTTCCACCTCGTGGATTTTCTACCAAATTTCCGGTCTCCTCAAATCTCTTAAACATTACCTGCAGTGCCGAGCAAGCCATCGGCCTTTTTGCAGTACGAACACTTCTGAGTAAACGAAAACATGGCAAAGCTGCACTTGCAGATTTAAAGTCTCCGCAAAACAGTTTCATCCACAAAGCATTATCCGGTAATGACAATATTCGACAACGATCGGAAAAATAGCTATGATATTCCGATTGAAGCCTTTACCGAATTCAGTTCTGACACTGGAGCAATAAAACTAGAATTCACGTAACATCTATTCTGTACGAGAAATTTAAAAGGTGAAAACATTACGGAAATTCTATTTAAGAAAGAGCCACTAAAATAATTTTTGATAAACGATCATACGAGACCAGTACGATGCACACATGAGAATGTAATTTATTTGCGAGTGAGCTTTCAAAAGACACTTTGCAGTAGATATGGCAACAATGCTCTTATCTAACATGTCCTTCAAAAAAACTTTTCGGAAAGACATGTTTGGTATAGAGCTGTTTTACAATATCTACTGAAAAATCAGATCTCTTAAAAGTTATTACTGCCCCTTGAAATAATGAAAAATTCCTTGAAATGCGTAAATATTATGAACTTCGCAGTGTTTCTGTATGAAAATCGCAGCCACGACGATTAAGATTGTTAGGATGTTGGTTGGCCTTTAGAACGTACGGTACAATTGGTTTGCAACGAATCGGCTTGCGAAACCGCAACTGTCACGTAAGGTAAACATTTATTTTATTGCAGTAAAAGTAGAACAGTTTACCCTTACCTCAGTATTATGGATATCCAAAGTGATGGTAATCCCCAACGCACCCCAAAAAAGCGAAATATCTGCAAAGCTATTCAGAGGAAAGGGAACAAGATTCAAATTTCCATGGGCGGTTAAAGAAAAGCAAAGCAGTCCATTTTGCGTATTTGCAAAGCGCGTTGCAGCGATTTGTCCATTTGGATAGGTGGTAAGTCCGATTTGGATAAATATGTAAAGCGAAAAAAGCACCAGAAAAGTACCTCAGAATTACCCCCAAAAAAACTTTATTGAACATGCCACAGTTACAATTACGGGTATAGTACCCACGACAATGGCGCAAAAGAAGGTGCGATACGATTAGCAGCTTTCGTGGCTTAACTTAATCTTCTCATTCGGATAATAATAAAACATTTACCACAGTTAATAAAAGCTGCTGTTGCCGCCCCGGTGGCGCAGTGGTCTAAGCGATGGCGCCTTTGATCATTCGTCCGGAAGGGGTCCGTTTTCGAGGCCCGGCGATGCATGGATGTTGTGTTTGTCTTACAGCACTGGCTCTTTCCCTTCCCTGGAACCAGCGACTCTACATTAGGGACGGGCGACTGCTTATAGCCCATTGAGTTGCTCACGGTGGTCGTTAAACCTCCAATCAAAAATAAATAAATAAATAAAAGCTGTTGCCAAGGATTCTAGAGTAGGCAAAGAAACTGGATGTCGCCGAACAAAAACGTTTACTATCATTACTGTAAAAGCGTGTTATCTAACTGCAAAACGTATAATGAAGTACTTAATGTGTTTCTTCGTGAAAATAAGTTTTCCCTTTTGATAGATGAGAGTACAGACAAAGTCTGCTGCACCAAACATTTATGCTTACTTACCCGCGTTGTGAAAAATTATGAAATTGTTGATGCCTTTTTCGGATTAGTCCCACTACAGAATGCTACATTGGATACGTTGTACGAACATGTAAATAAAACTTTTTCTGATGTGGGCATCCCATATAAAGAAAACCTCATTGGATTTGAGGCTGTCGGAGCTAACGTAACAATGAGTCGAAATAATTATTTTCCTCCAGACTGAAAGCGGGAGCCCTACAAGTTTTCTTTATGAAATGCATTTGTCATTCGTTCACTCTATGTACATCTTATGCAAATTAAAAATTCCAAGAGCCCTTGAATACCTTGAAAGGGATGTGTATTATTACTTTCATCCGAGCCCAAAACATCTTGGATTATTTAAAGAATTTCAGTGCTGTGTGTGTGTTAAACCGTACAAATTGCTACACCACTGTAAAACACGATGGGTTTCATTGAAAGTTGTTGTTCCTCGCTTATTGGAAGAGATAGATGCTCTAGAACTATTTTTCACCGACACTGTGCTTATTGATAGACTTAGGACAGCAGAATCGATTATGTGCAATCTTGAAGATCCAGTGAATAAACTATATCTTCAGTTTTTGTAGTATATTCTAGATCTGTTCACCAATGTAAATTTGCTAATGCAGTTAAAATCGTCCTCAAATACACAAGCTGCATACAACAATATCTTCAGTACTGAAAAAGTTTCTATTATGTTATATGGAAGACGCTTATTTAACTACAACGCCTGTCGAAAATGTGCGGTATGCGCACCCCACATCCGTCTTCAAGATATGTATATCGGGGCAAATGTGAATTCTGTTCTCGAACTTAGAACTCGTGAGCATTTGGAACCTGAACTGCATATGTTTCGTGTGAGATGCCTGGATTTCTACATCGAGAGTGTGCACCACATTTTTAAAACGTTGAATTCTAACGAAAAGTGAATGAAGCATCTGGAAATCTTTGACAAGCAGATTGTGCTCGAAAAGAAATTTCAATCAATTTCATCACTCTGTACAATGTTTCAAAATATTGTACCTGAAAAAAGTCAATCCTTGGATAATGAATAGATAATTCTGAGGAATGCGCCATTGCAACTCGACAAAAGTGTTTCAGTTCAAGATTTTTGGAAATATGTGGGAACGGTTAAAAAGGCTGATTAAACGTATATGTTTCCAGTGTTGTCCGAATTTGTAGTAGCACTACTGTGCCTACCGCATTCAACTTCAGCTATCGAAAGAACCTTTTCATTAGCGAACATGCTAAAACAAAGCAGCGAAACCATCTTTCGACGGAAACGATTGTTGGGTTACTACATACCAAAAGATGGTTAGCCGGCGATGCAACATGTTTTGACTTACCCGTGGGAAAAGGTCTTCGGAAGACGATTACTTCGATGTATAGGAAAATATTGTACGGCATAAAATTAAACGTGTTCAGTGAAACTGCCGAATTTAGCAAAGGCTGTATTTACTGTCTTATTATGAAATTATGTTTATATTATAGCTTATTATTTCTATTTATTTTCAAAAAATAAGTATATAAATGTTTTTGAAAGTTTGTTTCCTTCCCACATTCAAATCTTAAATAAATGTTCATAATTATTAATTTTTTCAATAAATAATTACATGTATATATATATATATATATATATATATATCATCATCATCATCATCATTGTCAACCATTATCAATCCACTGCTGGACGAAGGTCTCCCCAAGTTTCCTCCACAACGGTCTGTCTTGTGCCAGTCTCTCCATGTCACCCCTGCATACTTTCGAATTTCATCCACCCATCTCCCATGTGGTCTTCTTCTGGGTCTTTTCCTGTCCCTTGGAATCCAATCTAAAATTTCGGCTGTCCATCGATGATCTGTCCTTCTGGCAGTATGTCCAGCCCATTGCCATTTCAGGGATTTAACTCTGATCATGATGTCTTCCACTCTTGTCATTTTTCGGATCCACGAGTTCCTCTTCTTATCTCTCCTGGTTACACCAAGTATGCACCTCTCCATGCTACTTTGAGTTGTCTGCAGCCTTTGTATGTCTCTTTTAGTTAAGGTCCACGTCTCCGCACCATACGTAAGCACTGGAAGGATGCATTGATCAAACACTTTTCTTTTAAGACATAATGGCATATTGCTCTTGAAAATTATGCTGTTTCTTCCAAAAGCTCTCCAGGCAAGTTTTGTACGCCGATTAATTTCTTCATCAATGTGACCCTCACTTGATATCTGCTGTCCAAGATAAACGTACGTGTCTGTTATCTCCAGCTTTTCTCCATCAATCGATAAATCTTCATTTCTTGTAAAAGCATTGAACATCACTTTTGTCTTCTGAAAGTTCATTTTTAATCCCACTTCTTTACTCTTGTCAGCAAGTTCCTGGATCATACTCTGCAGCTCTGATGGGGTAGTTGCAAAAATGACTACGTCATCAGCAAAACGAAGGTGGGTTAGATAATCTCCATTAATCTTTATCCCCTTGTTTTCCCAGCTCAGTGACTGAAAAACACCCTCCAATGTGGCATTAAAGAGCTTCGGAGATATGGTGTCACCTTGTCTCACTCCCTTTCCAATTTTTACGTGTGTTGTATTTTCAAACAGCCTAATCTTTGCACTTGCATTTTCATAGATGTTATTAATAATATTAATGTATGCATCTTCAATACCGCAGGTTTTCAGAGCCATTGTAACTGCTGATGGTTTCACCGAATCAAAGGCTTTTTCATAATCGATAAAAGCCATGCACAATGGAAGTTCATATTCCCCTCGCTCTTTCAATTAGTTCTCTCAGCACATGGATATGATCTATTGTGCTGTAGCCACTCTGAATCCAGCTTGTTCTCTCGGTTGAGCCATGTCCAGTGTTACCTTCAAGCGGTGTGAAAGAACTTTAGTGAAGATTTTATAAACTACTGATAGGAGGCTGATAGGTCTGTAGTTTCCGAGATCCTCAATGTCACCTTTCTTATGTAGCAGGATCATTGTAGCGGTGTTCCAATCCTCAGGAATCTTTCCTTCATTAAGGCATCGAGTGAAAATTTGGGCGAGTACTGTTTCGATTTCTCCACTTGCTTCTTGTATGATGTCTACAGTAATTCCATCTTCTCCTGGAGCTTTTCCTCGCTTCATGTTCTTGATTGCATGTGCAACTTCTGCTGGAAGGACTGGAGGAACTCTGGTACTGGTATCTTTCATGATGTCTGGAGTGCATATATCATCCCTTTCATATAATTTGGAGTAGAAATCTTTCACTCTTGTCAAAATTTCGCCTCTATTTCTTGTTACAGAACCATCTTCTTTTCTCAGTGCCATAATCTGTTTTCTTCCCTTACTGAGATGTCCCTTTGCTATCTTTAGGCTTTGGTTGTTTTCAATTGCTTTCCTCACTAGTTCACAGTTGAATTTCCTTACGTCTTCAGTGATACTTTTTCTTACTGTCTTGCATAGCTCTATATATTCCACTTTGGAAGTCACATCTTCTTTAGTTGTCCTCATCTCTCTTCTTTTTGCATCAACATTTTGGTTTTTCCTGATAATTTGTTCACATGCAACTTGTTCTTAGACCCAGCTAATTTTGTTGCTGTTTCCATAAGAGCTTTGGTTACTTTTCTGTTAACTTCAGAGATGTCCACTTCTTCCGATGTTAGGCCTTCTAAAGCAGAGAACCTGTTCTTCAGTTCTAACTTGAAGGTATTATGGTGTTTTTTAAGGTTGGTTATGTCAATAGATTTTGTTTGTCCTATGAGCTTGCCACGTTCAAGTTTAGTGTTCAGGTGCATCTTACATCTCACCAATCTATGGTCACTACCTGTGTTGAACTTGTTTAGCACACTGCAGTCTTCTATGACGAATTTTTTTGTTACACATAATAAAATCAATTTCACTTGTCGTCCCATTTGGATGTCTCCATGTCCATTTCCTGTGTGGCTTTTTCTTGAAGAAGGAGTTCAAGATGAAAAACCCTTCTGCCTCTGCAAACTCAACGAGAGTATTTCCACTCTGGTTTCTGTTGCCATGACCGAATTTACCTACCGAAGTTTCATTCTGTTGCCGTTGCCCTATTTTTGCATTGAAATCTCCCATAATTATTTTCAAGTGCTGCTTACCTTTATTATTTAGATGACAAATTTCCTCATAAAATTCTTCAATTTCTTCTTCAGGATGACTTGTGGTGGGTGCATAAGTTTGAATAATCTGAGCCTGGTATCTTTTCGAGAGTTGGATAACAAGTCGTGCAGCTCTGTCAGAGGAACTTTCAACTTCTACAACTTTATCCTTCAGTTTCTTGTTTATTATAAATCCAACACCACTAGTTCTGCCAGTATCTGTCCCACGATAGTAGAAGAGATGTCCACTTTTCAGTTCGATGAGATCTTCTCCTTTTCTCCTTACCTCACTTAGCCCCACGATGTCCCACTTGATCCTTTGTAGTTCCTCTTCCAATTCAAGAAGCCTTGAATCAGAAGATAGGGAGCGTCCATTGTAAGTAGCCAAGGTCAGCATCAGATAGCAGCCTAGTCCGGTCCTCCGGGGATTCTTAGCACCCTCTGCCTTCATGTCGCACTGGCCGCTGCCTTGGCCAGGTACATTCCAGCTGCCGGAGACTGAGGGCCAAGATTTAAGTTGTGGAATCATTTTGGAGGGGTTTGGCCATAACTCACCACGCTGGCCAAGCGGGTTGGTGAGTGTGGGATAGCATTTCCTCTGATCCCGATGGTATAGTTATACCGCTATGGGCGGTCGTCAGAGCCCCTTTAGTGGGAACAGGATGCACCACGAGAAGGCGGGGTTGACATTTGTCAAGGAGAGGCTGTGATGATATATATATATATATATATATATATATATATATATATATGTATATATATTGTTAAGTATTATGTAAAAATTTTAATGCACTGCAGAAGTATACTTGTTTACTACTTTTTACTACCGTGTGTTACAACGCTTTGGAGAATATTGGATATTAAACCTTATGTATATTTCGGGATGGCGTTTAAAGCATTTTCGTTTGGCTTTAAAATTCTTGGTCAATCGTTGCACCGCTTATAATCAGATCAATAAGGTATTTTCATGACAAACTAATTTAATTAGCAGCGTCACTCCTTTCAACTGGCGCTTGGAACTTTTTGAAGTCATAAAATCTGTATATTTGTGACGTCACACTATCACCTGAAGTCTCCTGAATTTTTTGAAATTTATCTCCTGATTTTTTCGATTCGTCTGGCAACACTGAACTGAGGATATATTGTCGAATTGACAGTTTTAAGATGAAGGCTGTTCAGTAGGAAAGGACGCACCAATGCCAATTCTGTAAATTTTATACAAGCGAGAATATGTGGAACATAGTTGTCTTTGTCGTCGCTGCCTTCATAGCAACCAAATGAGAGCTAGTCAGATGAGTTGAGAGTGTTTTTATTGTTTTTTAATCTTGGCTTCAAAAACACTGGGTATATAGTTCTGCCGTAGATAATTAGTATAAGGTAGGACGCTTGCACCTGTGACGTTCTCATTAAGAAAATCTCACATTGTTAGGATTTAAGCACTGGCTTCTGACAGTGGTCGTCAAACACCGAAGGAAGGCAATAAAAAGCAGGTAACACAAATGAGAGCCAGCAACTGACGCGGGAATGACCTTGAAGCAGCTTTCGGTCTGGTTCAATAACGAACAAGACAGAAAACGGATTTGAAAGTTGGCGCATTCATTGAAATTCTTTGGAGTGCAACTTAAACGTAATGACGGGTGATTTTGACTGGCAATCATTAGCTTAGTCGACAGTCTTAAACCATCGAAATAATCGGTTATTTGCAAGAATTATACAATGAAGATAATTAATTGTTTATTCCCTGCCTCTCAAGTCAGGTACCATCGCCTCTAACACTAACTTATTGAGTCAGCCGATCTGATTGGCTTGCGCTCCCTTGCGCAGAAAAAATGGCAGTGTTAATGAAAGGAACGTGTCTCTTGACATAAGACCAGGGATGGCATCTGCGTGAAGAATCAAACAGTGTGTGCGTGTAACTTTCAAGCTGACACAGACATTCGTATACCCTGCACGTCGGTGAGTATCTGATGTCTATTGATGTCAGGTACGCATAACGGTGGTTGCATTACTCCTAATTCCTGCAGCGAGCAAAATCACGGTATGATAAACCACCTTCTCTGAGACCAACGATTCTACATCTTTCGAACTCCGGCAAGTGTTCGTGTGGTTGTCTAGTCCTCCAAGGTGGCATGTTTCCATGTTAAAAACTGTGAACGGTCGAGTTTAGCGATAGCATGTTTAAACATCCGCTTTCCGTACGCCTTGTTTTATACCCGTAGTGTGACGTTTCCGATGGCGTTGCGCGCACCTTCTTATTGCGTGTGCACTGCAATAGTATTAATTTGCATTTCCTATGGTGCCCTATGCAACCTGCAAATTTCATGCAAATCTGAGGTTTTGCCATTTCTAGTAACAAAGTATAATGTAAATGTGAATGTAAGTGAATATAAACTGTATAACACTAAGATAGTCTATCATAATTTGTAAAAAATCCCAATTTAGGTTTTGTTTAATTATGAAAGACATCTTGGAATAAGCTAAGCTGATGACTACACAGCAGAATATAAAATATATTTTTTTCAAGTAAAAAAGTTTAAAGTCTAAAAGTTTTTTTCCGAGTGAAAAACTTTCAAAATTATTGAGTCGTTGCAATTCAATTTGAGGTCAACAATTCTACCACTGAGTAATCCTGCTCATATTTTAAACGTATTGTGGACTAAACAGTTTCTTCATAATGGCAGATAAAGCAGCCATTTGAAGGTGAAACAATTGCATTTACGTGGATTGTCAGGAAGATCACGTTTCTTATGTTATTTGTCAACAAAGGTTTGAGCAGAAAAGAGATCCGAAAGTCATCCCTGATTCAAAATTTTGTGTCGAAAAGCACTTACGATATTTCAAAGGAGAGAAATAGCATTAATCACTTTTTCACGAAGGAATGTTATATTTTAAAGTAATACCAACCGGAAAGTTAGAAAAAGGGTTTGCTGCCTTTTGTTTCTTCCAGTAGGAATATTTTGAATTAATTTACTAAATTTCTGTTTTATCCTTTTGTTTCGTCAAAACGATTTGTAAAATTGAATACAGATTTCCTTTGAGAATAATTTTGTAGTAAAATTCGTCATTAGCTTTTCATGGAACTGTGTTTTGTAGAGTACATTACAAGGATAATAAGTCGTGTAATCAAAAGGTCCATCTGTTTTTGGAAGATAACGATGTACGTATATTTCGGGATGGAAGTTAACTCGAACAGTCTGGTTGTTTATTAATCAAATGTAAAAGTGAGTTTCAAAAGTTTTCAGAAGTGTTCCGACCAACTATGATGGTTAAATTGCGAAAGTATCCTGCAAAATAGATTTATGTCAATATTCTTATTATTCGCCGTATCTCTGCTTAAAGAATATATAAAATATTTTTTTTAGTTTTTGTATTATAATGTATTTTACACTTTTTATGACTATTTTTAAAAACTGTGATACAAATCTTTTCTCAGTAATCGTAATTTTATCAGAACTATTCAAATGGAGGTATCCTAGAAGTTTTAGATGTGAAGGTTAAAGCTAAAATCTAAAAGTTTAATATCTAAAAAATCGAATTATTATTTGAAATGTTATTTTTTTTCGTTGATGAATATAAACTGTTTCATAGATCACACAAAAGCCTTTCGTTAGGCACCGCATTTTTATTACATTGTTAACTATAGTAAAATTACAAGTGATTAATTAACTCGTATCTAATTGGGTACTCGGCGATGATCTATTGCTTGGTCTCTGGAAATATGTTCTGCATATGAGGTTAAATTGAAGTGATGTTAGTTGCGAGCTGAACTACAAAACATAACCATCTCTTGCGGATACAACATAAGATACATATGTTAGAAAAATGTTTTTGTTCGCAACTGAATTAACTGGCATCATTTACATTTTACCTTTCGTGTTTAAGATACTTCATGTGAAGGACCCGGGCCCCTAGGCCACTACTACTTAGTACGACAATGCAGCAAATTTTGTATATGTAAATCTGCATTGCATGAAATTACCGATGATTTGTTTTTGTTACCGATATCAGGTTTTTCGACAAACACCTCTGATGACTAATGTAGAAATTCAGGTTAGTGTCTTAAGTTTCTGAGAATTTTTTTTTTAATTTTAGGAGGAAAGTTCTCAAAGACACGTTTATTACACCGTGGGATTCGGGACCATTTTTCAGTGCTTTAACTGAACAATACTCTAAAACTTCAGAGAATGAGGAGCATGAAGTACACAAATTAGTATTTGAGCTAAGTACTTATAAATTCATTTATTCCTGACATGTGTTCAGCACTTGGCATGCGAAGTCATAAATTAAAATGTCGTATTTGCAATGCAATAAATTTAAAAATTAGATGCCTTTCATGACGTTTGTGAAGATGTACGTTATCCGATCATGTAAGAGAGCAAAGGAAAAGAAAAATTCCAAATATAAACAATCTGACGTTTTTAAATTTTCGACCAACAAAGAAACACGAAAGTTGATTGTTCAAATGTTATTAGTGATTTCGTGAGAGCATAGTTTCAGAATTTTACTGTCTCGAGCTGCAAGATTAAATTTTTCAAGGAAATCAGTAGAATTTAGTTATTCATCCGATGCAATCCATTAATTTCTCGCTTTCATTGCTTTTGTAGACAGGAATACTTTCCATTTCAGGAGCCAGGAAACATCTGATATTTGTTTGATGGGATAAAATATTTTGCTGGATTTTTTTTTTCAATAATTGTATAAATTGTGAGTGCTACAAATTTCGAAATGTATTCTGTGGTAGAGGTAATTATTTTTTTTAAAATAAAGTGGTATTAAAAATGTTGACACTTTTATGTCTGAAAAATGCAATGGCGGAAAGTGAAGAAAGAATACCAAGGAGAAAACGTCTGATACCAACGAAATTTATACAGCATAATAACGGAATACAGAGGATAACGTAATCAAACCATTATGGCAAAATACAGCTGTATTCATCATTCGTCCGTGATGGGTCCGGGTTCGAATCCCGGTGAGGCATGGATGTTGTGTTTGTCTTACGGCACTGGCTCTCTCCCTTCCCTCGAACCAGTGACCCTAAATTAGGGACGGGCGACTGCTTATAGCCCATTGAGTTGCTCACGGTGGTCGTTAAACCTCCAATCAAAAAAAAAAAAAAAAAAAAAAACAGCTGTATTTGCTGGTAAACTGAAAAATAACATTTCCATGTAACATGGTTAGTACGATTTTGAACCGCCATGAACTGCGTCACACTGTGCAATTCTGGCATGGAGTCTATCGTACAGATGTTAGATGTAAGTTTGGGGTTTTGAGTTCCAACCATCCTCAACCTGGATGCGTAAATCGGAGATGGTCGTGGCTGGCCGTTGAGACCGGATAAGTCTTTGTGTTATAAAATCCCACACGTGCTCAATGGGGGACAAATCCGGTGAACGTGCAGGCCATGGAAGTTGTCTAACACCCTGAAGTGCATGTTGCGTTGCACGTGCCGTGTGGGGGCGTGCGTTATCTTGCTGGAAAACAGCACGATGGACCGACCTTACAAACAGCATATCAACGGGCTAAATGATGTTGTTGATGTAGGAGGTGCTGTTTAACGTACCCGATACGAAAACTTGTTGTGTACGGGAGTGATAGCTGATCGCTCCCCACACCAGGAGACCAGGTGTAGGCCCTGTGTGTCGCTGGCGGCTTCAGGAATAGTGGAGACGCTCCCCTGTGTGTCTGCGAACACGCATACAGCCATCTGCGGCTCCCAAGCAGAATCTGCTTTCATCGCTGAACACGACAGATCGCCATTGCGTTCTCCAGTACAGACGTTGGCGACACCATTGCAACCGTTCCTGACGGTGGGATGGAGTCAAAGGTACACATGCCAGAGGCACACGTGCACGTAGTCCTGCATCCAATAGACGGTTGCTGATTGTTCGCACAGTCGCCTCAGGTGCAACGGCAGCTCGGATTTACGTCGCAGTGCATGTTTTGCTTGCACGATTGAATAGTTAAAAACTTACATTTAGAAATTGATATTTATCTACAAGTAAAAAAATAAATAAAACCAGCTACACTGGCAAGCACTTTCAAGGCTACTTTAGCCTCATCATCAGGAACAATTGCGCGAAAGGATGGTTACAGGCATTTATATACAATCATGGAATAACAAATGGTGTGGCCAAACTGGAAATGGCATGTTACAAATAATTATATGTACATTAAACTCATATATCTGGAGATCCAACAGTTGAAGCATTTAGCTGGTTCAGCAGCTAGCTGAATCCAAGGTCTAGGTATAATTACAGGGAAATCGTCATTACAACACTTGGAGGACAACCGTGTAACACACAAACATTCAGCAAGCAACAAAGAATGTTTATGAGGTGCAGATGCAATCAGTGTGCTACTACTCCAGTCAGTGGCGCAAGGGTTCACCTCGCGCAACTGTGCGGGCTAAGGCAGAAGATAGAGCCAACATCAACTGCATATTTGTGCTCTGCCACCCGTACTTACACTGAACGTAGGGTATAGCCAATATAGGAGGTGTCTTCAAAATACGGTGAATAAGAAACCGGATTGTTTATCTTCCGTAAGATAAAGTACAACTTGAAAGGCGAGCTCTTCAGCGACATTCACCAAATCCAGCGTGCTGTGACAAACAGACTGAATGACGTTCCAGTTCAGGACTTTCAGCGTGCCGTCGAATACCTGTACGAAAGTTCTCATCGTTGTGTGGAGTTGGAAGGAGATTTTTTAAATATGTCTGTGTGATTGACAATTCAAAATATAGTTCCTTGTTTTGATATATTTTTTCTCATTACTTTAGGGTCACAACTGGGTGATATATTTTGTGCTAAATTGTAAGACCAAAATGACAAGATTCAAAGTTGCTGATTTTCATGATGTGCCTAAATAACAGAGGGTTTCTCTGTGTCAAGAAAATAAATGCTTGTAGGAGCTCAGATAAGCAATAATATATAAGATTTGGGATAGTACGACTTAACACAAACATAAAACGAATTGTGTTAATTTAAGGTTAAATGAACGTAGATAATCACTTGTAAGGTACATAAAACTGGAACAGGCTGTTTCATTTGGAACGAAACACTTCACAGTACGACAGGTTTGAACATATTCGCCACATTTACATAATATTGTGTAAAACATTTGAAATATGGAGGTCAGGAGATCAAAAAACAAGGCATGATGTGGATAATTATTTCGCTTGAAGAAACAGTGTTTTTAGAAAATGCTAAATAAATTTGATAAGAAAAGGAGAAATACATGTTTTAGAAAATTTAAAAAGCTTGTTTCATCCTAAATTATTGTACTTACGTGCAAGTAAGTAGACATTAATTTAAATTCTGTGAGACGAATATAATTTTAACTATCTCTAAGAAACACTTCCTATTGCTCAAACATTTTTTGTATTTTTTCGAAAATTATAATTTTGCCTCCAAGAGATTCTTCGCATGTGTGTATGTGATTAATATTTTCTATAGTAAAAACATCTCGGAAAACACCTTTCTTTGTTTAATACCATTCTTTATGAAGAATATTTTAATCGCGTTGTCTTTATCAAATAACTCCCTGCTTTTCCTAGTGTGATAACATTTATGATACGCTTTCCTCCACATCCCTTATAATTGTTCATACTAAAAACCTTTCTTCCGGAGATATCTTGCGTTATGAAGAAATATTTTGTTTATCTTTCGGATGTTAATAACAAACATTTCTGTCGCTAATAAGATTAAGAAGACATTTCAACCTGTAGTTGCGTTACCTATTTAAGAAATCATCTTGCCTGTTGTTTTGTCGATTTTCAGTCATTATGAAGAGCATTAAGGAGAAATTTCAAAGAATTAGAAACATTCATTCTTTATTTATTCTTTGTGCTACTCAATACAGAATGGAAACAATCAAATGTTTTTCTTTTATTAGTCCGGTCAAATTAGGGTTTTCAGATGAAATAAATATGAAAGTTTTGAAAATTGGCACACTTGTTTATAGGTATCTGGTGAAGATTATACCAACAGTCCTGACTAATCAGACGTGAGCTCCAGCCGCCATCTTGAAAAATAAGTAGGTTTTTTCGGCTTTCCGTGAATATCTTGAAAACGGTTGGTCGTAACCCAAAAATAATATTTACAAAATTGAAGCTTACAAATGTTCGTACAAAAAAGGTTATTTTCACTTTTTCTTGTGTCTCTAATAGTTTCTGAGATAATCGGATGTCAATGTACTTTTTCGCTGATTCTTACGTCATCACTATGGTTTTTCATATAAATAAGCTCAACACTTCTGAACCGTCGGTTTTCTTGAGAACGAGTTCTGAAACACTATTGTAGAGCGTCAAATTCTCTTCAAAATGGGTATCTTACTTATTTTATAACTCCAGCACGTCAATAGATATAGCTGCTCAATAGATCTCTCTAAATATTTTATAATATTATACAAACCATATGTAATGGTTTAATTATATGTAATGGTATAATGGTGGTATAAATGGTATATGTGTACATACATACGTACGTACATACGGTCTCCAGATCGAGTAGCAAACTCTTCGGACGCATGCTCAGTTGGTATTTCGATATTTGCCCATTCTGGGCTTTCGTTGACTGGACTATCTTATAATTTTTGTTCCAGGTGTAGGCAGAGAATAATACGAGTGTCTTGCGTTCACTATGACAGAAAAGTGTTTACATGTGAAAGAGATATTAACGAATCAGGCGTTGGTGTTTCGCTAGTGGAAACAGGAAATCGTTATTAAGAGCTAGCACTGCAAGTAATCACAACAAAGGCTCCCAGCTCAGTGGCCTAACATCCTTGAAAATGCATACTTTGTGCTGGAAAAATTGCACCAGAATGGATAGCATAATGGCTGCTGTGAAAAGGCAGTCTAAGGCCTCAACAGCATCACAACCTGAAGACGACCATCCTGTGACTTTGAAGTCTTCACTACGACGTTTGACTTCAAAACGAAGTGTTTTTTTGTACTGAAGTGATTGACGGATAATCCAAGGCCAGAGAGAGGAAGAAACCCAAAGACAGACGTATGTTCGAAGCTTTTCGGTGAAAGATATATTTTTTGATGCAGCCGATAAAAGGAAGGATAAGTGGGCAGAAGAAGTGAAATTTCTCCTGTTCACCATAAGTGATTTAATAGCTGCTGAAGGAGTATACCACCTAGACTGTTACACGAAATTATTTCTGCATACTACCCCAAAAGGAGCCAAACGTGGGCGTCATGAAAGCGATTTTGTTTTAGCAGCTATGGAAGCAATTTAATCGTTTCTTCAAAATAACGATGACTCCCAATATGCCCTTTCAGAATTACGTTCCGCAGTAACAGGGCGTGTCCCTGATGATCACAGAATAAGAGCCAAACTCATACAAACATACGAAGAGCGTGTCATAAGTGCAAGATGTGGAAGAAAAGTTCCGATCATCTGTTTTATTGACACAGGTATTAAAATCTTGAATTCATGGCACGACAACAAAGAGAAAAACAAAACTGAGGAGCGATTCAGAATCGTGGAAATTGCGGCAGAAATAATAAGGCAGAATATCCAGTCTCAGGTGTATGATGAAACCATCTACCCTCCTGGTTATAACTACCTGAAAGACGTGAGTAGTTGCGTTCCCACAACATTACTTACTTTCCTGGAGGACCTGGCAATGAAGAAGACAAAAGACATTGAAAAGACAAAGAGTTCCATTGCACAATCTATTTTCTCTGCTGTGCAACCACGATCTCTCATGGCCACATATTAAAGAGCCTTGGCCTATTTCTATACAAGAAATACGGCTCCAAAAACTTGGTAAACCTTGTATCTAATTTAGAATTCTGTTCATCATAATATAAGCTTAACAGCTGGAAATCTCAGCCATTTTTCACGTTCAACGGGGCATGAATGAGTCATTCAGTCAGTTCGACAACGTTGACTTTAATGTCTGCACGATCAATGGATTAAATACTTTTCATGCTATGAGTAGCATTAGATGTATTACCCCAGCTAGGTCGGTCGAAAGAGGAACAGAAATATCAAGATGCCAAACTCAAAACTTGTGGAGAACTGGAAGTTCTTCCACTGGAAGTATTCCAGTGGAGGAATGGAGCACCTGCTATAGAGACCTCCCTCAACTTGTCCCGCTAACATTCATTCACAAAGTCGGTATCCAACGTCAAACCGGATATTTCTGCGCTGCCAGCAGAATCGGCATATGCCAGTGACAACTAAAAAACCTGTCACCATTGAGGCAGTTCTAAACCTCAAACTCCGCAAGTGGTCCACTGGTTGTGGTGAGAGCAACTGTGGGTGCAGAAAAGCTGCATTCAATTGCATCACCATTTGCCACAACTGCCATGGCGAATGCCTAAATGGCATCAGTGTGATACTAGAAGAGGACGACGAGGAAGCCGACGTCTTGGAACGACTTCCTAAGACCAGCGATGAGGATGATCCAAGAACATCTACGTCAGCTGTTGATGAACCAGTCTCAGGACCCTCCCATCGAAGGAAAAAACAGAAAAAAGTAATATACATTACATTTTTAGAACCAAATGTAATGTACATCAATTTTAATTTCAATCAATTTCTAATCACTCAATCATGTATCCAATAAATCAATCATGGTATCAGGAAATTGATACTCTAATCTATTATATATCAATAATGAATCCGGTTTGGCTTACATTTTTGATTTTTCATCATATTTACCTGTCATTCCCACCCTTTAACATTCATAAAGGTAAGTGTTCGGCTCTGTGATGTGATGGTCAAGTTAGATAGTGATAGCTTGTAATGTACACATACAGCTATATCTATTGACCTGCTGTAGTTAATAAAATAAGTAAGATACCCATTTTGAAGGGAATTTGATGCTCTACAATAGTGTTTGAGAAATGTTTCTCGAAAAGCCACTGACGGTTGAGAAGTTATGAGCTTATTTGTATGAAAACCCGTAGTGATAACGTAGGAATCAGCGAAAAATTACATTGACACCCGATTATCTCAGAGCTACAAAAAAGTGAACATAACCTGTTTTGTAGAAAATTTTGTAAGCTTCAATTTTGTAAATATTATTTTTGGACTACGACTAACCGTTTTTGGAGATATTCAGGGAAAACCGAAAAAACGTACCAATTTTTCAAGATGGTAGCTATAGCTCACCTCTGATTCGTCAGGACTTTTGGCATAATCTTCACTAGATACTTATAAACAAGTATGCCAAGTTTCAAAACTTTCATATTTATTTCTTATATTTGCCCATTTTCCGCCTTCGTTGACTGGGCTATATGTCATGCGACAGTATTTTAATTCTGAGTTAGGTAATCACTTAAAATCTTTTAACCTGAAAGAGATATCTATATTTTCCCCATACGTTCCCACAACACAAAGAGTTTTGAAGTCAGTATTTAGGATATAAAAAGATGTAATCTAAGAACATAAAATTTTTTAATAAACACTATAATACTGAAATGTATTATATATTTTAAATACATATCCTTTTGGAATGCTTAAAATATGTTCTGCGAATCAAAGAATTTCAGAATAGAATGCTACAAAACCTGTTGATTGCAACTACATCCATAAATGCTCAACGAAGTAATTATCATTAACATTCTGGAGAAAATGAAATAAAGCAGAAAACCCGAACTACTATTCATTACAGTACGCTGATAATACACAGTAGAGTCGCATTATTTTGCCCATCTACTACTTTTGACGTCAACAGCTCGCAGCCAATGAAAGAAGGCACGTGCTGTGAGCTGGTTTGGAGGGTATATAAGGCGTGCTATAGGCATTATGAAAACATATTACTCGTTGATGTCATGGATAAAAGTGGCAATTTAACCAATTTGCAAAAAGGGCTGATTATCGGCTTTTGGGCCAAGGGTGGCAGTATTTATGAAACAGCGCAGTTTGTGAACTGTTTGCGTGCTGCTGCGGGTAAAGTGTATCGTGATAGGAGAAATGACACAATTGCGAAAAAACGAAGAGGAACTGCGGAGCACCACGTGCCATTGATGCAAGAGTTGAACGTCGGCAGAGAAGGTGAGTGAGAGCGATCGACACGCTACAGAGAAGCAACTCACTGGCTGAATGAACCAGACCTCAACCGGAAGTGTGTCTAAAACGCCAGTTCAACGAATCCTGCTGCGTACGGGGCGCAGATGCAGACGGATGGCCACTGACCCTATGCTAACGAAGGTGCATCAGTAGAAAAGGGTTATATTTTCACGGTAAAATTGGCATTGAACCTCCGTTGATTGGCAAAGTATTGCCTTCTCCGATGAGTCACGTTTCCCGCTTGATCTATCGCATGGACTGTTGACGTATAAGGCGAGAAACATCGGATAACAAACACACTTCAACCATCGCTGGAAGAACACAAGTTGGTGGAGGAAGCGTAATTGTATGGGGGACGTTTTCATGGCATTCCCTGGCTCCAGTAATACCTGTGGAAGCTCTATGGACCTAATTTGTTATGAATCCATTCGTGCATACCACGTAAAGCCATACATGATGATTGTCTTCCCTGGGGTGGAATAGACCTTCTAGCACAACAATGTGTCGTGTCACACAACTAGAAATGTCCGAGAGTCGTTTGAAGAGCACAATGGAAACTTTAAAATACATTCCTGGCCCACTAATTCCTCAGACTTAAGCCAAACTGTGCATCTGTGGGATCACCTCGATCGTATTGTTCGATCTATGGAGCCTCCACCACGCACCCTCCAGGAGCTTTCAGGCGCACTGCAGTCAGCATGGTTCCACAT
This sequence comes from Macrothele yani, assembly GCA_039090855.1. NCBI lineage: Eukaryota > Metazoa > Arthropoda > Arachnida > Araneae > Macrothelidae > Macrothele > Macrothele yani. The sequence goes on from CM077034.1 coordinate 165,726,377, forward strand.
ACCTGTTCACACATTCCAGCAACTTATTTAGTCACTCCAGCACGTCTAGCTGCTATCCGCTTTGCACACGGCGGTTGCGCTCTATATTAACAGGTGGTCACAATTATCTGACTCGACAGTGAATAAATATGGGATGTGTCATACTTATATTATTATTATAAGCGTTGATAATATGATTTAAAGGTGTTTGGGATAAATTCACAATTTATAGTTCCCTCCATTATTTCAAATTATGATAGTGGAAAACGTACTGGCATCACTTGTGAAACAATATTTTACATCGTATTTGTGTAAATGCATGTCCAAAAAAGCATGCTATTTTTGTTAAATAGTTACAGTTTTTAATCAGGAAAAAAAAGTATTTTTATAATAATATGTTCCTACTTTTGTTTGCATATTCTTTTTTACTTTTCATTCAGCCTTTAATTAGGCCTGTGAACTTTGGAATACCATGTCTTAACTTGTTCCATAACCATGTGTCGATGCTGTTATAGTGCATTTCGCGGAGGTTTTAATTAACTTGAAGAACATTTTGTCAAAGTTTTGGCGCTTCCGCTTTTGTTGCCCATTTTTATACACGTGTAAAATCATTTTATTAAGGATTTTGTAGATTTGCAGGAGTATCTTTCACAAGATTATGTGAGGAAACTGTTTTATTATTAATGTAAGAAATTTTATTAACAACTAGGTGTCAATATCTAGAGGGATTGTTTTGCGTAGGTAAGTTGTTCTACTTTTCCGTTCTCGCCGTCCATGTGTGCTGGTCCTTTGCTGGACATTTCATTCATACCATCCCAATAGTATGATTTAGTACAACTTAATAAAAGTGTACGTGCGATTATCTTCTGAAATTATTTTCTGGGTAGACGGACGTTTAATATTTGTGTTTAGCACTCTCTGAAAACCTTTGGTGCATTAGTGTGTGGGTGGTTGGCGGAAGACAAGTTAACGTTCCTTCCAAGAAATTTTTATTGCGCAGGTTCAGTGGAACATCATTTACACGTTTCACAGTAATACGGTTTTACTTTAATAAGGATTTCTGTGTTGTTGCCGATATTTTTCTGTGTTCTCTAACGCTTTTTCTAACTCTGTTGTATATAGTTAATGTTTAGCGACTATACGTAAAATATTTCATTTCAGATAATAAAAAATACACCATCTGTAGTTTCTTTAATACTTCATGCGGTTAATTACAAGTTTGAGAGGAACGATATTTGTTGCTGCGTTATTTCTTGGTGCAGCCAACATTGAACTTTCATCCCATCATGGAATAGTATGATTTTTAACATCCGTTTGGCGAAATATTGGTATCACCTTTCATGTCACACACGCACATATGGGCTATTTAAAACTTGATAAATCTCTAGTACGTAACTTTGCTGCTGCAATATTCCATGAACTCAGGATCCTCAGAGAAAAATGTTTTTGCTCACGAGTTCCGTTTGAAGTACATGCCTCAGATACTTAGTCGTGAGATTTTCACTTAATCCATAACCAGGATGTTTATAAACAGATACATTCGTCAAAAGAAAAGTTTGATTTTCATAGGTTTCATGATTTTTTCAATGCGATAAAATGTTTTTAATTTGAAACGCTTTGTTTTCTTTCCCTGCCGACTGAACTTTGAATAAATAATTTTTAAGGAATATCTTATACTCCTTTAAAGCATAGATCCTATTACTTATGTTTAATATTTTGAAATGATTTGTACGTTTTTAAGGCCATCGCCTACGAAACGTTCAGCAGACGTTTCACTGTATTTTAAAAAATCCCTTCCAGCATTGAAATATTCAAAAAACAACGGCGGCAGTTTAAGTAGCTTTAAATGTATGTCATAATTATAATATATTCACATCCCATTACTAGAAAAGAAAAAGCAGATGTTTAACATTTCAAGTTCAAAGTTTCTCCGTCGTACGATATGAAATAATCAACAGTGAAGCAGACTAGTTGGTCGAGAAATGCGTGGAGTAAAACATAGACACCTTAAGAGACACCCACGAAAACTGAGTATCTGTCTAATCATTTGTGTCAATGGTATTTATTGGTGAGACTTAGAACTCAGTTGTCTTATTATTTCTAGCTTCCTGGTCCTGCGAATAAACATGAAACCCAGTACTCGGCGATTCTATGTTATGAGATATAGCAATATATTTTATGACGCGTCTCGGGGTTTATACTTTGAAATGGAAATAACCGTGTCTTTATCAGTTTCTAAACGTGATACGAAATACCCTTTTTCTTACAGAGGATGGTATATCTCTTTCCCCGTATACCACGTCTCTAACACATATTTCGCGTTAAATTGCGGCCCAGCAGTTACAGACGACTGGAACTCAACCGGCAATAAATTGTCTTCTCATTGCATCTAAAAGTTCATCTTTTGTGACCATGCAAGCCTGCTGCTTTTTGTTTTCCTGAATTGTTATAGTTGAACTTTTATGTCTATGAAATAACGGTTACCGTTTGTTTCATGTTCTAACAACGAGAGGATCGTCAATTATTTGTTAGTTATAACACATCAGTAGTTTGAAAACGTTTGTCATAAATCGCTGCAAGTAAAGGAAGATTAAACAGAGAGAAAAATGTGTTTTTGTGTCTAAATGAGATCTGCAACTGTAATGCATATCGCAAAGCGATTAGAAAACTACGGAGGGAGGGAAATCTCTATTGTACCACGCTATACGCCATGTGGAAGTCACCTTGAACAATGATCATTTTCCGTGGTGTAAGGTTGAGCTTTAACTTTATTATTCGCACAATCAATTATATATACTGCTGGCCAACCAAAATGCAACACCAAGAAGGACAAGAGATAGCAAAACCAGATTCACTGGTCACATAACAACAGATACAAGGATGAAACGATTGAGATAACAGGCGCGTACGAGTTGCAGAACACGCAGCCATCAACAGTTCGTGTGGCCCCCATGATTGGCAATAACGGCCGCTACACGCCGCGGCATCGAAAGAAAGAGGCTTTGGATGTGGACTTGGGTATGTCGGTCCAGGCTGCTTGCACACGTTTCCACAGTTCATTAGGCGTTGTCGCAGGTGGTTCTTGCCGGGCAACTCTGTTGCCGATCAGCGATCAGACGTGTTCGATGGGCGACATATCGGGAGAACAGGCGGGCCACGGCAGCAGTGAAACCTGGTGGGCCGTAAAGAATTGTCGCACGATGCGTGCCAGGTGCGGGTGCGCATTGTCCTGTTGAAACGTGGCCGCTGGCAGGTTCTGCAGGTAAGGGAGGACTACAGGCTCCAAAACGTCGGAGCTGTAGCGGTGGCTGTTGAGTGTATCGATGATACGTACCAGAGGTGTGCATATGCCATATCCATTTGCGCCCTAAACCATAAAGCCAAGCGATGGACCGGTATGGCGATGCATAATACAGGCGTCATACAGTCACTCGCCGCGGTGCCGTAACACGCGGACCCGCCTAGCGTGGTGTTACAGGTAGAAGAGGGATTCGTCGGATAAGACAATGTCGTGCCATTTCTTAGTCCAGGTGCAGCGTTCAACGGCCACTGCCGGCGCACTCGCCGGTGGCGTAACGCCAATGGTAATCGGAGCAATGGGTGCCGTACGACAAGTCCCTGTTCCTGCAGACGACGTCGAACGGTACGTGCTGACACGGTTGTTGCACAACACACCCTAATTCCTGCGCTAACGTCCGTGATGTTGCGGTGCGAGCCGTCAATGCCCGCCGCACAACATGCCAGTTGTCTCGTTCAGTGGTGTGCCGCGGTTGCGGCAATCGCTCACGTCGGTCTGTCCGTCCCTCCTGCACCCACCGAATTCATACTCGCCTCACAGTGGCTGGATGTTGTCCCACACGGGCGCTGATGTCTCAGTAAGATAAACCGCCGTCGCGATAAGCCACTATTCGTCCTCTGTCGAACTCCGAAACCTGCTGGAATGACTGCCGTATTTTGCGACGAAGCATCAGGGGTCTTCCCACGCACATATCCGGCAGCACAACACAATTCCACTACTTACACTCCGCCTTCTGTGCACCCTTCTTATAGTGATTCCCGGTGGCGTGCCGGGCGCATATGATTTGCATATGCCCTGCAATGCTAATCGTTTGCATGTCCTCTCGCGGGTTACGCATGCTGCGAATTTCAGGCCAATCGGATTCTTCCTTCTTGGTGTTGCATTTGGGTAGCCAGCAGCGTATATAGTTTAATTAACAATCTGTGCTGATGTTGTTGAAAATGTATTTTGTTTGACGATTTCTGATAGGCTTCGACATTGAGCACTGATGTAACTTTGACATATTTAAGTTAAAAATTTGATAATTAAAGCAGAAAATAAGGAACTCCTATATGTAAATAAGCATTGGTTGTATAAAATATCATTTACCGCCTTAATTGTATAAAAAAAAATTATTTATTTACAAAAACTACAGTTACATTTCCAGGTGAAAGCAAATTATTTTAAAAATTCGTAAAATTGTGTGATAAACACTCCCCTTTTTTGTACCAAAAGAGTAATGTTAAGAGCTCCGACACTATTTTTTTAAGGGACTTGAAGTGAATACAAAGATGCAGATCTGGTGATCATGTGCAGTCTTTCTTGAAGGATGTTTTTTACATCACGACGAAAACGATGAATAAGGTCTATCCTGGAAATGTGGTTTCTTAGAATATTTCTTTCGAAATATGTTCCTATATTGTTTTAAATACTCATTCTGCTTCTGTATTAGGCTTTCACGCGGTAAAACAAACTGTCTTCCACAAAATTCTTACCAGTAAATGGCTCTTTGCTTGCCGGGTAAAAAGCAATTGACTAGTCAAGAGCTCAAGGTTACGAGCTCTTCAAAGAGCGGTTCTTACTTTGAGAAACATGCCATGCAAACCGTGGGCACATATTAAGATTTGGGCTCAGGGACCTAGTGCCGTGCCGTGGTTTGACAAACCGTCGTCAGTAATTTATGCTATTTTCATTGAATGATTTACCTACATTTTCCAAACGGTGTAAAACGTTCCAAAACTTTAATATAAAATTTGAATGAGTCAAATACGATCAATCCCCGAAGGCGTGAGTTACAGTCGTTGTAAAATATGTCAAACCTAGGCTTGATTTTTGTCTATTAAGCATTTATCATTTGTCCTCATTCTGATTCTGATCATCAATGAGGGACATCCTTACTTTCACGGCAGTTCTGCCCTCTATTTCTAAACTGGGGTATAATGCAGCCGCTTAGGTATCGGTACTGCAACCTTACTCGAACACACTGAACACTTGCCCTGAATGCCCAAATTAAAAAAATGTCAAGTTATTTATTAGAAAAATTTATTATATACATATTTAATTTCTAGTAATGTGTGGTATAATTAGGTGGTATTCTTATTGTATTACAAACTCTTCAGCTTAGTAAAGCTTAAGTAGAATTCAAGTTAAGAATAAACTGCTTAATTTACTAACTGTATGGTAAGTGTACACCGCGTGTCGTAAAAATATGAGGACTGACCGTTTTGAAGAACACAATATAAAAAAAAACGTTTTTTATCGAAACTGAAAAATCCCCATAACAGTCTGTATGTGACAGTGAACAAATTGTATAAAAATGCTTTTAAAAATCTTCAGTGTAGTAATAATGAATTTTAATTAGAAATTCTGCGTTGCAAAATCATATGCCACCTTTATCCAAAATTTGAGTATCATCATTTTTTGCCTCACGATGACAACAGCGGATATGATCGTAAACGCACAAATCTTCTCAATTATGCAATTAATGCCACTTTTATAAAGCCATCGTTTATATTAGATTTGGTAGTACTAGAAACTTGCATGGCATATTTCGGAAGAATAGGTCGAGGAGAGGTGCTGGATGCGTTTGTGGAAGAGCGAATTATGGCTTGGAACTAGTGCGGTGAATCGTTAGATCAACAACTTAAGAAAAGATTTGGCAGATTTTATGCAACAGTACTAAATTATCGGAAGTTAAGCGAAATTTAAGATCAGAAAACGTTTCCAGGGCGACCGGTAACACCGCCGGGAAGGTGAAAAATAATGTTTTGGGGAGGACTACCAAGTGGAAATATATCTGAGGTCAATTGTTGAAGAACCCAATGTTATCAGTTTCGAAATCGACTTTATCTTGTGTCTCCAGGTGCTACGGAAACTTTGTCGACGTGAAACTAAAAGTACAAAAACAAATGACTGATCTACACCTTGAAAAGTGACTGAGTTTGGCTACATATCATATGTTCTAGAAAAAGAATTTGAAAGAGTCATCTCCGCTGACAAAAAATAAGTTCAGTTTAGATGGCACAAATGGATGGAACAATAATTGGCACGATCTTCGTAAGAAGCCGGAGATTTTTCTAAAAGAAAAACACGGTATTGCGACTGTTATGGTTTGGAGGCTCTTCAGATTTAAGGTGAAAACTGACGTCGCTTTTGCATCATTTACAATGAAGGCTGTGTATTACCAAAAGAAGCCTCGTGACGATAACTTGCTGCCATGTGCTGATGAAATTGCAGGGCCTGTATTTATTCTGCAACAAGATAACGCACCAAGTCGTATAAAAAGCAACACATGGAACTTGTTTTTGAACAACGGCATTAAAAATTAGAAATTCAAAAACAACGTTTTTTGAATGTTCGTCTGTGTCTCCTGAGCTTAATACCATGTAAAATGTGTGGATAATTCTAACAAAGACGGTTTACGGAAACGCCAGGCAGTATACGAATATCACTGAACAGCAATAGTTTCTAAAAGGACGGAAATAGATCAAAAAGTACTATAAGGTTTAGAAAATGCCTGATAAAATTTTGTTTATTTAAGAACTCGCGTGGATGTACTATGTGGTCATATCATATTGAAGCGATTTTGCTTCAATTAATGTAAAAGAGTGGTTCTCTTTTACTTTCGAAGGGCCTTTTTCGTTTGCATTTGTATTTATTGGATAAATATTTCGTAATTCCAAATAAGACTACACTGGTGTGTTTTTTATTGTTTTTCTCTTCGTTATCTGTGAAAAAGTTGGTGGTGATGTCATTATGAAACGCAGTATATAGTGTAGATTCAAACCCACCAAGTTTGTTTTAAAACCACTTGAGGAAATAGCACGTTTTCCGAAATTTTTATAGCGTTTTTTATGTTAATTTTTACAACTGCCACAATATTTGGCACAATATTGACTCAACACTGGCCATGACTCTGTAAAGATCTCAACGGGCATATTTCAGTTCAAACAAATATCATGTCAGTCTTTCAGTGTGGTGAAGGTGTGCCGTGTTTTATGACAGAAGGAGCCACTCATCAAATTCTTTAACGCCCAGGATTAAATATGTCATGACCAAATATCCTGAAGCACGTTCTTTGTGATCTTCCCTATCTGAACACCTGTTAGTTCTTGCTTTCAAGTGCAATGAGACCTACTGCTTCAACTCTTTGCTCTTATTCAGGGGTCAGTATAGTTCACATGAAGCATACTGAACGTCCTAAGGAAAAGAACACGAAGTCGTGGTCAAATTGTTGAAGCTGAGCTTTAAAAGTTGAATCATGGAATCTTTATTTCGTTCGATCGTGTGCGTCGTTCTTTCCACTTTGTTTAGGTACAAAATGTCGGTAGCACTAGTCATTAAAAGAAAGGCAATACATGTGCAACAACCTACCGCAGCAAAGAAATATCTAAAGGTACATCTATGAAGCACAAAATCCAAGGTCCTTTTTGAGGAGCTTATTTCCTTTTGTTTTCCTCTAGGATTTCATGTTTATTTCCCGCTCACATAATATCTTCAACTGTTATTTGCAAAATATAATTTTATTTTCGATAACATTAAGAGTGAAAATGAATTTCTTATCATTTCCAATATTTCGAAACCCACAGTTTCAGCACCCGAATAATGAACCCATATTTACTTTCAAAACAAACATTTAGCAGCTATGTAGGTGACAAAATGCATGTCCGAAAAAAAATTCTTATTCAAATATCGGTGACGATGAGAAACATTATGTACCCATATTTCATTATCAAACAGACTTTCCTCTCTACCTGCATAAACGAGTAATATCTGTTTCTCCCAACAGATCTTTTTTAAGAGTAGTTACCGATCTTCTTATTTCGTATGGTAGACTTCATTGCCTATTCTGCCAGTAAATATTGAATTCTTCACTACACCCATTTATGCGGCAAGGTTGCGTGAGAGTGATTTTATATTTTCTCCAGCACTTTTGCTTCTACCATTTCGATTGAAAACAATCGTGTTGCGTTATATGCCATTTGCTATGGTGAATATTCGAAAACTACTGACATAAAGCATGCACACCAATCTGTGGTGGGCAAAATTCCATTGAGAGAGTCGGTTGTATTCGGCTGTGAAACAATTACCCAGCTCTGTTGTCTTCCTCCATGGACCAAACCAATATACAGTCGTGGCCAAACCTGCACCAGTAGACAGAAATTCAATTTTTTTACGTTTGAAGTCAACATATACAGTGTAGTGGTAAAGTCAGGAATACAAAAATTATACATCATTTTAAAGGAAAGGGTATGCTGAATTCAAATATTTTTAGAGAAGGTTATTACCAGTAATAGAAGTGAAGTTAGAAGCAAAAGTACAGCGTCTAATCGTAAAAACCAACAAGAAAGATGACACCGAATTTTCGGGTGTAATAAGCACGTCTTTTGAATCCGTTCTGACGCAAATTAAATTTATCAAGGCTATTCAAATTCAATGGAACCGGTATGGAAAACAATAGTATCTGACGGAAGAAAGAAGTTTTTCAATCGGGTCTTTAATCCCTCAGATAGTGCTGTAAACGGAATCGTGAGCTTACGAACTCTTAGAAACAGAGTTATCGACAAAAATAAGAGATGACTTTACGTCCCTTGGTGAGAACACCATGCATTATTTTAGGCAAAAAGTATTCACAAAAAGTTTATCCATATGAGCGGTATCGGTCCAAGAAAAAAATTAGTCGAGTTTTCAGGAGCCCAGATTTTTCTACAAATACATCAGAAGTAGAAATTAACAATTAAGACCCCTGGTGGCCAAACCATTCTTTACTAAACATTAGAAATTAAGTGAAAAAGATTTTCCGTCAGGTCTTGTATGCAATACAGGTAAAATTTTTCAAATCGGAGTTTTAGGAGCAGAAAACGCAATTTACCATGTTGCGCCCAAGCGGAAAGTCTATGATTTACTTGAAAATTTTGAATTTATAGGAAAAACACTTCGCATCGGAAACGTTATTTAACAAAGTAGAATTTTTTTAAATCGGACTTTTAGAAGTAGCGATATTGACTAAAATAAGATATATATCTACGCCCCCTGGCGTAGAAACTGTGCATTATTTCAAGAAGAAAATGTTCCTAAAATGTTTGTCGACATGCGTAGTATCGGTCCACAAAAGACTTTTTTTCAATCGAGATTTTAGAAGCTCATATTTTGCTGCAAATACATCAGAAGTGGAATTTAAGATTTACGCCACCTGTTGGCCAAAAATTTTTTTACAAAAATTTGAGATTACGCCAAACGATTTTCCATCAGGAGCTGTATCCGGTGCAGAAAGAATTTTTCAGATCGGAGATTTAGAAGCAGAGATATAGGAGAAAACGCAATTTACCAAACGCCCCCTAGAGGAAAGTCCATGAATTATTTGAAAATTTTGAAATAATATGAAAAACATTTCACACGGAAAACACTATCGAACAAAGAAGGAATTTTTCAAATCCAACTCCTAGAAGTCGAGATATTGACAAAAATAAGAAATACATCTACGCCCCATTGAGGAGAAACTGTGGAATATTTTAGAAAGAAAATATTCCGAAAAGGTTTATCGACGTGAGTGGCATCAGTCCAAGAAAAATTTTTTCAATCGATATTTTAGAAGCTCCGATTTAATGGCAAATACATCAGAAGCAAAAATTAAGACTTACGCACCCTGGTGGCCAAAGTATTCTTTGCAAAATATTCGAAATTATATGCAAACGATTGTGCATCAGGAGATGTATCCGCTAAAGAAAAATAATTTTCAAATCGGAGTTTTAGAAGAAGAGTTATCGAAAAAAATGCAATTTACTTTTACGCCCCCTAGCGGAAAATCTATGCGTAATTTGAAAAAGATACTATATCCAAAGTACTCTTCGACATAAATGGAATCGAAAGATAAAATATTTTTTTCAATCGGATGTTTAGAAGCAAATATGTAGAATAAAACGTATTTTTGAATTCGACATCATCCGCATTACGCCCTCTAGCGGCGAAATCGTACATCGTAAAAAAAAAACGAAATAAAGGATCATCATTCGCGTATTTCAAGCTTTCGAATGCAAAAAGAAATTTTCAAATCGGACTAATAGTTGCACAGATACCGTGGGTAAAGTCGGACTGAAGGACAAACCGATAACATAAGCAGTGTACAATTCAATCAGCGTATAATTACTGTACAGTACATTAATGAACTTTTTAGGACTCTTTAAATAACTTACCAACAAGCGAAATACGCTCTAATATGTAATTGGATATCCACTGTTTCTTAGTAACAAAGTGCACCATACTGGCATGGAACTAATGAGCTGTTTTCGTTGTCCATTGGTGAAAACACGGTGCCATACGCCCTTACAGACTCAATTACTGATGCTTTAGATATGAATCCTTGTTCACAGATCTTTTACTTCAACCTCATCGACATATTTTCTATGGGATTACGATTCGGTGCTGCGCCGGCCACTGAAGTTTTCTTATCACTTTTCAATTAAATAACTCGTCAAACAACTTTAACGATGACATGGGGTGTTACCGTACTGAAAGATAAAATTCCGCAAACCCATGTCTTTTGCAGATGGTTGAAGTTTGGACTCCAAACTATCTACATGTTTGGATCCATTCAATGATCCATCAACAATGTGTAGACGGCCAACATCACTGCCTGAAATACAGGACCACAATATCCCCGAATGTGGGTGCTCGATTGTTTGCTTGGTGCAGCATGCCTTATATCTTTCACCAACCCAGTTACATGCATAAATATTTACATTATCCGCAGAAATAGTAACAGTTGTTTCATCACTGAAAATAACATTTTTCCATTCATCAACAGTCCAATTTGTTTGTGCCTTGGCCCAAGCAATTCTGTTGATACTTTGTAGTTCAGTAAGAAAGGGGTTTCGTGCAGTTTTTCGTGCAATCCGTCCATTTACTTGTCGCCTACGACAAACTGAACATGCAGATGCAATAATGTCTACTTCATTCTTCACTCATTTCTTAAATCAGTGTTTGTTCTAAACCTTGATTTTAAGAAACGACGAATCAACATCCGATCATCTCCTTCAGTACACAGTCTTAGTCGATTTGTTTTTTGTTTGTTTTTTTCTGTTTCCCACACATCCAGTTTCTGCAACACTTTTAATTGTGCGCAAGACAGCGATATAACCACAGCCACATTTAACAGCAGTTTTACGACTACTGAATCCAAGTTTATGCAAAGTACTAATTTTTGCCCTGGTTTGAAGAGGCAGGATAAGTTTTCGGGTCTTTGACATTCCGAAATTCAAATAACACCAGGTTTTCTGTATAAACTTTCGTCAACTGTCTACAAGCAGGTCATTCAAAGTCGGCAGACGATTCTACATCTTTTATATATCTCACTAGCGGACCTCGTAGAAAGCTGTAGTGAATTAGAAGGGGGCGAACGCTTTCTCAGAACTGGATTTGTGTTTCCTCACTTGCACAATTTCGATTATAATTTCACTTCTATTACTAGCAATAACATTCTTTAAAACTATTTGCATTCAGCATAAAATTTCCTTTAAAATGATGTATAATATATATTCGGGAATTTACTAAAATCAGAAATTGACTTTCGATCTATTAGTGGAGGACGTTCGGCCAAAATTGTAGGCGTGTATGCCTGACATCGTGTATTCAGTACTGCCAACCGAGTCTCAATGATGCAACCCTACGACATATGTGACGGGATATTTTTCAAGACGAAAGTCCTACTTCCTCGGTGACACGATGTCGCTTTTCAAAAGTATTCAGTTGTTCTTGCGATCTTTTATGCTTCATTTAGATTTGTTTTGCAGCATCTTAAAGGAATGGAGGTATTAAGGCTGCCCGAACATTCGCAGCGAGTGTTTAACATTCATTATCAAAGCCACGGCGTGCGCAATTTTCTAGGAACTCTGGAAAACGACTTGGACTGCTGATTGTCAGACGAAGAGGTACTGGTGCAGGGGCCATACATTTACTGTACGCCGATGATTTTATCGGGGTCGGATGATAATTTTTCTTTTCAAATGTTAATCTTTCCGTCTTTGCAGTATGGCTATTGCTAAAACACAGTTATATACATTTTGAATTCAGGAATTTTAACCTGTGCATTTTTCTAATCACAAAGATCCACAGGTTGGTAAAAATTATCAACAAAATTTTACGAAACTTTCAATATCCATATTTCACCGTGGGTGAAAACATTTGACAGTCATTTTCAAATCGGTAACTGCTCTTAAAAAGATCTGTTGAGAGAAAAATATATTGCTTATTTATGCAGGTAGAGAGGAAAGTCTGTTCGATGATGAAATATGGGTACATAATGTTTCTTTATCGTCGCCGATATCTGAATAAGAATTTTTTCTGAAATGTTATCAAGCAGTAATATGCAAGCTCATCACTCCAAGTTAGAAAATCCGAGCTAAACCAAATTTTCAAATTAATTTGCAAGGCGCATACCAGAACAAACCTGTCGTGCCATATTTGACAAAGAGAATGATACCACGCAGTTCAATTGCAGTAAAATTTTAAGTCGTATCTATGTGCAAAAAACAAGCAGGATCTGAATAGGGATTTAAGAACGTGTTACGAAGTTTTAACTATGATGAAAATTAGAAAAAGAGTAGATACATAACAAGTAAAGAACACAGGCATTTAACAAATATTTCTCATGCGGGAACTCTCGGCGAAGTACCCAAAGCAGCAAAGGAGCTTGATGCGACTGAAGACCGAATAAATATATTGTAAGTAATCTATTAGGATTGGACTATGCTTCACAGTTTTGAGCAGTGACCTTGCATAGCACGAAGTAGGTAATATGACAGAACGCAACAACACCCAACTTGGGTGTTCTCAGGATGAAAGCAAGCAAAGCATGAGAAATGAATGAACAATATTAAAACCTAAACAGTGTGCCTTGAGTTTTGAGGGAATCTGTTAAAAATTTAGCTATTAAAAGAATTGTAAAATAGAAAACCAACAAAATAAATGCTTGTCATCATCATCATCATCATTGTCAACCATTATCAATCCACTGCTGGACGAAGGTCTCCCTAAGTTTCCTCCACAACGGTCTGTCTTGTGCCAGTCTCCTCCATGTCACCCCTGCATACTTTCGAATTTCATCCACCCATCTCCCATGTGGTCTTCTTCTGGGTCTTTTCCTGTCCCTTGGAATCCAATCTAAAATTTCGGCTGTCCATCGATGATCTGTCCTTCTGGCAGTATGTCCAGCCCATTGCCATTTCAGGGATTTAACTCTGATCATGATGTCTTCCACTCTTGTCATTTTTCGGATCCACGAGTTCCTCTTCTTATCTCTCCTGGTTACACCAAGTATGCACCTCTCCATGCTACTTTGAGTTGTCTGCAGCCTTTGTATGTCTCTTTTAGTTAAGGTCCACGTCTCTGCACCATACGTAAGCACTGGAAGGATGCATTGATCAAACACTTTTCTTTTAAGACATAATGGCATATTGCTCTTGAAAATTATGCTGTTTCTTCCAAAAGCTCTCCTGGCAAGTTTTGTACGCCGATTAATTTCTTCATCAATGTGACCCTCACTTGATATCTGCTGTCCAAGATAAACGTACGTGTCTGTTATCTCCAGCTTTTCTCCATCAATCGATAAATCTTCATTTCTTGTAAAAGCATTGAACATCACTTTTGTCTTCTGAAAGTTCATTTTTAATCCCACTTCTTTACTCTTGTCAGCAAGTTCCTGGATCATACTCTGCAGCTCTGATGGGGTAGTTGCAAAAATGACTACGTTATCAGCAAAACGAAGGTGGGTTAGATAATCTCCATTAATCTTTATCCCCTTGTTTTCCCAGCTCAGCGACTGAAAAACACCCTCCAAAGTGGCATTAAAGAGCTTCGGAGATATGGTGTCACCTTGTCTCACTCCCTTTCCAATTTTTACGTGTGTTGTATTTTCAAACAGCCTAATCTTTGCACTTGCATTTTCATAGATGTTATTAATAATATTAATGTATGCATTTTCAATACCGCAGGTTTTCAGAGCCATTGTAACTGCTGATGGTTTCACCGAATCAAAGGCTTTTTCATAATCGATAAAAGCCATGCACAATGGAAGTTCATATTCCCTCGCTCTTTCAATTAGTTCTCTCAGCACGTGGATATGATCTATTGTGCTGTAGCCACTCCTGAATCCAGCTTGTTCTCTCGGTTGAGCCATGTCCAGTGTTACCTTCAAGCGGTGTGAAAGAACTTTAGTGAAGATTTTATAAACTACTGATAAGAGGCTGATAGGTCTGTAGTTTCCAAGATCCTCAATGTCACCTTTCTTATGTAGCAGGATCATTGTAGCGGTGTTCCAATCCTCAGGAATCTTTCCTTCATTAAGGCATCGAGTGAAAATTTGGGCGAGTACTGTTTCGATTTCTCCACTTGCTTCTTGTATGATGTCTACAGTAATTCCATCTTCTCCTGGAGCTTTTCCCCGCTTCATGTTCTTTATTGCATGTGCAACTTCTGCTGGAAGGACTGGAGGAACTCTGGTACTGGTATCTTTCATGATGTCTGGAGTGCATGTATTATCCCTTTCATATAATTTGGAGTAGAAATCTTTCACTCTTGTCAAAATTTTGCCTCTATTTCTTGTTACAGAACCATCTTCTTTTTCTCAGTGCCATAATCTGTTTTCTTCCCTTACTGAGATGTCCCTTTGCTATCTTTAGGCTTTGGTTGTTTTCAATTGCTTTCCTCACTAGTTCACAGTTGAATTTTCTTACGTCTTCAGTGATACTTTTTCGTACTGTCTTGCATAGCTCTATATATTCCACTTTGGAAGTCACATCTTCTTTAGTTGTCCTCATCTCTCTTCTTTTTTGCATCAACATTTTCGTTTTTCCTGATAATTTATTTACATGCAACTTGTTCTTAGACCCAGCTAATTTAATGCTTGTAAAGGAGAGTAACTAAACAAAGTAGCATAATGTTCTAACGTATTTGTTGTCACTGCGCTCCCGTCAGCTGATTATCTAAGCCACTCTCCGATTGATGGCTGCTGGATGGAGGAGCAGTTCTGTTGTTTCCCTGTACGAGAAGTTGGCTCTTATCTGTGGGCATGCTCAGCGAGTGGAACCTGGTATTGTGGCATTGTTGTATTTGGTGACTATTGTGATATTTGTACTCGTAGCATTTGATTTCGAGTAGAGTTAATGATCCGAGGGTGCAGTAATTTGCAATCGTTCTTCCAAACTCGAAAGAAAATCGTTTCTCAAGTTGAAAATGGAAGGTATTACGTGTTCCGAAAAATGTCAATGATAATGATGGAAACACAAGGAAAGAAACTCATGTTCAGCGTCCAAATAAGAAGTGCTATTCAGTGGGAATGAAACAACCCTCAGACATACTCACAGCACGGTCTATTTGCATTTATAGCTACTTCGTAGAGAGTTATTGGTTTGCAAAGTGCTAAGACTCTTGCAAAATGTACGAAATTGCTTTTTCATAACTTGTTTTGTGATTTTATTCTTTCCTTGAAGAGAACATTTGTTCTTAACACATCTACAAATTCACGACATACTTTCAACTGAGCAGCTAAGATGACCACGTACATCTCAATTTGATTTCATGTTAAACGATTTGGAGGTTTTGTTTTTAAGCCTAATAAATAGCGTTCTTTGGTAACTCAAATAATATGTTATGACAAAAAAATTATTAAAATTTTATATAGAGAATTTTACACGTAAAAAAGTGAAAATAATGTAAGTGAAATGCCTTTACCACACCATATTCTTATTTGTATATGGATTTTCAAACACATCTATTGTAAAACTAATATCTTCAATAAATATTATAATCAAAGTATTTTTCTATAGTGGTAATATGTAGTGCATGATGAAAAGAATGACCTCACACAATATGTCAATGAAAGGAAACTACACCCTCTATGTACGATATGTTTAATAAAATACGAAAGATATTACAGTTAAAATACCCCACTAGCTCTTTCGGGGTAACATTTACCCCAACGTCAGGTGTAACAGAGGCAATGCAACACTACTTTATATCGTAGTTCAACGATGTATTATGGGTATAAGTCATCAAACGTCGCATGGGTCGTGACCTTTGCCATTATTCCAGTATAACGGGAACAATTTCACAAATTATTAGTTTCATATTTTGATACAAGAATGTGTTACAAAATACAAAGTTATGATCAATTTTATGTATTTTTTAAATTGTTAATATATATTACTATAATTTAAAGTTTAGTTTGGTAATACGCTACTTCCAAATTTTTGATATGTCCTCAGGCAAGTAGTCATTACAGCAACTGTCGCCTAAGGCTTCGATGTACATACTTTCAACAAAATGCAGCGAATGTATGTATGTATGCTAGAGTGTCCAGTAGTCTAATGTTTTCCCATTCCATTTAGCACATTCCTTGATATTGCCGCATTATTTTGTATTTTATTAAATATATCGTACATAGACGGTGAAGTTTCATTTCATTGATGTAGTTGCATTTTGGCAATTTAGAAAGATTTGGTATTTACTGTGTCAATTTATGAAATACGGGATTACGCCATAGGGCAATAATAATTTGGAAGGTGTGAATCCGTTTATTGGTGTAAATATGACATGGACTTTAACTCAAATAATACCCGAAAACTTGAACATTTCGTCGTCCTGGAGCGAGATTAGCAACCGCGTCTCCCGGATAGCGTCCGAGTATCGCCCGATTTGGACACTCCGGCGCTATCAGGGTGACGCGGATGTCATTCCCTCTCCAGGACGTCGACATTTTCACATTTTCGGGTATTATTTGACTTAACGTCCATGTCATTTTTACACCAATAAACGGGTTCACATTTTCTAAATTCGTATTTACTGTGCCATTTAAAACAGTTTCACATCTTAAACACACTGAAAATCAGAATGAAATATTTTCAAGTGTCCGCCGTGTTATTATGTTACGCAAATCTTTCAATGAGTTTAAAATGAACACATCGGAATTTACAAAATTACTATACTTTTAAATAATAAATTAAATTTATGTGATTTTCTACCATTAGGATAAATGTAAACTTATGACGCGAGTTGATCCTTTAGAATCAGAGCATGGTGTTTTGCAGATTTTTCCTATCCATTGTTATTCTTTCTGCATTCGAACCAAACTGATTTCATAACTTACATGTTTCTTCGTATGGAAATTTGTCCGAAACGTCTGCTAATATATCCAGCCATTATCCTCTGCCATTATGTCCGATATCACAATGCAATATGTCTCAAGTAAACGCAATGAAAGGGAAGGAAGCTAATCAAAAAGAAAAACTGTGGGTACACCAGAACCAAAAAATGTATTAGAATGAAGCTTGACGATAAATATCAAAGTCCAGTTTATTAGATACACAATAATCGTAGAAATAATTGGCGACATTTCCCTTGTACACGGACTAAAACGTCAAGACACAAAAAACCTACTTACTAAAGTGACAAATTCTAAAATGGAAACGAAATTTAGAATTTAAGCAAACATTGTGCATGACTAGGTAACACAAGCTCAACAGTACACGATAGATTTCCTCGAGAAACAATTTAGATATAGTTTAGCTGGAAATCACGTCTGATAAAATAGTATATGCAATCTGTACCTCATTTGAAAGGAAATCTTTACAATCCTCCTGCTCAAACCACATGTTAATGATATCTCCTAAAAACTTTGATGTAGGGGATTTACACAATAAGGAGGCACATTGCCATTGTTTAATTTTACTTTGGCATGATTAACAAATCAACTACGTTTGATGTGCCTAAGAGGAATCTTTAGTATTGTAAGCTTACTAGAGCGTTGTCAAAAAGATTCCAATTTAAGGAGCAACCGTGGTCTTAAACTAATTGACACCTACTGCACTGTATATTTCTGGTAAGCGAACGTTAATAAGTGACACGACTGAAAACAAAATCTCACCAGAATGCTTGTAATGATTCTTTTCTACCGATTTCCCACATGCATGGACTGTTGTGTTATACTTAGATTCTTATATAATTATATCAAATTGTACCAAGAAGAATTATACAGCAGGGCGTTATTGCTTTTTCATTATACGAACCTTCATAGTGTTCACTTTAATTTTAATTTATCTTAGATTTAAAATTTGTCACGTATCATCCGCATGTCGTTTATGCTTGGAAATGAATGCATGGGTGCAAA
The DNA here is from genome assembly GCA_039090855.1 of Macrothele yani. Classification (NCBI taxonomy): domain Eukaryota; kingdom Metazoa; phylum Arthropoda; class Arachnida; order Araneae; family Macrothelidae; genus Macrothele; species Macrothele yani. Next base: position 165,744,793 of record CM077034.1, read on the forward strand.
CGTAAGCTCCAAAATAGTTCCTGCGTGTCTAATAACACCTAAGAAACATAATTTTAATATGTATCTTCAATGCTCAGACTTGAAAATTAAAATCAAACACTATTCTGTCAAAAATTAACTAACGTCATCATGCTTCTGAGACAGTACATGACAGTATCTGCCAGCATATTGTTAGCAGAACATGAACAGGATTTCTGATAGAAATTTTAGATTGAATAAATAAGCAAATAGTTGAAATACTAGGAGAGAACTTCGGATATCCCTCGGAATTGTGTGAAAATAATTGTTCGAAATTGGTTAACATTTGAAAAATTTCTAATCCAAAAAAATACTTTTCTTTTGGTTTTATGCTTTTAATGTTTACTGACTAAATTTTGGGATATACGACCAGCTAGTGTCAACAACATTTGGTGTCTTACCAAATTTCTTTCTTTTGTTTAGAGTTTTAACGACCACCATTAGCAACTATATGTGTTATAAGCAGTTGTTCATCCCTAATTTAAGGACACTGGTTCCAGGGAAGTGAGAGAATCAGTGCCGTAAAACAAACACACTTCATGCCTCATCGAGATTAAAAATAGTCCAACCCGGGCGTATGGTCAGAACCAATTATTTAGAGCACTATGAAACCCGTGTGGCCCTACATGCTTTCGGCGATGATGATCATATGATAGTTGGAATTAATGCTTTCCATTTTTATTACAGTTTTTGGACCTTCCGAAAGTTATATCACTAGCTGTGCCCCACTCCATTGGGCAGGGTGGGCATTGTTATGTACAGTAAGTGGCTCGTTTTCCTACTGATGAAATAGTCTCTCTTTCGGAGTGGATTGTTCTTGGCTTTTTGAGATGGGTATTATTCAAAACTGCGGTTCTCCTCCGAAGTAAGCTTTTAAAATTGCAATCCACTTCTTCTGTCATAAAATAGAGCACTTCCGCCGCGCAAGTCTGTGATGTCACAATTTTGTGCATCTACATCCAAAGACACCATACCGAAGCATCGCAACTTTAATCGCCCAAAGAAATACTTGAGCTTAGGTAGAACACAAATCCCAGTTTTATCCACCCATTACTTATTGTCTTTCGTTGGAACCATACTCTCTATAGATTTCCATTTATACCTGCGTAGTGTCGTTACAGAAAACCCAGATGCCAGGGATTAATCTAGGTATTGTTTGATCGTTAAAAGATGCATTGTGTCTAGGTGCCAAACACATTTTAATAGGTACGCCTAATTGCTGTAACTGAATTTCGGGTACTTTTTCTTCAGGAGTTAAAAAGTTGTGTTGGGTTGCTTTTTCTGCAAGTGGTCTTCTGGACGTGCAGAACAGTCTTCTGATATTGCAGTCGCATCTTGAATATCAGAATGTACGTAGTTTTGGTGTTTTCTCTATATGTCCTCAAGATTTCTCAAGGATGTGCCTTCTATACTCTGCTGAGATCACTTAAAAAACCTAAAAATATATTACGGAAAATGATGAGTGAGACTGACGTAGTTGAACATAAAATATTATTTTTATGTAAGATACGGTAGAATATTCAGACATATGGGTAAAGAAATGCATGTTAGCTAATTTTCATTCAACGTTATCATTTAACGCATAAGATGCGATACGCTTCAGAACAATGCTTATCTTTACAACAAGAAAAATAATTACTTCCCAACGCGATGAATGACCGCTAGTACGGTGATTGTTTTCTTCGAAGAGCTAAGACTGCTGCACTCCTGTGTGACATGGGATTGATGACGTTATCGAGAAGGCTGTAAGGCTATCTTTCGTACTCCTAATTGACGGTAGTTCCCAGTACACGAAGAATGAGAGGTACCGGCAGAGCTACAATACTTGTGCCAACTACGTCCCCGGGGTACTATATTTGATTTATGCAGGAGAGCATATTGGTCACCCACATATTCGATTCCATCGTCTTGAAGCATGCTTCCCACTAGTTGAACTCAATGAGTTCGAGCGCTATCGTCTATGGTAACGAAGGAACCGCGACGGTTTCAATATACGGCTGGGGCAATAGGTCTGGGATTTCGTCTCTATATCTCTGTGTACTTGGACTGCCGTTTCGAATGAAGTATATTTCCGTGCGTCGACGGATACGTATGCCTGCCGAACCAACACACCACATTCACGGCAATGAGATGTTTCCCGCACCAACGCAGGGTTATTTAGTTTCCTGGTTACCTGCAGATAAAAAATCAGAAATCCAGTGCCGAAAAACAACACAAAATCCATCAGAGATTCGAAGCCATCTCTTACGAATTTTCAGAAACTAGGATTCATACCATTGCAACACCAGAATCGCAAAACTGCAGTTCGCTTTACTTTCTTTTAAAACAAAGTTCCGACTGGTGTTTGGTATAATTATAATTAGCGTTTTGGGCTACAGTTGAAGCTGAAAGAAATCGCGGGTTCCTCAGAAGTAACATGTGTGTCAACGCATAAATGGAGGCATCAGATTTAAAAGGCAGGTTATTTTCTTCTGAAAAATTATCAGATGCTAAAAACGCAGCACCTCTCACGCACTACTACCAAGCATATAATCTTCAAAACAAATATTACAGAATTTATATCACTTATGCTATGTGGTCTTGCCTCTCGTCTTAGAATTACTGAAAGTTTTAATATGGGTAGTTTTCTTTCGTTACATCTTTTATAGTAAAGCACATGTTACAACAATATTTTTCATGTTCATATGTCAAACTCTGTTGAAACAGCAGCAAGTTAAGCTCAAGAACAAGGACTTAAATATCTTCATAAATAGCTTTTGGGACATAATGTTCAGATAAAAGTTAGGGCTTGTATAGAATTATGCTAGTAGAAACTCATATGTTCCTTTTGGTTCCCGAAATGTAGCCGACTTTTTTTTACACACGGCATTATTACTTTAAAACCTACGTTTTACATTACAACCTCGAAAGGGCGACCATTTCGAAAACTTCGGAAAGAAATTATGTTTAAAATTTACTTAAAGGTTCCTTAAAATTTCAAAGTTTCAACCAGTATATTGTGATTTTCTCTCTGGTAAAAAATCGTTTTTGTTTATATGAAACGAACAGTTTTTAAAGAAAACAGTTTAACAGAGCATTTCTCAGGAGCATGGATACTAATATCAGAACCCCCCACTGAGCAACATGAACTTTTGAATTGCTTGGCAGTAAAATATTCTGATAAATATTATTTATGTCCCAATAGCTATCTATGAATTTTTCAATGACGTTTTTGTTCTGCAGCTAAAGTTACAGCGGTTTCATGATGCTTCGACTCGAATTCGAAGGGCTTGAAAGAAAAGCACTTCACCAAATCACCAGTTTCACGCGTGAGACAAACCATTTAATGTGAATGGCAACAAAAAAGCATATCGATTTTTTTACACACATAATGTTACGAATGCCTCAACGTGATATCCTTAAACTGAAGAGGGAAGTTCAAACGCAAAGCATGTAAACAAATTTTCTGCATCATAATTGGTAATCCCATAAACTACATGCAGAGACAGCCATGACGGACTCAAAAAATTTCAGTAGTTACCCCACAATCTCTTTTTTTATATGCAGTATACTAAAGCATGAAAAATATAGTTACAGAATTTCCGGAACAGTAACTGTATTTAGTCTAGCCTTGGTTTAACTTACAGTTGATTTATCTGTGAAACAAGACGCTTAGTACCTTATCTTCTCTCTTCTGTTCCAAGCAAATCAAGGACAATTTTAAAGGAACAGAAAAATGAAAAACCAATTGGCTACGAAGAGGAATCCTTATTCCCCTACTCATTACAGACGGTTTGTGAAATCATTTCTCCTTTAGATTTAAATATGACTTGATTCAGAGTTAATCTCATTAGATATGGGAAAATTTGGAATGATTACGAGAAAAGAAAAGAACGAAACATGCGGCATCTTTAAAAGGGAATCATAGCATTTTCTTGAATCGGAGTTATTGCATAAATTCGGAAGAAAATATACAGCCTTTCCATTATTCAAACGCCGTATGTTACAAATTAAAAGCTTGATAAGGCCATTACGCAGCAATGAGGCGATTATTTTATTAGAAGAACTAACTTTTAAATTTTAAACTTTGGCAGCACAGTGAGTATTTTTAGGAAAATACTGCAAACATGTTTGTAATTCAAGATAACGCACCAGAACAAATGCTAGAAACTGGCCCATCTGCATTCCTTTGGATATTCGAAATTCACGCAAATAAACTCTAGAAGATTTTCTTCTTGCATATAAAAAATCTTCACGAACAAATCATTCTCTGTGAAAGTCATCGTAGCAACGGTCCACTTTTGAAGAACTTTTAGTGTCTGGACGAATGAATATAAGTCACCCATAGCTTCAGAATATTTATTTGTTTTTTTAATCATATAACTGCACATTTTTCATTGTTGGAATATGTATAATGCAATACCTTTTTTCGCAATTTCGAACGAAGAGGTACTAGCTGTAATTTTGGATCGTCCTCTGAACCAGGGGGCGCCAATTCAACGTGCAGTTGTAGTCTCCGTTTCCTCGGATTTCCATATGACGTAGCACTGGGAGCAACCACCGCCTAACACGACAACAGATAACCAAGCCGATAACGACGCCGCATAGGATCTTTGGCTTGGGAGTGCGAAATCAGACTCGTTCACGTGTTTAAAAAAAGCCAAGGTAATTAGATGAAAAAGCATTTCGCTTTGATGAATAGACCTGTGCGGATGTTTCGCAATTACTGTGTCCTCATAATTTGTAAATATACTTTATAATTAATAAGTAATCTTGGCGGTTTTAAACTCGTTCACATGCTTAGCAAAGCATTTCGCTTCGGTGAATATGCTTGTTGATATTTTGCAATTCATTACTTTTCGTCATAATTGGTAAATGTACTTCATACCTATCTATTTCTCAACATCAGTTGTGCATATTATTGTCTTATATCAGTGTAGCACAATATGCCTGGGTGTGCAATAACAGGATGTTTATCCTACAGTAGGAAGACTCAAGGTTCGGATGTTAGTTATCATTGTTTTCCTACAAATAGTGATTTGGAAAAACTCTGGGTACTGAAATGTAAACGAAAGGATAATTTTACAGTTAAAAATGCAAGACTTTGTTCGAAACATTTTACTGTTGACTGTTATGTTCCTGACATAAAATCAGAATTACTTGGATTAACCGGCAGAGAGAAATTGAAAGTAGATCAAATTGGCCATAAGCATATTACAGCTGCTAATTCTCATGAATTGTCATCCTCCATTCCCCGAGTTCTGAATGTTAGTCCCACAACAAATAGGCGTGAAGTAAGAAACTGAGCATTAGAAACATTTCGCAATGTGTCTCCACAGAAAAAAAATTAATAAATCTGTATCAACTGATAACGTCATCATCTGCAGTAGATGTTCAACATCTGATGACGAAGATCAGGTCATTGGATATAAGAAATAAAAGATTAAATGTTGAGTGCACCAAATTAAGAGAGCAAAATAAGTGCCTTACTAACAAACTCGCATCTACTGAACGGATTTGCGGTAATGTCTGAATAACTCAGATTCACAAGCTGCAGCTGACGTGAGTAAAGTCTTACATAAAATATTTACTGAAAACCAGATTCGTTGTTTGCTCTATGACAAGTAAAATGTGCAGTGGGGAAGGAATGCAAACTGTAAAGCAATTACATCTCGGGCCACATCTGTTAAGTCCTACAACTTCGTTTGGACCATGTCACACTCTGATAAGTTTTATTTCTGTTTTCATTTACATTCTGCCTGTCATTGCAATAGTATTATATAATTTTTCATAGATTTTGCGCTTTAGTGCCATCTATTAAAATAAATTGAAAAACGAACATTTATTTCGGATTTTTGTTGGTATTTGAAGGCTACTATGTAGAGTTCTGTAAACAGCAATAAGATTAATTTTGCAAAAATGAAATGCTGAATAGTGGATAACATATTTATTTCTTGTTTGTTTAACCAGTTAACGGGACTACTTGATGAGCTGAAAATCGACAGGCCAGACTTTAAATAGTTTGGTCTTTTAAGAGTTTACTTTCGCTTGGACAATAACTTTTGTAAACATACCTTCCTAGGAACTACGGAACAACGAAGTTCAGCAATATGTTTGTTTACAGCAATGACCTTATTTTTTTTATAAAAAAGCTGTTAATTTATTTTGTTTTCAAAATTAATTAATTCATGAAAGAGGAAATAACAGATCACTGATAGATATGCTAATCTTTGAAGTTACTAGAATTTGAAAACATTTTGCTTCACGTTTGTTATTTTTATCCCTTGCTAACGTGTAACACGTAATAGTGATGGAACATTGGCTCTCCCCTCTAGCTGCCTTGTTGAGAGTGCGTCGTCATTTCGCCAGCCAACAGCAGATCGTATCAGAAATGGATCAACCAAAAGAAAAATCTGATGCCTGGATTTGGACTTTTTAATAAATTTCAGCAAATGGGACATGCTTTTAACTTAATGATGCCCATTGAAGGGAAAATGTTTACTAATATGTTCAGTGGTATGTACCCATTCCTTTAATATTGTATATAAATAAAATCATTGTTTTTAGTAATAAGGTGGCATTTTTGATTAACATTATTTTAAATGAATGGTTTTCTACAGAGGTATAGCAAATCCCTAAAAAAAATCATGTTCAAAAACACCGGTTTATTAAAACAAGTATTTAGTACTGTGGAAATAATAACCTTTGGAAACTTTACTGTGGACACTAACGAGAAATAAAAATTTATTTAATTATATTTATCTTGTACTCACAAATACCTGTTTAAGGTGGAATTTAAGTTAAAGGGAATACTTTACATACGCCTGCTACTTTTTACAGAAAAACGCAAAAAATATATACGCATGTCTCAGACTTCCGAGAAAAACAACTAACGGCGAATAATGAAGTTAAATGGAGTTAGATAACAGTTTCACAACTAAAGTTGGTACAAAACTGAAGTTCCAAAATTTCAACGCAGAAAAGTGAAAAAGATTGAACAAATACAGTTTAGTTCTCCTTAAGGGAATAAAAAATGGGCAATACTAACAGAAAAACATCTGAGTTATTTGGGTAAGAAAGGAAATTATGATGTAGTTTTTAAGTTTCAATAACATAATCAAACATTTTACCCAAATCTAGAGACCATCCGAAAAAACAAATACATCTTTGGAGGCTCCAAGTACACTGACGGAAAAAAATCCCAACACCAAGAAGGGGTTGTGTTAGATAAACGACAGTTGGTAGGCTGTGAGAGTACATCTGTAAGATGACGTCTATGCAAATGTCGCGGTCGGCGTATACGTGTGGCGCTAGTAGCGCTCCTCGGAACTTGAAAAGCAGGTTCGCTGTTAATACGCGCTCTAACGTTCTTGAGCGTTAGTTATCGTTGAGATCCGACGGAGTGTGTTTATGTTAGTAAAGAATGCCTTTAAGAAGACGAAAAAGCCATTATCAACAGCTCACGAAGTTTGAACGGGGTGGTGTAATAGGGCTACGAGAAGGTGGATTTTCCTTACCCAATATTGCAGAACGACTTGGCAGGAATGTAGCCACTGTGCATTATGTTGGCAGCGGTGGTCAAGGGAAAGTACTGCCTCAAAAAGACCGACTTCCGGCCGGCCACGTGGCACTACTGAGAGGGAAGACCGCCGTGTACGGCGTTTGGCCGTGGCGCATTGTACTGCGTCTGCGGCAGCAATTCGAGCTGCAGTTGCCACCACAGTGACACAACGAACTCTTACAAATCGTTTACTTGAAGGACAGCTCCGAGCCAGACGCCATGTAGCGTGCATTCCACTTACTACAAACCACTACCGTTTGCGACGTCAGTAGTGTCAAGCTAGAGCTCATTGGAGGACGGAGTGGAGATCTGTTTTGTTTTCTGATGAAAGCTAGTTCTGCCTGGGTGCCAGTAATGGCCGTTTGTTGGTTAGAAGGAGGCCTGGGGAGCGCCTGCAACCAACCTGTCTGCAGCCCAGACACACTGGACCTACACCTGGAGTTATGGTCTGGGGAGCAATTTCCTATGACAGCTGGAGCTCTCTCGTGGTTATCCCACGCAACCTGACGGCACAGTTGTACGTCGGTCTGGTGATTCAACCTGTTGTGCTGCCATTCATGAACAGCATTCCAGGCGGTGTTTTCCAACAGGATAGCGCTCGCCCGCATACCGCTGTTGCGACCCAACATTCTCTGCAGAGTGTCGACATGTTGTCGTGGCCTGCTGGATCACCAGATCTTTCTCCAATAGAGCACGTATGGGACATCAATCAACGACAACTCCAGCGTCACCCCCAACCAGCATTAACCGTCCCTGTGTTGACCGACAAAGTGCAACAGACATGGAAATAAATCCCACAAACTGACATCCAGCACCTGTACGACACAGTGCATGAAGCTTTGCATGCTTGCATTCAACATTCTGGCAGTTACACCGGTTATTAGTGTACCAGCATTTCACATTTAAAATGGTTCTTCTCGCGATTACATTAAGCTGTGATCTTGAAACCATAATCGATTAAATATGTTACCCATACAAATGGATTGCCGCTATTTTATTCCTCTACAACTATTATTTCGTGGTGTTGGGATTTTTTTCCGTCAGTGTATAAAAATATTGGAAAGAATGAGGTTAAACACTTTCATAAATGTTGCAAAGTTTGTTACAAGTAGGATTACCGGCAGCGAATAGAAAAGACATTATCATATATGCAACCGTTGAACTGAAACTTGAAAAATCAGATCCTTTGCTGAGCTCCCTGCGGAAAAATTAAAGCACTGGTTTCCGATACATATAAAGCGCTTATAAGAAATATTGTGTACAGATGAAATACAGCTGTCTGACCATTCGAATTTAGGAAATTCTTTTTCATTCTGTTGCTTAGGGACAATATCCTGAACAATACAAGAAATAAACAAATATAAGTTTAATTACAGAAACGAAAATATTCCGACGAAAACAAAAATCTGAATTGTTTGCAAGAAAGCTGCTTTTTCGGAAACGTAATTGGTTTCGTGAAAAAAATATATTATGTACCATGATCTCTATTTTTACGGTAATTTGACATTTTGCCGGTAAACACTTCCATTGAAGTATTTCTATTAGTTCGTATGTTTTATTTACTAGTTTTCTATAGGATTGAGGCATTATTTTATTTTTTTCAACACATTAAATCCTAAGATATCTATTAACATTCAAAATGTTTAGCATTGCAACACATTTCAAAATTCAGGGAAGACAATTTGAAAAATTATTGACATATATTTCTTCTGAAAAACGAAAAATGGTATTAAATTGAAACAAATCACTAATACAGGAACCCGGAAAAAATGGAGAGAATTCATCTGTTTGCGTCGTAGGTGTTAATGCGGTCTGTGGTAGATGCCGCGGCAATGACTGCCGCTGCCGTTCTACAATGACTGACGGTGATCTGCTTTAAAATTCGTGGACGGTCTTACAACCTACGTGTCTTAGAATTCAGATTCTATGCTGAGTTCCACAGCTTTTGTGATAAGAACACCAAGTGCCATTTAGATTTATGTATCGCACAGCAGCACTAAGTCAAAGTACTGTGACAGTAGCTGACTTCTGTCTAGCAAAGCCAAGTCAGCACCAGTCAAGATGCTCTGCATTATTGCAAATTACGAAGGGACAAGAGGAATGTTGTACGACAGTACAACATTTGGGAAACATTTATTTTCTCGAGCATTGAACTGATGCTTGTCTGTTGTCCATACGTCTGTCACTGATAGTGATGTTTACGTCCGTACGATGCTACCTTAAAAATATCAAATATCTATAATTAGTCATTCGAATAGAGCGAATTTTTTTTTAAATCAAAATTGTGGAAAGGATGATACTGACTTTTGGTAATTTTCCATGTATAATCTTGCCGAAAGATGGCTCATAAACAAATGCTGCCGACCTCCATATTTGTATTATACAAACAGTTGAAAATCTTATTGAAAAAAATATGTTTTTAATTGGGGGCATTCCGTATTCAAAAACCTGTTGGAAGCAATATTTTCTATATATATATTTTCTCTATTTACGGTGACATCTAATCAAAAAGGAAAAGTTTGAAATAAAATTTGACATTGAGAGTTTAAGACTCCGTTTAGTATTTCAGTGGATTGCTATTTCTTGAGGTTGGATTCATCCCAACTGGAAATGATTCAAATAAAATGTGGGGGCCATCATTGGGATACCTACTGCAATTGAGATGAATCGCAAATTTAAACAGCGACCTGAGAATTTGCAGTGTTATTTTTGCGTAGAAACGATTTAAATGCCAAAGGTGCGGAACAACTTAAACGATAGAAAAACAGTTAAGTTTTTTAGTTTTATAACCTCAGACCAAATAACCTGACATGAGGGCAATGATCTTCAAAATATGTAATATGAAGAGCTGGTATAGGGAGGCAATGTTGAATGAGTACGTGGCGAACGACTAAATAGCTTTATTTTTGACGGAAATCGTTGTTCCCATGGATGACAGATTAAAAGTGCATTGTCATCCACACAATTTTACCTGCTATCTGACGTTTTCGCGATGAACTTTTTTCCCTTCCGGCTTTGCATTTACGGACTTCAGTAATACAGCAAACTTTAGAGCTCCATAATGAATATCAACCTGCTGAATGAAACATACAGTGTCTTATGGTGGCTCTTCCATATTCTTTAAGTGTACCTAACAGTTTGCGCTGTTCCGTGATTTTCTCGCTGTTCTAAATTATAATTATTATTTTCTATTTGTTATGCTGGGAATTTTTTTTTCTCCTGGGCCTTCTGAAAATACACTTACTGATAGCCTTAATATATACTACTGATATATAATACTTACTGATAATTTTAATATATTAAGGCTATCATTAAGTGATATACTTACTGATAGTCTTATTATGTGTTCCAATTACCCTACTACGTACCCACAATTAGAACAAACATAACCAAAAGTTTCCATTTACACTTACTGATACACGTACAGATATCAATAATATTTGTTCCTTTACCCTACTACGTACCAACAATTGGAACAAGCATAACCAAAACTTTCCATTTCCAAATCCTCAATACCTGAAAAATAAAGTTTCCATTTCCAAATCCTCACTACCTGAAAAAAAAAAAGTTTCCATTTCCAAATCCTCATTACCAGGTTGAAGAGAAACTCACGTCAGGAAATGAAATTTCAGCATCCCTAAAACAAAAAAAAGTAATTACAAGACTTATAAAAAATAAATTTTGCGCATGTATTACTGTGTTCTATAACATATACTTCTTTTAATGATAAGCATTTAAAAATATACTTAGCTTACATCACCGAATAAGAACTTCTCATACAAAAAAAGCTTCCAAGTTCCTAAAATAATTTCTGACAACAAGAAAAGGACTTTCAGTTTTAATCTTGTTTTTTCTGTTTGTCTTGAAATGTACATCTTTGAATATCGGTCATATTATCGGAAACTATTGAAAGAAAACCAAATTTTTACTGTGTGATTTCCACGTCCATAAATAAATTTTCATCTTCGGTATACGTTTTCCAAGATCTCAGATTGAGCTATCAATTGCCTTAATAACATTTGTTCTAAACATATTTGCTCCTACAAGACGCATAAGATATCTCCACTGAAAAAATTCATGAGAAGTAATCTTATACCTGTGCATACTTCATTGCTCATTTCACAGAAAGTAGTAGAAATACTTTGCGGTATGGTGTTCGCGTAAATCCTAATGAAGGCAGTAATAAAATTATTGAAATATGAAAACTAATTTCAAATTATAGTAGAAATTCGGCAATAGTATGAAAAATTCTGAATTCGCACATATATTGGATATTCACGAATTTACAGAAAAACACTTAAAATTCGAGAAAAAAATTCGCGGAAATTCGAGCCGCGTAACATCTACGACTATAAATACAGAATGCCTCGATACTCAGAGGAAAACTTATACCCAGAGCTGATTCATAATACACTGTCATATAAGCATGCAATCTCACCGTACGTGATTTTTCAGGGACAATGAAGATCGAGCTACTTCTTTGCACAACGTTCACAGTGAGATACACGACAGTATTGCATGTAGTAGAGAATTGTTTGGAGAGCCACTCAGGTGGGGTTCGGTCTAAGCGATTGCTTCTGACCAATTCTTCCTAGTCACATCGTTAGAGTAGGGGTTCAAAAACATTTTGAGACCGCGCTGCATTTCACATTCACATTTTCCTTGCATCGCTCCTGCTTTAAAAAATACCCACATTTTGTACCCAAAATAAAAAAAAAGTCAAAATTCTGTATCCAAAATAAAAAAAAAGTCAAAATTCTGTATTCAAAATAAAAAAGAAAATGCCCAGATTTGGGTTTGTGTTATTTAAAAAAAAAAAAAAAATCATTTACTTTACCAGCTTGTATTTTTTTTCACTTAAATTACAAAATTAGAATAAAATTACAGAACTGAATAATAATAATTTGAGATAGGCATATTATCACAATGGTAAATATCTTCATTTGGCTTTCAAATTTTTACAGTAATTGTAGAAATTACCTAACAGTGTTATTTGCGTCTTAATGGGATGGGGATCTTGTTTCTCGTCACACAAAGCATAGAATCTGGGGACAGAATTCGATACAGCAACACGGATCTCCTTCTCAACGTTATTTTTTCTTCTAAATCTAGATTTTATCACCGCCAGAGCTGGAAATCCTGCCTTGCAAAGGTAGGATGTGCCAAAAAAGGGAATTACTCTCATGACTTTTTTTACTCAATTCTGAATACAATTTTGCTACATTGTTTCAAAACTGTGGTAGAGCTCCTGAAAAGTATCAAAGAGGATTACAGTCCGAAATTCAGATGAAAGGAACGCTTTCACAATGAGAAAAATGATGTGTTTTCTTTTTTATATAACATTATTTTTTATAATTCATTCTTTAAAATACATGTATGTACACGTATTGAAAATTTGCATGTTGCGTTTCACTATAAATTATAAGTTTCAGTTTTCCTTACATCGCAATGTCCCGGTCCAAGACCGGCGACAATCCCCTTGGTCGTCGCGAAGCGCAGTATGGGAAACTCTGTGTTTCAGTATGGGTGCTGTGTTTGTTTTACGGAAGTAGCTGTCGGTTTTCTGAAAACAGTGACTCAAAACAAGAGGCATGGCGACTGTTTTTATTCCAATGAGTTGTTTACGATGTTCGTTAAACCCCAATTTAAAAAGGAAGGATTGGACTGAATTTTTCCATTTTTGTTTTTTCGAAATTCACGATTTCCTTTCGTGAAGCTATTCTGAGTTGGCCGCTCCCTGTGATCATATATTGGGTCATTTCCTCATGCAGTGAGAAGCAGACCTTATTGGATAAACTTCTTCACGAGCCTCAGTACTGTTCCGGAAAAGATCCTGACATTCAAAGTGATACAGGTCCCCGTTGTCACTATGGAAATCTTTAGTCCCCGCGCAGTACGAGGAACAAAACTCTCAATGAAATAATGCTAATCAATATCTATTTTAAACTTATATCCAAATTCCTCAGCTTCTAACATTTATTAAACCTATTGGGTTTTTTTAATGTACGATTGTAATATCGTGATATTTGTTTTTATGTTTTTTTAGTATTTTCTGGAAGTCATAATGCTGTCCTTTCACGAAAAGCTTTGGAACGGTCGGAAATTATTGTTCTAGCATGGATGAGAATGTTCCGCGGTTTTTGAAATTTTGAACTTTTCTGACCAAGTCTATTTTTTTCTATTTCTTCATTTCCCTTAATGATTATATTCATATTATGTATATTTTCCTGAAAATGGCTCTCGTTTTTAATATCTTTGTTAATGCTGAAAAAGAGGGACTTCGTATTTTTAAAGAATACTTAAAAAATACGAAGTCCCAAAATATCTTAAGAATTGTATGTGTATATTAATTTTTCTCCATTTCTAACAACATCTTTTTCAAACCATTCAACAGATCAAAGATCGCTATCCCCAAACTTCTCTTTTTAAAGCAAAAAGGAAGTTCCAAAATCGGAATCTGCCTGTAGTAGAATTTGAGCCATATACATGGCATCACAAGAGTTTCTCACGGCAGAGTGAATAAGGTACTGCCGATTTCTGTTATTTTCCGCTTAAAACGTGCATTATTCCATTACTTAGTCACCTCTTGCTATTTCAAGAAATCGAGCAAGCACTGTTTTTGTTTGTTTGTTTAAAGTGAAATTAACATTGAACAAGAAAGATGACACCGAATTTTCGAGGTGTAATGACCACGTCCTTTGAATCCGTTCTGATGCGAATTAAATTTATCAAAGCTATTCAAAGTCAATGGAACCGTTATGGAAAAGAGTAGTATCTGACAGAAGAAAAGATGTTTTTCAATCCGGTTTTTAATCCCGCAGATATTTTGCAAACGGAATCGTGAACGTAAACCCTCTGGTTGCAGACTAGTGCGTTAAGAAACATTTGAAATTATATGAGAAAGAAGTTGCAGCGGAAACGCTCCCCAACAGAAAACATTTTTTCAAATCGGGGTCTTAGAAGCAGAAATGTCTGGAGAAACGCAATTTGCTATAACGCCCACGAGCGGAAAGTCTATGATTTACGTGGATATTTTGAAATTATATGAAAACAATTTAGCACCGGAAACGCTATCCAACAAAGAAGGAATTTTTCAAATCAGTCTCTTAGGTATAAGTAGATATTTTGAGAAAAAATACGATACATATGTACTTCCCCTGGCGGACAAAGGACAAACCATGCAAAATTTTAAGAAGAAAATATTCGGAAATAGTTTACCGACGTGACCCAATCGGAGTTTTAGAAGCAGGGATAGCAGGGAAACGCAATTTAGCTTTTCGCCTCCTAGAGGTAAATCTATGTGTAACTTAAAAAAGTGACTAGTAACTATACCTAAGGGTAAAAGATTTTATCATTCAGAACTTTAGAAGCAAATATGTGGAAAAAGTTGTATTTTCAGTTCGCTATCATCTGCATTTACCTCCTTCATGTTCGGAATGGTATATAAAAAAAAAAAAAAACGAAACTGGCTAATAGTTGCACAGATTTGGTATGCACAGACGGAGGGACAAACAGATAACATAAGCACAATCTTTTTTTTTTTACAAAAGACTAGCTACAAACTACTGCGTGCACATCTGCAAAGAAAGCGACTTTACGGGGAATAAAAATGCTGGGACGGACAGTTCAAGTTCCGAATTTGAACTGAAAAGTTTTTTGCAGACGAAAGGGAAATGTTTGGTCTTTTCGTCTGTGGATATATCAAGAAAAACTTAAGAAATAAAAAATCAGACATTACCAGAACAGTTAAATTTTAAAAAGCTTTTAAAAAGTTCTCACATCATAGACCAGTGATTTCCGGCAATTTTGCATTAACGGACCGGCCAAATGGCTGGGGATTCGCAGACCGGCGATACCGATACAAAACCTTTTGCCTATTTTTAGCATTTAATCTAGTAGTATTCTGTGTTACAGAATAATGATCTGTGGTACAATCCTGAATTTATGTATCAGATTATTCCATGTCACATACTTACAGTAAATATAATTTAATCTGTTAGTATTATTTAATGATTAGCAAGTGCAATCCATAATCAATAAATCACAATATTTTCCTTACTGTTAATATTATTTTGTCTAGTGTCAGAGCGACTTCTGTTGCTGCGGTTTCGCGATATCTTTTCGAGCCATGGTTCCAGCGTCGTTTCTTCAATCAGCAGTGTTGCATAAATGGCCATTATGTTCCGGTGTTTTGTTTTAATTACCGAAACGGGTGAAAAGACTTTCTCGCAATAAAGACCTAATCGAAAAAGCTACCAATAATTTTAAAGCTTTGTCGCTGAGACTAAGATATTCTTTCCCCATAATACTGCAGCACTGAGTCAGGGATTTGGATTTTCATATCGATACCAGACTGGCACCAGAAGTAAAATCTACAAAGTTCCTTTCGCGGTGAATTAGACTGAAGGAGTTCAGATCTTTTGTGAAGAGATTAGCAATTCAAGCTTCATTTTACCTTCCTCGAACAGGTGTTCAAATAATTTACAGTACATCTAGATGTACTTTTATTTTTCTCCATTTCGATTCAACAGAAAAATAAATAAATCCACTCGTCCGTCGCTGACCGGTATCGTTCCGTGCACCGGCGGTTAAGAAACAGTGCCGTAGTCTACTAGTTTTCGGGCTCCTGGGAAGCTCCTTAAAAATGCTGATGCTTCTTATTTTCGTGCTCCCATCACTTTTTCCACTGCAGTTTATTTTGCAAATGAAAGGTATTTGTTGTTTTATTAATTAAAGTTTTGAATGAAGATCCGGTGTTTCAGTATTTCCTTTATGGTTTTTTCTTTCAGAAACGACTATTGTAGCGGTTGTTTCTTCGCTCTTTGGTAAGTTTGGTGCGTCTGCAGTTTACATCGCGATGTTCCAACAATGTTCTGAGCTGTACCCAACAGTTATCCGTTCACTTGCAATGGGACTGAGTTGCACAGTGGCTTCAGCAGATACAATTGCACTGCCCTATGTAATCCATCTGGTAATTACTTCATCCTTTCACCGATGTACTTCCATGACACATAATGGTTTTCTGCGATTTTTCTTTTCGAACAAGGAATGTTTGAAAAAAAATCACTGAAATAGCCCCGCCGAAATAATGACTTTATAAAAAAAAAACGAAAGACGCTTAGTTCCTTTCGCGTGCTTTGATTCTGATGTAACCTGTTCTGTGACTATTAAAAAACTATACGCCAGTCGAATTATCTAAACAGGAATATTATCTAAAAATGTTTGCAAGTTTGAAAAGTGACAATATACATATTTCAAATATAAAAAAAATATGAGAGCTGTAACAAAAGTAATGCAAAAGTGGGCATATCTTTGCTATAAACTGACAGAGTTCGTTCAAATTGCACATGCGCGAAGAGTAACACTTTCTCTATACAAAAGTGCTACTCAACGTAGTCTCCATCACAACGGATGCATTTGCACCATCGCTGAACCCATCTCTCGAATCCTCTTTGAAGTAATTCAGGTGTGGACTGTTGTACCCACTTCTTCACAGCTACTTTCACCTCGTCTGTATCAACAAATCGTTGTCCCCGGAGATTGTCCTTCATTGGACCGAACACGTGAAAGACGACGGGGGCCACATCTGGACAGTACGTTGGATGGGGGAACACCTACCATTTTAATTTGCTGATCGCCTGATTTGTTGCCAAAGATGAGTGTAGTCTCGCATTGTCATTGTGAATGTGGATCCTTTTCAGATTCTTGTTCGGTCTCTACCTCCTTATGGCTTCTCTAATCTTTTTGAGTGTCTCGAAGGCCACGGAATGGCGGCTGTCTAGAAAATCAAGGAAAATGGCTGCCCTGTCATTCCAAAATCGTTCACCACGAGTTTCAGTGGTGATCGATTGCTCTTGAATTTCTTAGGGCTTGGTGAAGAGGCGTAACACCATTCCATGCATTGATTCTCCGTTTCTGGATCGTAAAGAAAGCTTCCAGCAGACCGGAGCAGACTTTCTCCCTTCTCTCCATTAAAGCGAGGGTCAACTGCTGAGGTACCCACTTTGCACATACTTTCCAATACCGTGAGTCTTCCACCATCTTCTGTATGGCATTCTGACCATAATCCAGTTGTCCCAAAAGCTGACGGACTGATTCGTCTCTTCGTGCGATTCAATTCATCCACTCGCTGACGATTCGTGTCCGTGGTAGCAGATGAGTGTATCCCACTGGGTGGTTCGTCTTTAAATCTGGTTTCTTCTTCTTTAAAATTCTTCATCTATTTGTGCACATTGCTGTTGTCAATGGTGTCATCTCCATAAACATTCTGCAGTTTCTGTGGATGTCGGACAGCCTGCACCTTTCCTTCGTCAAGAACTCAATGACGGCACGTTGCTTCTGCATGGAATCCATTATTTACCTGCAAGGAAGAAGATGGAACACTATAGAGAAAGAGTTACTCTACCAACGTGTGCAATTTGAACGACCTCTGTCTGTTAATAAAAGTATTATGTATATTATATACTCGTATATTAATTACATCAATGCCTGTGAAAACTGCGTTGACGGATCATTTAGTCCCTGTTCATTTCGTCCACGTTCACTTGGTCCAGTTCATTTTGCTTACGGTTCATTTTGTCAATCGTTCACTATAATGAATTTAGCTTTTACTACTAAGCTAATTATAATGAATTCAGCTTCTTCTGAGCTAATGCTTCTTCTAATGCTTGTTGTTTGTTAATTATATCATGAATAAACTTTCCTGCTAGTAGTGTAGTAATAATAATGAACAAGCTTATAAATGGTAGTAATGTTGTAGTAGTAATTAAGATGAATAAAGACTTATGCTGGTTGTTACTAATAACACTAAATGAAATAAACCTAACAGCCAGACAGAGATCTGACAGTACTATGAACTGAAAAAGACGTACTTACTTAAAACTCTTTTATTAGATAAACTCTTGAATCATCCAACACACACACACACACTAATCGTATCACAATAATGCTGAAAAAACCTAATCACATAGAACGACGCTCTCCCTACGCACATCAACAAAAAGCTCTCTCACAGAAACAAACGCTCTCCCTACGTATCGTTGAACGCGCCTATTTATACTGGCTACCACCACGTCATGACTTACACTCATTGCCAGATCTCATTCAGCGGGAGAAATAACATCTCGTTCAGTAAGAAGATAATTTACGTAGTAAAATAAAATAACCAGAGATAGTAAAAATCAAAAGGAAAGCGAATCGAGAGTATACGATACATCATCTCCCCCTTAATTTTTTTTTTTTTTTTTGTTTTTCGAAAAAACTATCAATTTTGGAGTGTAAGTCTTACACTTCGTTGATTGACGTTTACGTCCTCTTTTTTGTTTTGTTGTTTGGTGGCAGCAGTATGTACAATCTCAAACTTGGCATGGCAAAATCAATAAATCTGTATTCGTCTGTGAAACACTTTATATACTTGAACAAAACAAAACTGCATCGGCATACCTTCCTTTTATTCTGCCTAGCAGGAATCACCTTTTTAATTTCAAATTACGTTCTCATCTTATCGTTGAATACACAGCAACTGTATCAGCAGCGAAGATTTCCTGGAGCTGCCTAACAGTAACAATTTTATTATTTTACCCCTAAGCACATAAATATACATATAAAAAAAATTGGATTAGTAGATAGACATAGAAGAAGTATAAAAAAACACATATATACACAAAAAAGAATGCATAGGCCCACACGGAAAAAAGAAATTCTGACACGCCAACTGGTCGTGCATGAAAAACTACAAACGGAGAAAAGAACCTGTCCACGAGAACTTACTTATCTCGAGGACGCATAAAAATTCTAGTACGATAACGTTTTCCAGGCCTAATCGGACTGGTAAATTCAGGTAGCGTAGCGTGTTTCAAGGACTTGAATGGATCTGGAACATCGGTAGTCTGTCGGTCAAGAAATCCCGGCGGCTGACAGGAGCGGTCAGGAACGGGTGAAGTCCGTCGGTCCGGAAATCCCTGCGGCTGACAGGAACGGTCAGGAACGGCTGAAATCCGTCGGTCAGGAACCGCTGAAGTCTGTCGGTCCGGAAATCCCTGCGGGTGATAGGAACGGTCGGCAACGGTTGACGTCCGTCGGTCAGGAACGGCTGAAGTCTGGCGGTCCGGAAATCCCTGCGGCTGACAGGAACGGGCTCCCCAAGGCTTTTGATATGTAGTCCCTTTGTGCTGGGGCCCGTGTTGTCCTTCCAACCTTCTTTTAGACAGACGTGGCTCCGGCCACATCGTTTGTTTTCGTTTTCTCCCTCGTGGCATGAGAGTAGCAGCAGGCATCGGCCCTGTTTGCCCTGAGCGTAGGTTCCAGGGGCGAAACCCGGGCGGATGCAAGGATCTCTGCCTTCGTCGCTGTTGAGGCGAAGCAGATTGGGGAGACAAGTTACGTTTTCGACCAGCTTTTGGTGTTACTGGACGGTTTGTAATTGGTGTTTGACATTTAGGAATAGTCAAATTATTGTTCATAACTGATAAATCCGAAATATCTGAAGCCTCTGAGTCGCTGCTGTAATTTAGTGGTCGTGCAGGGCGATGTTTATTTCTGCCTATAGGAATACTTTCTGACGAGGTATTCAAGGAAGTAGGAGCTTATGTTGGTGCAGAATTATCAGGAAATGGTGCAGCAATAGTCTTGGCAATGGTTGGAGGGAAAGGAACGATACTAGTATTTGAAAAACTTGATTCGAGCCTTGGTCTCAT
This sequence comes from Macrothele yani, assembly GCA_039090855.1. Classification (NCBI taxonomy): domain Eukaryota; kingdom Metazoa; phylum Arthropoda; class Arachnida; order Araneae; family Macrothelidae; genus Macrothele; species Macrothele yani. The sequence continues at coordinate 165,765,046 of CM077034.1, forward strand.
GGGAGAATCAGGTTGCGTGTTTGGAAACCCGTCTTGAGGAGGGGAGGGTGAAGAAAAAATCACTGGAGATTCTTCAAAAATGTTTGTTGGTTCGTCCAAAATTTCTGGAGGTTGATCGTGAGATATAGACTCTTGAGTATGTGGAACAGAAGGTTGAGTAGGGTTGATTATAAAATCGATATTTCGTTCATGATACTTGCGACACTGAGCAACGTGTACGTATTGAAATTGAATGTCAGGTTTTTCAAGAACAATGTTAGTTTCAAACACATTTGCCACCCGATATGGACCTTCGTAGCTGGGTGCAAATTTCTTCACTAAAGTATGAGAAACAGAAGACTGGAAGTGCGTTTCCACGAGAGTGAGATCTCCGACGACAAGATCTGGTTCCCTACGCCTAGTATTATAATATCTTGCTTGAGCCGCTTGTGCTCCTAGCATTGCAACACGAGCAATGCTTTTTTCTGCCATGGTTCGTAACGATTGCGGAGTTGGTCGCTGGTTTAGTTCGTCGATAATCCCCGTTAAATTTTCAAAAGGGGTTTTAATTTTGCCACCCAGAAAAAGTTCTGCAGTAGTAATTTTAGTAGATTCGTGAACAGACGAGCGGAGAGCGAACGAAAAAGCTCAAGATGGTCATCCCATTTCTCGTGATGATCCATGACAAATGTAGCAATCATTTTAACAAGCGTACGGTTTACTCGTTCCGCAGGATTACTCTGGGGATGATATGGGGAAATGAATTTATGCTTAATGTGTAGTCTCGCACACATTCTTTCAAAAATGTCAGAAATAAATTGTGGACCATTATCCGAAACTACTTTATTAGGTGCACCATATCTAGAGAATACTTCATTAATTAATACATTACAAATAACTTCTGCCGTAGCGGCTTTATTGGGAAAAACTTCAACCCATTTAGAAAAATTATCAGTTAATACTAAAACGGAACGAGCTTTGTTTTTAACAGATGAAGGATAAGGTCCCAATAAATCTATTGAAATAATGTCAAAAACATGAGAACTTGAGCTAGATATCAAGTGACCAACCGGTCTTACATTACGGTAATTATTAATCTGACACAAGTGACATGATTGAACGTATGCGAGCACACTTTGGTACATGCCAGGTCAATAGGCAACATCTCGCAATTTACAACGGGTCTTGCGAATACCTAAATGGCCTGCAAGAGGTTTGTCATGAAATTCGGTTAAAAGGGCCATTCTAAGCGTTCGCGGAATACATGGGCGAAACTCTGCCCTAGTAGTCCTAGATTTCGTATAGTAAAGCAGACCCTCTATGACTTCAAAATGCTGTGACCTTCCAGCCAGAGAAGGATCACTTTGTAGGGGCGAACCCGCAAGCAAAAAATTATAGATATCCCCGAAATCTGGATCATTTATTAATTCTGTCATTATCTGCTCTCTGGATGGTATATACCTATTAGAAGTAAAGGCTGACATCCAGGAGTAGTTTCTGAGGGGACCCCACTAATCGGAACGCGAGACAATGCGTCCGGTAATTGATTCTTATGACCTGGCTGATACGAAATTTTGATATTGCTCTCTTGTAACTTCAGAGCCCACTTCATAAGTCTTTGAGATAGGTGCTTAGCAGAATTCAAATACTGAAGGGCAGAATGATCCGTAATTATGTTAACTGTCACTTCGTTAAGATAACATTGAAATTTGTCAAGAGCTTACACAACAGCAAGACATTCACGTTCCGTAGCTGAATAATTGCGTTCAGCTTTGGCTAAAGTACGAGACGCAAAAGATATTGGATGCCCAGCTTGTGACAAAACGCTACCAAGACCAACTCCGGATGCGTCAGTATAAATATCAAATTCCTTAGTATGATCCGGGAAAGCCAACACAGGAGGCTGAGTCAACGCAGACTTCAGTGTTTCAAACGCAGCGTTAGCCTCAGGTACCCAAACAAACTTCTTGTATTTACGTTTCAAAGCATACAATGGCTCACAGATTGTAGCATAAGCGGGGACGAACTGCTGATACCATCTGGTCATTCCCAGAAAGCGTGATAGTTCTTTTGCTGTTTTAGGCCGAGGAAAGTCAACAATAGGCCAAAATTTTCCATTATCCGTAAATAAGACGTGGGGAGTGATTTTCAACCCCAGATATACAATCTCGTCCCTCGCTATCTGGCATTTACTAGGTTTTAACGTCAAACCAGCATTGCATATGAGTTGGAACACCTGTTTGAGCAGAGAAAGGTGCTCGTCAAAAGTCTCGGATGTAATAATAATGTCATCCAAATATACATGCACATGGGGACCCAGAACACATCTGAGAACCGTATCCATAAGCTTTTGGAAAGTAGCAGATGCAGAAGCTAGTCCAAAGGGCATACGCAGGTATTCATAAGCCCCAAAAGGAGTCACAAAGCCTGTTTTATCGACAGAGTCCGGATGTATCGCCACCTGCCAATATCCACTCGCCAAATCCAAGGTTGACATCCATTTTGTTGATGACAGGTCATGCAAAATATGCGACATGAGAGGTAGTGGATAATTGATCGTTTTTGTGACTTGGTTGAGCTTGCGGAAATCTGTCACAAAACGAAATACATTGGGTTGTTTCTTTGGAACCAAAAAGGCCGGAGCAGCCCCGGCGCTTGTTGATTCCCTTATTATGCCCTGTTTAATCATTTTAGAAATTTGACGTTTCATTTCCTGTTTCTTATGTGGAGCACAAGGGTAAGGTTTAGTCGCTATCGGTTTCGAACCATCAGTGTCAATGACATGATAAAACACCTGTGTGAAACCAGGTTGATCAGAAAATAAACCAGGGCTTTCCTGAAAAAGTAGAGAAAGCTGGTTTCGTTGCCTTTCATTCAATTGGTTACTCAATAACAAACTCGTTATATCCATAGGAACCGTAGGAATCATTTCGACAGGTTCCGGAAAGGAAATCACATGTTGTACGAAATTCAGAGTTATTTGAAATGTATTAATAAAGTCCATTCCCATTAGACATTTAACACGTAGTTCGTCTATAAGCAGGAAAGAATGCGTAAAATGAGCCTTTCTCAGCCCTAGAGATAATGTGACAGTTCCTGTGATACTGAAGATTTCGTTATTTGCACCTCGCAAATACTACTTCACAGAGCTGAACGTGTATTGCAGGAAAATTGTCAGTGCAAAACTTCGTATTTAGGGCTGATATTTCAGAACCAGTGTCGAACTTTGTCTCGACAATAATATCTTCAATTGTCAAGAATACATCAGGCAACTGAGGAGTTGGGACAGTCACTAATACTGTTTTAGGGTCAGAATGCTTGGTATCAGGAAGCAGGACCGACCCTGGTCTACTTCCTTTGGAAGTATAAAGGATTCTTGGTTATTTTATCATGCGGTCTGAAACCTCCACCTTCCGGGTATCGGAAAAATTTTCACGATGAGGAAAACTGCGTGAAACCTGCGTCGGGAACTCCGCGTGTCTGTTGACATTTTCATATCTATTACTTCTTCCCTCAGCACGGGCAGAAAAATAATAATTGCCCTGAGCATGAAAACGTTCCGAATGCTGCGGATTGGAACGGGGTCGAGCATACTGTGCATTTGTACGATATCCCTAAGATTGTTCAGAAACTCACGGTTGGTTTGCCACTCTTCTGTGTGGTGGAACGTATGAAGCTTGGGCGTGCACTTGTGTATGCTCGCGTTGAAAGTTATTAGGCTTAATATGCCGCTGAGGGTTTTCGTAATAAACCTCGCGGGGTGCCCGAGCATGGTGAGTTGAACTGTTTGCCGTGTCGCTCTTCATACGTTCGTATGAGGCGAAGGCATTCATGAATTGCAGCAGGGTGTCGAACCTCAAGAAAATCTTGTAGAAATGGGTCGAGCTGCTGCAATAGAGTATCCAACATGTCGACATGACTGGCATGTGGATCCCATAGGTTATATAAGCGTGTTCTTTCCAAAGCAAATGCAACAGGGCTATCGTTGGGTCCTTGCTGACGAGAAAAAGTTGTTGTGAAAGGCTAGCTCGACTGATTCCGAAAGGAAAGACCTCCAAAAATTCTGCTCGGAAATTCTCATAATGAGAATCCGGGTTCGACACTCTCCACTGCCGATACCAGGACTTATCGGTATCCTTCAAGCAAGTGCCTGCGATTTGCACTTTGCAGACTTCAGAAATATTGTATACATCACAATGATCTTCCAAATCTTCGAGGAACTTTAAGGATCCCTCCAACCCATTGAAATGCGTTGTTCCTGCTTGCGGCACCAAATGGGCAAGCATTCTGCTTCGCTGAGAGGATTGAACTCCCTCAGGTGCGACCCGCGACTCAGAGTAATAGGAAGCTGGCGCATTACGAAATTGTGAAGAATGCCTGGGTACGTGTCGATCATTCATATCAAAGTGAGACCCACAGGCTTCTTGCAAATTGTCAAAAAAAAAACACCATCACCATCGAAACTTGCCTTAGGGGGAAAAATTGAAGTTGTCTCAGGTAGTGAAGACATGGGTAATAATTGTCAAGACCTCATGTCCGAGAAAAGTTCGGGCGCCAATTATAATGAATTTAGCTTTTACTACTAAGCTAATTATAATGAATTCAGCTTCTTCTAAGCTAATGCTTCTTCTAATGCTTGTTGTTTGTTAATTATATCATGAATAAACTTTCCTGCTAGTAGTGTAGTAATAATAATGACCAAGCTTATAACTGATAGTAATGTTGTAGTAGTAATTAAAATGAATAAAGTCTTATGATGGTTGTTACTAATAACACTAAATGAAATAAACCTAACAGCCAGACAGAGGTCTGACAGTACTATGAACTGAGAAAAACGTACTTACTTAAAACTCTTTTATTAGATAAACTCTTGAATCATCCAACACACACACACTAATCGTATCACAATAATACTGAAAAAAACAATCACATAGAACGAAGCTCTCCCTACGCACATCAACAAAAAGCTCTCCCACATAAACAAACGCTCTCCCTACGTATCGTTGAACGCGCCTATTTATAGTGGCTACCACCACGTCATGACTTACACTCATTGCCAGATCTCATTCAGAGGGTGAAATAACATCTCGTTCAGTAAGAAGATAGTTTACATAGTAAAATAAAATAACCAGAGATAGTAAAAATCAAAAGGAAAGTGAATCGAGAGTATACGTTACATCGCTTTGTCCATCGTTCACTTTGTTAGCTCTGCACTTTGTCCGCTGATCATTTTGTCCACAGTTAACTTTGTCCACACTTATTTCGTCGTCAAAATGAACTGAAAATTTTGTTTTTATAGATTTTTTTAAAAGGCAGGAAATAAAGGACAGCGGACTTTTCTTACACGCGGTTTTTTTCCTGATTCAGTTTTTCTATTAAAATATAACGATCCTAAATGTTATTTATAGTGAAACGAGGGACTAAACTTTGCAAAGCTTTTTAACTCTTTAGTGTGGCACGATCTCAACCACGATGAAATAAATAAAAGTTTTGTGATAATCATTTGATATTTTGAAGTACGTCTTGCATATTGATTTCAAATATTTCTTAGCTTTTCAGTATATTTATTTTTATTCTGATTATTAAATTTTTATAATTTCCACATTAATAATTTTCACATGAATGAACAATAATGCTCTTTATATGTGTCACAGCTATTTAAAGTGAGAAAAAATTCAATGAAAATATAACGCTGAAACAAAGTTTAGATTCATATTTACCGTGAATTTGTAGCGTGAGAGAAGGAAAATACAGACTTTTTACACAAAGGCGAAATAGGGTCTAAACATTTCCACTTCAATCTAACGCATTTACGGCCATTGGAACCAACTTAGAGTAATATCATAGTGAACTGACATCGTACCACACCAAAGAGTTCAAAAAGCTCTTCAAAGTAAAGTTCCTCGTTTTACTTTAAATAACATTCAAAAACGTTATATTATTTATCGAAACATTAATACAGGAAAAAACATTGCGTGTAACCAACATCCGCTCACGTTTGTTTTTCGGCCTGGTAAAAAAAATTCCCTCAAAACAGAACTTTTGCTCGGCATTCCATCCATTATGAAGACAAAATGAATGGGCAAAGTGAAAAACGGACAAAATGAACAGTCGACGAAATGAACAAGGATAAGCGATAGGAAACCAAAATTGCAGCACTAAAAAAAGAACCGTACTGCCCAGCAAAAGTAACAGCCTCTACACTCCGTGCAACACTAAAAGAAAGAACGATGACCTTCGAGCAAGAGAAACAGCCCTTACACTCCGTGGCATTGAATGGAAGAGGTTCTTGATATCGTTCAAATTAATAACCTTCCAGGCTGCTTCTTTACACTTGTGTTGACTGGCAAATGCGCTTGGCGAGACAGTCCCTAGGCTACCAAGTCCCAGATATGTCAGATCGGGGACATATCCGGCGAACCTGCAAGTCAGGGAAGAATCGATATATGTCGTGCATGGAACACGTTTTGGACATTCCGAGACACATGTATCCGAGCGTTGTCCTACTGGAATATACTAACAGGACAACTCTGAATGCAGGGCAAAATCTTTGCCTCTAAAATGTCCCTGATGTATCGCTTTCAGTTGAGTGTTCCTTCAATTGGTATCAGGTGAGATCGCGAACTGAACCTATTGGCCGAAACCATGACGCTTGGCGTTGAAATATTCACGCTGAAAGATGCCGTTCACCGCGATATCTGCGAACACGTATGAGATCAACATAGTGCATCATTCTGAATCGTGATTCGTCAGAAAACATGACATATTGCCAATCAGCATTCCGATGTCTGGTATCAAGACCCGATCGCAGACTGGAGTGTCTGTATTTGAATATTAAAGGAATGTGGAGCAAGGGGGTGCTAGCGACCAGTCCTTTCCTAGCCAGACGACGTCAGACTGTACTGGAGGTCGACGTCTGACTTGTGACAGTGATTCACTACTGCGCTAACACCGAGGATGTTGATGTGCGATCGGTCACTGCCATGCGGTAGACGTGTCTGTTATGCCGTGCAGTCTTGAGATTTTGCGGTCAATTTCCAGGACGTATGTGCGTCAGAGCCTTATCTGTTTCTTGACGCCACATACTCATCACTACTGTATCGGTGTTTCAGCCAATGAGAGTACTGATTTTGCCGAAGGAAAATCACACTTTTCTGATCCCAACAATCCTTCTTTGCTCACAGTCCGTCAAGTGTACATACTGCAACCTTTTCAGCTACGAGTCAGAGTGAGACACAAGAAACAAACTTTCGACTCAATGTCCGCTCTTCATTGATTGCAACATTTAATTTTAAACAGCTCTTTATACCCAAGGCCGGAAAATTCAGAGTGCCTGCTCCGCAACCTAAATGTGTGTCGTTAAACAGCGGCCCATATCTCATAGTCGTCAAGTAGGAAGACCTAAAATTTATAAGTGACGAAATTTCTGAAAGATATGTGTCATCCTTAAACAGCCAGGTAGGCATCACTGCTGAGCTAGAAATGATAAAAAATGTTGCCATATGTTAGGATTTACACTGACTGAAAAAAAATCCTAACACCACGAAAAAATAGTTGTAGAGGAATGAAATGGCGGCAATACGTTTGTATAGGTAACATATTTAATCAGATAAGGTTTCAAGATCACAGCTTAATGTAAGCGCGAGAAGAGCCATTTTAAATGTGAAATGCAGGAGTTCCATGCCTGTTGCACTTGTTCGGTCAATACAGGGACGGTTAATGCTGGTTGGGGGTGACGCTGGAGTTGTCGTCCAATGATTTCCCATACGTGCTCGATTGGGGAAAGATCTGGTGATCTAGCAGGTCACGGCAACATGTCGACACTCTGTAGAGCATGTTGGGTTACAACAGCGGTATGCGGGCGAGCGTTATCGTGTTAGAAAACACCCCCTGAAATGCTGTTCATGAATGGCAGCACAACAGGTTGAATCACCAGATCGACGTACAACTGTGCCGTCAGGGTGCGTGTGATAATCACGAGAGTGCTTCTGCTGTCATAGGAAATTGCTCCCCAGATGATAACTCCAGGTGGTGGTCCAGTGTGTCTCGGCCGCAGACAGGTTGGTTGCAGGCACTCACCTGGCCTCCTTCTAACCAACACACGGCCATCACTGGCACCCAGGCAGAACCGGCTTTCATCAGAAAACACAACAGATCTCCACTCCGTCCTCCAATGAGCTCTAGCTTGACTCCACTGACGTCGGAAACGGCAGTGGTTTAGAGTAAGTGGAATGCACGCTACTGGGCGTCTGGCTCGGAGATGTCCTTCAAGTAATCGATTTGTAGCAGTTAGTTGTGTCACTGTGGTGACAACTGCAGCTCGAATTGCTGCCGCAGACTCAGTACGATGCTCCACCGCCATACGCCGTACACGGCGGTCTACTCTCTCAGTAGTGCCACGCGGCTGGCCGGAACTCTGTCTTCTTGAGGCAGTACCTTCCCTTGACCACTGCTGCCAACAATCATGCACAGTGGCTACATTCCTGCCAAGTCGTTCTGCAATATTGCGGAAAGAAAATTCACCTTCTCGTAGCCCTATTACACGACCTCGTTCAAACTACGTGAGCTGTTGATAATGGCTTCTTCGACTTCTTAAAGGCCTTCTTGACTAACATCAACACACTACGTCGAATATCAACGATAACTAACGCTCACGAACGTTACAGCGCGTATTTACAGCAAACCTGCTTTTCATATTCCGAGGGGCGCTACTAGCACCACACTTATGCGCCGAGCGCGAAATTTGCGTAGACGCCATCTTACAGATGTACTCTCACCGCTTACCAACTGTCGTTTATCTAACACAAACCCTTCTTGGTGTTGGGATTTGTTTCCGTCAGTGTATATGAATATACGTATATTATAAACGTATATACTTATTGTCACATGCACAGCTTTTCACATTGTTCTTCATTTCAAAAGGAATTTAGCAAGCGCCCAGTTTTAATGACGTCTTTGCGCCGGTTCTGAGCTCTTGGTATTAACTGGGTTACACTGTCATTACAATTCGTTTGTTATTGATAGTGTTTGCATTCCTATGCAGTCCATTACAATACGTAATGCTCGAAACTGATATTCTCGAAGCAGGTGTTATCATTTTGCACGACAACGCGAGACCGCATATTGCACGTACAGTAAGAGACATCATACCTAATAACGTGTTGCTTCAGCTTTTGTCGTCACAACCGCAGCCAGGCGTCTTGTAAGCATTCAATGGTGTGTTGAAAACTCAATAGAGATGAGTCTCGTCAGGCACGAATATTTCTTCCCAGTCCTTGGCTCTTCATTTGCGATAGGCCTTTGCAAACTGTATCCTCAGCTATGGGTACATTGCAATCAATAAAAAGACGCGATGTTTTTATCGACTGCCAAAGTTTGACGGATAGTTTTTGTACGTAAATTTCTGGGAGAATCCCTCATCAAATTCCACAAATTAAAACGCGGAATTTGCCTCCGAAGAACATTTTTCACTTACGTAAAAGCAATCGCCCGTCCTTAATTTAAGGCCATTGACTCCGGGGAAGGGAGAAACACATTGCCGCAAGATTCCTTCCTATGGGGGCTGCTGACGTGAAAATAACGAGCTGCTCCTGCTTTTTAATTAGTCTCCTTCTGAGGACGCTTTGAAAAATATATTCTCAAATTTGAAGTAGTTTTTTCTTGACGCCGGATTTAACCCATTCCAGAGAATTATCGAACATAATCTCGTTTCCCAAAATTAAAGACATGTGTGCCCTAATCTATATTGAAAAAGACACTAGTGAACAGTGATTTCATTGCGGAAAGTATGGTAATCCCAGCTGAAAACACATTTAGCATTTTCTTCGGCATGGTTTCCCAGAATAGCAGAAAGGGCAGGTACCAAAAATATAGAGGACAACGCACCGGTGTTAGTCTCAACGCTTAACTTGAGGTAACAAAGTTTAAAACGAGCAAATGCTTTTGAAAATTAAGTTTAGGGAAACTGAGATCTGAAACTGAGAAGTCAGTCTTATTTCCAGATGGAGCCGCCCGGTCGTACCGTCTTCTGATCATTCGTACAGTTTGGGTTCGGGGTCGAATCCCGGTGAGGCATGGATGTTTTGATTCTTTTACAGCCATGGCTCTCTAAACTACATCAACAGCATCAACAACAAAACTTTCGGATGGGAGAGACACCATCAAAAATACACTGGCGGAAAGTGAAAAAGAACACCAAGAAGGAATTAGAGAACGATCATGAAATTTACATATGTTAAGGGTGTCGAGTTTACGTAGGAGTGATGTTAATTTCGGGACAAACCGGTGAACGCTTACGCCACAGCACGGCATAATATGTAAATTATTCTCGGTGGTATTTAAGGAGTACGGCGAAGTGAATTTACTCAGTCGTCGGCGTACAGACACGTGCGAAGAGACTGAAGAATCTGCAATACCTGAACATAGAAGACGTGTACGATTTCAGCAGTTATCGGACTTTGAGCGAGGTCGTCTAGTCGGACGCTGCGAGACCGGGTGGTCGTATCGTCGTATTGCGGAGTGAATTGGGCGGGAAGTACCGGTGGTGCTACGGTGGTGACGTAGATGGTCCGAGGAACCTTCCCACAAGAGAAGACGTGGAACCGGGAGTCACAGACGGACTGATGAGCTGACCGATCGACGCATAAAGAGAGCGGCGTTGTCAAGCAAAACATCTACTGCGACGTAAATCCCAGCTGCCGTTGCACCTGAGGTGACTGTGCGAACAAACCGCAACCGCCTACTGGATGCAGGACTGTGTGCACGTGTGCCTCTGGCATGTGTACCTCTGACTCCAGCCCACCATCAGGGACGGCTGCTGTGGTGTTGCCAACGTCTGCACTGGAGAACGCAATGACGATCAGCGATAAAAGCAGATTCTGCTTGGGAGCCTCCGATGGCCGTATGCGAGTTCGCAGACGTACTGGGGGGCGTCTCCACCCTTCTTGCAGCCGCCAGCGACACCCAGGGCCTACACCTGGTCTCCTGGTGTGGGGAGCGATCAGCTATCACTCCCGTACACAACTAGTGTTTGTACCGGGTACGTTAAACAGCACCTCCTACATCAACAACATCATTCAGCCCGTTGTTGTGCCATTTGTAAGGTCGGTCCACCGTGGTGTTTTTCAGCAAGATAACGCACTCCCACACACGGTGCGTGCAACGCAACATGCACTTTAGTGCGTTAGACAACTTTCATGACCTGCACGTTCACCGTATTTGTCCCCCATTGAGCACGTGTGGGATTTTATGGGACAACGATTTATTCGGTCTCCGCCGCCTGCCACGACCATCCCCGATTTACGCGTCCAGTTTGAGGATGCTTGGAACTCAATACCCCAAACTACATCCAACATCTGTACGACAGACTTCATGCCAGAATTGCATAGTGTGACGTAGTTCATGGAGGTTCAACCTCGTACTAACCATGTTACAAAAAATGTTATTTTTCAGTTTACCAGCAAATACAGCTGTATTTTACCATAATGTTTTGATCACGGTATCCTCTGTATTCCGTTATTATGCTGTATAAAATTTGTTGGTAACAGACGTCTCCTTCTGGGTGTTCTTTTTTCACTTTCCGCCTGTGTAGAAGAAAATTACATACCTTATTTTAGTTACAAATAACAATTTGTTAAATTATTTTAAGGATTTTTTACGCATTCTTGCTAATTTTTTTTTTGTTATGATAGAAAAGATTTCAAGATTTCACTAAAATAACTTGCTGTTTATGATAATAAAATATTTGCAACTGTTTTACATTTGTCTGATATGCTTTCGTTTAGGCTGTTTATGGAAAGTTCATTCCCTTATGATCATCGGGCTAATTTGCATAACAGCTGGGATTTCCACTTCGTTTCTGCCGGAGACTGCCAATGAAAACTTACCGCAGACAATAGCTGATGCTGAGAACTTCGAAAAGAATCAGAAATATTTTTCCTGTTACAGGTAACAGTACTCTTCAATACTTATGATATGAACACGTGTATCAGAATAATATGACCGTCTACATAATAGTGGTAATAACCACACTTGAAATTAAATACACCGCCTACATAATAATGGGAATAGAGGAGAGACGTCGTGACACGGACGCAATGAGGATCAGAAAGGTTGCCCCAGGTACACATGCCCATCCGGAATGCAGCTGAGCACGGAGGTCCCAGACATGACGTGGTTGACCGTTTACATAATAGTGGTAATAACCAAACTTGAAAAAACCCCACACCGCCTACATAATAATGGGAATAGAGGAGAGACGTCATGACACGGACGCAATGAGGATCAGAAAGGTTGCCCCAGGTACACGTGCCCATCCGGAATGCAGCGGAGCACGGAGGTCCCAGACATGACGTGGTTGACCGTCTACATAATAGTGGTACTAACCACACTTGAAAATAACCACACCGCCTACATAATAATGGTAATAGAGGAGAGACGTCGTGACACGGACGCAATGAGGATCAGAAAGGTTGCCCCAGGTACACGTGCCCATCCGGAATGCCGCGGAGCACGAAGGTCCCAAACATAACATGGTTGACCGTCTACATAATAGTGGTAATAACCAAACTTGAAAATAACCACACCGCCTACATAATAATGGGAATTGAGGAGAGACGTCGTGACACGGACGCAATGAGGATCAGAAAGGTTGCCCCAGGTACACGTGCCCATCCGGAATGCCGCGGAGCACGGAGGTCCCAGACATGACGTGGTTGACCGTCTACATAATAGTGGTAATAACCAAACTTGAAAATACTCACACCGCCTACATAATAATAAGAATAGAGGACAGACGTCGTGACACGGATGCAATGAGTATCAGAAAGGTTTCCCCAGGTACACGTGCTTATCCGGAATGCAGCGGAGCACGGAGGTCCCAGACATGACGTGTTTGACCGTCTACATAATAGTGATAATAACCAAACTTGAAAATAACCACACCGCCTACATAATAATGGGAATAGAGGGAGACGTCGTGACACGGACGCAATGAGGATCAGAAAGGTTGCCCCAGGTGCACGTGCCCATCCAGAATGCAGCCGAGCACGGAGGTCCCAGACATGACGTGGTTGACCGTCTACATAATAGTGGTAATAACCAAACTTGAAAATAACCACACCGCCTACATAATAATGGGAATAGAGGAGAGACGTCGTGACACGGACGCAATGAGGATCAGAAAGGTTGCGCCAGGTACACGTGCCCATCCGGAATGCAGCGGAGCACGGAGGTCCCAGACATGATGTGGTTGACCGTCTACATAATAGTGGTAATAATCAAACTTGAAAATAACCACACCGCTTACATAATAATGGGAATAGAGGAGAGACATCGTGACACGGACGCAATGAGGATCAGAAAGGTTGCCTCAGGCACACGTGCCCATCCGGAATGCAGCCGAGCACGGAGGTCCCAGACATGATGTGGTTGACCGTCTACATAATAGTGGTAATAAACAAACTTGAAAATAACCACACCGCCTAATTAATAATGGGAATAGAGGAGAGACGTCGTGACACGGACGCAATAAGGATCAGAAAGGTTGCCCCAGGTACACGTGCCCATCCGGAATGCAGCGGAGCACGGAGGTCCCAGACATGACGTGGTTGACCGTCTACATAATAGTGGTAATAACCAAACTTGAAAATAACCACACCGCCTACATAATAATGGGAATAGAGGAGAGACTTCGTGACACGGACGCAATGAGGATCAGAAAGGTTTCCCCAGGTACACGTGCCCATCCGGAATGCAGCGGAGCACGGAGGTCCCAGACATGACGTGGTTGACCGTCTACATAATAGTGGTAATAACCAAACTTGAAAATAACCACACCGCTTACATAATAATGGGAATAGAGGAGAGACTTCGTGACACGGACGCAATGAGGATCAGAAAGGTTTCCCCAGGTACACGTGCCCATCCGGAATGCAGCGGAGCACGGAGGTCCCAGACATGACGTGGTTGACCGTCTACATAATAGTGGTAATAACCAAGCTTGAAAATAACCACACGGCCTACATAATAATGGGAATAGAGGAGAGACGTCGTGACACGGACGCAATGACACGTTTAAGTATGGCTTTCTCAAAACATCAATTTTGCACATACGTGTTTTTTGCATAAAGGTGACGATATCTTCATCTAGCATTCACATGGGTTCTAAACCGCATGACAGCAGTATTGACGATGTAAGATAATTTTAAACACTTTGGCATGTTAAACATCCAGTTTTGTTTCCTTTAAAATGTTATTTTCTCCACTAATTTCAGGGAAATAAGGAACTTATTTACTATATAAACAAAAAACAAATACAAAAACATAATGTAAAGTAACAGATTGGAGAATTAATTTAAAGTATGTATTGTCAATCCACAATATGTTACCCACATAGATATGGTAGTTAAAACCATTTTTACATATACAAGACCAAATTTGTCACTGGGCGTCAAATACAACGATAAAGCATAACACGAGAACTTAGATTCTAATGAAAGGGATGGGATTGTTTTGATTTGCACAATGTGGCTATATTTAGTTGAATTTGGAACATAATATCTGGCTCTGCGATGAGGAGAGATTTATATTGTGTTTTACAGCCGTATAGGCAGATAAATGTCTTTTGATTGAAGGTTTAAAGACCACCGTGAGAACCTCAATGGCTTGTAAGCAGTCGCCCGATTTTAATTAATGCCACTGGTTCCTTCGAAGAGATAGAGCCAGTGCCGTAAGACAAACACAACTTCCATGCTTCATCCAGATTCGAAAACGGAACTTTCTCGGGCGAATGGTCATAAGATAGCCCATTGACCACTGCACCACCAGACAGAGACTCCAGATTCACATAAGTAAGTTTTTACAAAGGGCAGAAGGAGGATTTTCGCTTTAACTGACAAAACGTTAAAGTCATCTTTTAGCTGAAACCAAAATTCTGATAGCGGCGACGGAGTTGCGAAATTCTCTATTATCGCACAATCTTATGTCAAATCAATCAAACACTCATACTGTTGCGATGTCGGATAGGCTAGCTTTTCCGACTCAGCAGATTGATGAGTTTGCAACCCAAACGTTGTTTTTGATATTTTCGTGGACTTCTTCTGGAAAATAAGTGTCGATGCAATCAACCAAACTTAGCAGGGTAACGTGAAACTCATTTAAGGTATCTCCAAGTATGTAGAAATCTCGTTCTTTTCCAAATTGTTTTATATTTGGAAAGCAGTCTAAATGTTGATGTTTCATTTATTCCGCCCAAAACGTGATTTTCGTTTTAAACTCTTGTACCTTATCGCTGGAGTCAAAGCAGTTATTTCTTTTCCTTAAAGTGAGAAAATTAAGTCATTACATTTTTTAAACAATTTCTGATAAATACGTAAATTTTATGAGCCAAAGCTCATTACACAGTCTGTCTCCCAAAGCGAAATCGTTGACAAGCAGGATGGTTCTGACTTCAGCACTCATTTCGAAGAGCCGAGACAAAGTTCTGCACCGAGGAAGACACTTTAATTCTGTGCAAAGAAGTAAATAGGTATGTATACTCTCTATGTCGTCACACAACATTTTTAATAAACTTGTATGTTTAAGTCGTGATTCGATACAATTAATTATTTTCACACTTTCGTCCAATATTTCTTTTAGGGAGGGTGGCATTTTTTTCACAGCGAGGGCATGGCGATGGAAGACGCAGTTGCTACTACTACACTCCTTAGCTTTTAGTTTTGTTCCTGAGATATCACCGGACGTCTTCCCAGTAATGGCCTTCGAGCAGTCTGTGCACACATTAGCGCAGTTGTTGTATCGGGCGCCACTCAGTGTGAAATATTCGTCATTAATTTGAATTTTTCAGCGTGACTTGTGTTAGTCGGTAACGGCTTGAAGAGAAGAAGATCCTCTAGAAAAGATTCCAAGTACTGGGAATGCACAAATATTATTAAAATTGTTAACACAGCAACATCCTGCGATTCATCCGTTTCCAGCGAAAAGTTAGTGGAGTACTCTGACGGAGGTTTTGAGAGTTTCTTTGAAGGATCTATACTTCAGCCTGCGATCAATTGAAAGAAAATCAATGTTATTTTCTGAATCACTAGGTCAGTACTCTGAAAAACCTGAACCAGTCAGCTGTTTCTTTTACGAGACGGAAGGTCCGAAAAGTTTTAGTAACGTGATTGTTTACAATAAAAAAAATTTAATTGAAGAGCACGTACTAAGAGCAATCATAAATAAGGAACACTGCACTGCGACTTGATTCGTTTTGACTCTTGACTTAATGCTGAATGAATTGCAAATGACTGAATGTAAGATTAAATAAGAGGTTTTAATAAGCAGTGAAACATTTCCACATAATTCTGGAAAGGTAGCGATACTAACAATCGGGTCTGAAAGCAGAGCGAAATTCACACACAGGAGACGCAGTTAACGTGGCGCCGTCGAATATCTCTGTATTTCTGAAGGAAGCCAGTTAAGGTCAGAATGAGGGGTTAGAATTTGATCGAAGCATGATGCAGTCTGCGTGATTCGCCGACGTCCTCGATATATTACGTGGTTCGAAGCAGGTGCCGGCGAGCAAAGCTGACTGAGGTGGCGGATGACATGCACTTCACTCGTTAATACCCGCTCATTACACTTCGTCAGTGCATGCAGCAGGAGCTAAATTATTACTACCCAATACTTATACACAGTTCATGGCCGCACAAATTCACAATTTTGAGACCTTGTCACATTTATTTTCTTTCTAATCTCTTCGCAGATGACTTGATGCTCCGCGAAGAACAGTTTATAAATTGCTGGTCTAATCTAGCCGTGCATAACCCACGACCCGCTGCCTGGTTGTATGTGTTACGCGCGCACAAAATCCCAGGGAGCACAAAACAGAAATTGGTCAAACACTTAGAGAAGAAATGAAAATTATAGGAATTTGAAGTTTTAATGGGACTGGGTCTCCCCCCCCCCCCAATACCCCTTACCAGTATTGGCGCTTATTGTAACGGCGCGTATTGTAACGGTGCGCCGCTGTTGTCCTGACGGGAATACGATTATTCAGAATCTCTACGTGAAATTCATCTCACTCGCCAAATTCTCGTCCTGGTGCTCAGTACTCTAATCTTTTCCTAGGTCCTAGCAGCTCGCTTTCCCGTATTCGACTCTTACGCTGTTCTCTGCTTCATAAAAATATTTCTCTCCATCTTAAGCGGTCAAATCTTCCCCCAAGGCAAAAGCTTTCAGCTAGCACCAACAACTCTTCTCGAACGGACAACCCCAAGGAAAGTACCTTGGGACAACCCGACGTACACCGAATCTTCCTGTCGCAAATAACCATAAACTACGGGGCACACTCCATCGCAAAAGTCACCTTGGACAGCACTATAAACGCACCGGGCGTCTCTCCAATAACCCGTCGGTAGGACAGTGTGGCTCCCCCTACCTAATTTAAACCCATGAAGACCACCCAAGATCGCCCAGAGAAACGGCAGGAGAGATCGCTCCCAACAACGTATGCGTGCGAGAGATAAAAGAAAAAAGAATATTGCTTGTATAAACAGGCAGGAAAATTATCAGAAGGCATCACTAATTGGCAGTAGCAACCCACAACAGCGTAGGAAGGGTAATTGGGTTTACTTAAAACAGTGATAAGTGCGCAGCCAGTATTTCTTATTTAGCGAAATAGTAAAAATTTAAGCCTCCCGGTTTGATGCTATTTGTGTTATAATAACGTATTTGAATATGTCTAAAAAGAATACAGTCTGTGACGAGGTCTCCGTATTTCACGAGAATTGAAGTGAGAGTTGTTTTTTCGTTGAGAATAAAGGCGAAGCAACATGCTTAATTTGCCAAGAAACCATTCCAGTGTTGAAGCAGTTGAACGTAAAAACATTTCGATGTAAAACATGTTGGCAAATACAATGCGTGTATGGGACAAATGAGGCAAGATAAAGCTAAATAATTTCAACGTTAATCAACAAATCAAAAATATTTTCAGAAAAGTGACTGATTACAAGTAAATTGCAGCCAAGGCAAGTTTTTCTGTGTCAAAAATTTTAGTTAAAAATTTAAATCATGCAGAGATGGAGAGTTAGTTAAAGAATGCCTGGAAGAAGTGGCAAAAATATCTTTTCCAGAGAAAATAAAAAAATCATTCTAAAGGTTAGCCTTAATCGTATGACGGCAGCAAGAAAAGAATAAATGACATTAGATGTTGAAAAAGCATTAAAGGAGAAAATATCGGATGTCACGTGGATTTTATTCACCGAAGATGAAAGCACAGACGTCACTGGCACTGCACATATATCAATTTTGATCCGTGGTCCTGAATGTGATTTCAATGTTACCGAGGAGTTGCTGGATTTAGTTCCTGTGAAAGACACAACCAAATGATTATACATTTATTGTGCAGTTAAAAAGTTATTGGCAAAGTATGATATGAATTTTAAATAATTGCATGGTATTTCCACTTATGGAACGCCAGCTATAGTGGAGAAGAACCAAGGATTAGTGAACTATGTAGCAACAGATTGCAAGGGCGTGGGAAATGTTATTGTTGCATGACATTGTCTCGTACACCAAGAGAGCTTTGTGCGAAAACAATTAAAATGGAACATGTAATGAAAGTTATTATCAGAGTAATAAACTTTATTCGTTCCAAAGGATTCGGTCATCGTCTGTTCGGAAAATTCTTGTCCCAGTTCTACTCCCAATATGATGATGTCTTTTATTTTACATAAGTTCGTTGGCTAAGTGCCGGGAAAATGTTGAAACGGGTGTATGACTTACGTGAGGAGATAATACATTTAAAACAAAGTCCTGATCAGAATCTGGTATCAGACTTTGAGGACAAGGAATTGGTATCAGATTTATCCTTTTTAGTCATCATGACTCAACATCTGAACGAGCTAAATACGAAGCGTAAAGAAAAAAATCACATGATACACAACCTGTTTCACTTAATTCAGTGCTTTGAAGTTAAGCTGGTTTTAAGGAATTCACAACGTAAGTCTGGTCAATTGTTCAATTTTCGGACAATGAGTGATTTTGCTGATAGTTCGGACGATCCTATTAGCTTCATTAAATATGCATCACTAGTAGAAAATCTTCAAACAGAAGTCATCGTTCTTTCCACGTTTACAAGTGAGTCACGGAAAACTTCTAATTTGCTGCCACCGGGAATCGAACCCAGGGTCTTCCAGTTACGCGCCGACTCACATACACTAACCAGGCTCACATACACTAACTACCAAGCTAATCAGCAGGTTGCTTCTACGAGACCCGCATAATGCTGGAGATTAACCAAAGTTGGTAAGCAGCAACTGAACAAATAATTAAAAGTCGATATTATTTAATTATTTGTTCAGTTGCTGCTTACCATCTTTGGTTAATCCCCAGCATCTGCCAATTAGCTTGGTAGTTAGTGTATGTGAATCTGGAGGAATTCGAGGCACCTGTGGTGCCCTGTGGTGCATTGGAAGCATATCCGGCGCATAACTGGAAGTCACTGGGTTCGATTCCCGGTGGAGGCTAATGAGAATTTTTCCGTGAGTCATTTATAAACGTGGTAAGAGCGATGACTTCTGTTTGATGTTCCTGGTCCACGACAAATGTCTGTATTTAGTATTTATTAGTAGAAAATCTGTATGCAAAATGAGTTCAATCGTCGATTTTAAGACGTTAGAAAACTTAACAAAATTTTGAGGTGTTCTCAATACCATTCGCAACTAATATTGAAACGGCGCCCGTGGATTTTCAGAAAGAGCTTTCTAATCTTCAAAATACCTCGAAATTGAAGGCTAAATTTGCAGAAGTTTCATTACTAGAATTTTAGAAAAACAACTTGCCTTGCGAAATAAAGAGATTAACAGTCCACGCTCAAAAAATTACAACATTATTTAGAAACACTTACTTATGCGAACAACCATTTTCTGTAATGAAACGAGTGAAGTCAAGAGTTTGTTCTCGTCTAACTGATGAACCCGTGGATTGCTGTGTCCAACATTGAACCCGATATTGAAAGCCCAATAAAAAAATAACAATGTCAAATTTCTCCTTTGAAACCTATAACAAACAAAAAGGTTTCGGCGACGCATGCAAGTTTTTTAAGTAAATACGTTTTTACAATTACTTTCTGTACACGTCTTCATTGGTTTTTAGTTTTTTAATGTTTCGTTTTTGGAATTTTTTGGAATCATTTATGTGTGAGGGGCGAACCCCTTGCGGAATGTCGTTATTCATTCAATCTCAAATTGGCTTGTAGATGTTAAAAGGTAGCGCAACCGTAGTCTAAGCTTCGTTAGTTGTACAGTTATACAAAATCTTCTAGCTAAACCATCTGCTTAATTATTACATATAAAAGTTCTAATTCCTTACATTTTTATTATACTTATTTTTGCAAATACGAAACTGTGAAAAATATTTTGTTTTCCAAGATTATAGATACACTTCCGGCTATCCATCGTCGAAACGAGTCGCACATATTTTTAGGGTCCCATTCCTTTTAATCAAGGTATTGTTTTGGTAACATTCGTTTAAATTAAACATCCAAGATTCTTGAATAACGCTGAACCATTTCAGAGACGAGTTGGTATTTGTGGCGAAATGGTGTCACCGTGGAAACAACTAAGCCCAATAGGCGCCCACTGTTCTTATGGCATAAATGTAAAATACATTTCATAGATAAAAAATTCGATGACAAATCTCATCATGTTTTCCGAATTTCCGAATCTTCAATATAGCATATTTAGCGCGCTCTATTACTTCTCGTGTCGTCAATAAATGATTTTAAAATCAGTAAAATATGTGAAAGGTACGTTAATGAAAGAATCTATACTTATTCCTATCGCCATAGTTCACACGCAATCAAATTTTCAAAACGGCAAACTTACTTAACTGTTAGGAATACCAGTGCAGCTGTTTAAAGCACAGGAGATAAGGAGAAGCACTTTTCAATTTCTCTGCATTATTATTTTAATAAATAACGCACTTAAAATCGAAAAAAAAATAAGTTGAAGAATTATAAAACCAATAACGAAGTGTAAAAACCTTCATTTTTGAAATCCGAATTTGAGTTTTCTATATTTATTTACAGTAACTTATTTATTTACAGTAACTTCAATTTCTGATTTAGGTAAATATTTGTCTGGTTTTTGTTGGATTCACTAAATCAGTTGAAGTAAAAACAATTTAGAGATCTATTTGTATGGGATGGTCCTAAGCTTTCATCGTTGTTGTCGTCGTCACTACTGTTTTCGCTGTCGTCGTCGGCATCGGTAAAGTTGTGTATGATCGCGTCGTCATTATAAATTCGTCATTCTTGTTCATTAACACCGTTGGTTAACCATTCTTTTGCGTATTCTATGTTATAGTCCTCAAAGCCAGGGATAGATTGACACACAGCTGCAACTTCTTCAGCGAAATCTCGAGTGTTGGCACTGTTTTCACTGTATTCTTGAATAATTTCCTCAGGCCTTAGTTTGTTCCATCCTTTTGTTACATTGTTCTCGGTAAAATTTTCTCATTAATCTACGAGCATGTAGCAACAATCTTAATTTTTTGAGAAGGAAATGACACTATCCTGGTTCCGTTCACTCAGAAGTAAACGGCGAAGCAACTATTTTCTGGACACTCGATTAGATTTCCCGATAATGCCCTGGTCCATTGACTGAAGAGGTACGGTTATATTTGGGGGCAGAATCATAACCGTGAAGTCGTTACCAATTTTATACAACTGGTCAACTGCAGGATATATAGATGCATTATCAATGATCAGTAACACTTTACAAACCTTTCCCTCTTTTTTCCGGTATTCTTTTACATTCGCAATAAAAACGTTTGAGTATCATTTGAAAAAAATATCCGATGTCATCCACGCACTCTTCTGCACTTTGTAGGTAACGGGAAGGTATTTCACATTTTTTGAAACACCGGGGTTCCTCGCTGTTAGCAATCACCAATATTGAAAGACGGTGTTTACCACTTGCATTGAAACAAACCATGACTGTAACTCTGTATTTGCTGACTTTGTGGTCAGAGGCTTTCTTTCAGCAGCGAGATGCAAGAGTCTTTCTGAAGGGCGAACACCAGTTTATAGAAGTTTCATCAGCATTGTACACATCGTCTCTACATATCCCTGAGTATTAACGTATTCAACAATCTTCACTTTGAATTCCTCGGATGAAATAACATCGCCTTATAAACTCTCGCCTTTAATTTGAAATTCTCTGATGCCATGACGCAATTTGAACTTTTGCAGCAAACCACTGCTAGCTTTGAAATCGGGGTGGGGGGCATTTAATTTTTTATATCAGTCTAGAGCTTTTTAATAATTCAATGAGCCCGATATTGGGTCTTTCAAGATTCGTCTTTGTGTGAACCACAAATATACGGGCTGTATTTTTAGCTGTTTCTAACGTTTTCCTCATATTTGGCACTTCATCATAATTTAGTTTAGAAGCATTCTGAAATGGAATTTTCCTTTTGGTTTTCAAGTCACGTATTGTGTCTTATACTTTGCATGTATTCTGGCTAAAGAACCTCTAAGTCAATTTAAAGTCTTTATTTCAGTCTGTATATTTAAAGTTTTGTCTTTCCTTTTAAGACATTTTGGTGAAGCCATATATACATACTATATAAAAACACAGAAAACCCATAAGTACACATAGAAGCACAATGACGTTAAGAAACACACTTAGAACAGCAACAGAGCAATGTTCACCGTTGCAAACAAAGCCCGCCTGAGGGCGGAAGGAAGAAAACCCGTACGGTAAGGCTTGTGAGTCAGATGGCGAGCTTCCCTCCCCATCTCTTTGTGGAAGTAGCCGCGTAACCGGTTATTCCACTTGTTCCCGCTCCGTAATGCATAGCCCGGCTGCGGTGATACTTCTTACTTGCTGCAATGTAACGTTGAACTTTGTATGTTGTAAGTATGTACGTACGTTATTCGACCCGTTCGGATTACGGAGATTCTACGGTAATCTCACCCGTCAGCTGACGAAAAACAGAAAACCACAGAGACACGCGTGACCGCGTAATTCGCTCCTATAACCAAAACGTCGGAATCCTGGGAAACGTTTTGTCAACAATATATACATTAAAGTACACTCACATTCCATCAGGAATATCAGGGTTTTGAACAAATGAAATGAACGTTTCCGAACATCTAAATTTGAACCCATAATTCTTAATAATAATACCTCAATTTTGGAATAAAATACTAAAAGTCATTTCAAGAAATTCCATGTAAAATGCTTTTCAAATTTCTTAAATGTAAATAGACAATGTAATCGCTCTGTCCACGTTATTTTATAAACAACGCCCAGTGACTGAAAAATTGTGTTCTGACACCGCTGGGATCGAACCCGAGAACTCTCGGTAACTAGTCGAGTGCGTTCGCATTTACGCTACGGCGTCAACAAATTTCTTATATTTAAATTTATAATTTTTAACTTGGCCTTTTGTCTGTTATTTAAATATAAATAGAAACCTAAATAATTTTCTTTTCTCCCAATAGTTTTCTTATGACAAAACAGATACATGAGCAGTTTTAAAGAAGGTTAAGTAAAATATATTTACAACTTATACATATGATGTATTTTCATATGTGGCTGAAGACCCATACAATCTAGCTCCAATTTTAAAAAAAGCATAGGGGCGGGGGGTGCGAATTTCGCCACGCACTACGAACACTGAAAGCGGCCCTAGACTGTACTCTTGTACATTACCCCGTCCATACAAACAGGAATGTAGATTAGGTATAGAACGCTTTGCAGGAAAGAAGCATTGAGTTAAAATGAAAGAAAATCCATTCACATTGGAAAATTCTACATCAACATAATTTTACAGATAAAACAAGCACTTCACATCGCAAAATTCAGTCATTTAGGCAAATGGCGACCGGAAATCTCCCACACATCAGATATTGTACGCAATTTGTACACACTCACTCCTTAAGATGGTGTGGAAAGGAATTTACATTGCGGAGGAAATTACCAATGGTGGGGGCGATTTCTGCCAAATACATCTAGCCAAATCCAAATAAATAAATAAGTGGCTCCATACACCTCATGCGTTCGCCTTTAAAGAAAAAACGTTCGTAATTTCAGATATGAACCCCCTAACAATTAAGTAATCCAAATATTATTGTCGGGATAAAGCTGGCAGAAAAAAACACTTTGTTAAAAGCATCAAGACAGTTTGTCACATTTTTGTTTTACAAAAATAAATCGTTGCAGAATATCAAGAGTAATGAATGCCAAGCCAGAAATAAACACAATTTATCTTGTGGGGATTTTGAAATTAGGCAAAATTGAAATCGTTCTTAACAGATTAAATAACATGATTCCCACATAGCTTTCGTAATTTCGCGATCCCTTAAATGTGAGAGTTACTACATTGCAGCTATGACGTGATACTAAAGGAAAAGCATGTGGGTCTGCACTTTGAGTCAATTTGTGAACGATCAGGTATTTATCCAGTTAGAATTAGTATTGGTACCTTCGAACGTACAGGCGAAAAAGGACGATATAAAAACTGAAATAATAATAATAATAAACGATTTAGTTTAAATACGACAGTGACCTACCTAAAAATTGGATTTTTTGTAGTGTACTTAAAAGTGTTTATAGAAAGGACGGAGAATTGTGAGAAATTAAACAAAGTTTCTACAGAGAAACAATGAATTAAACAGAGAAGAAACTTTTCCAAAGCAATGTGAAAAGAATTGGATTGTCTATGTCAGGGATGGCAAACCTATGGCACGAGTGCCACTGGGTGGCACATGAACACAATTTGGGTGGCACACCAACCTGAAAACATTAACATTAAATGAAAATTTAATTACACTGACGGAAAAAAATCCCAAAACCAAGAAGGGGTTGCGTTAGATAAACGACAGTTGGTAGGTGCTGAGAGTACATCTGTAAGATGACGTCTATGCAAATTTCGCGCTCGGCGCATACGTGTGGCGCTAGTAGCGCCCCTCGGAACATGCAAAGCAGGTTTGCTGTAAATACACGCTGTAACGTTTGTGAGCGTTAGTTATCGTTGAGATTCGACGTAGGGTGTTGATGTTAGTCAAGAATGCCTTTAAGAAGACGAGGAAGCTATTATCAACAGCTCACGGAGTTCGAACGAGGTCGTGTAATAGGGCTACGAGAAGGTGGATTTTCTTTCCGCAATATTGCAGAACGACTTGGCAGGAATGTCGCCACTGTGCATGATTGTTGGCAGCGGTGGTCAAGGAAAAGTACTGCCTCAATAAGACCGAGTTCCGGCCGGCCAAATGGCACTACTGAGAGAGAAGACCGCCGTGTACGGCGTATGGCCGTGGCGCATCGTACCGCGTCTGCGGCAGCAATTCGAGCTGCAGTTGCCATCACAGTGACACAACGAACTGTTACAAATCAGTTACTTGAAGGACAGATCCGAAGCAGACGCCCTGCAGCGTGCATTCCACTTACTCCAAACCACTGCCGTTTGCGACGTCAGTGGTATCAAGCTAGAGCTCATTGGAGGACGGTGTGGAGATCTGTTGTGTTTTCTGATGAAAGCCGGTTCTGCCTGGGTGGCAGTGATGGCCGTGTGTTGGTTAGAAGGAGGCCAGGTGAGCGCCTGCAACCAACCTGTCTGCGGCCGAGACACACTGGACCTACACCTGGAGTTATGGTCTGGGGAGCAATTTCCTATGACAGCAAGAGCACTCTCGTGGTTATCCCACGCACCCTGACGGCACAGTTGAAAGTCGGTCTGGTGATTCAACCTGTTGTGCCGCCATTCATGAACAGCATTCCAGTGGGTGGTTTCCAACAGGATAACGCTCGCCCGCATGCCGCTGTTGTAACCCAACATGCTCTACAGAGTGTCGACATGTTGCCGTGGCCTGCTAGATCACCAGATCTTTCACCAATCGAGCACGTATGAAACATCATTGGACGACAACTCCAGCGTCACCCCCAACCAGCATTAACCGTCCCTGTATTGAACGACCAAGTGCAACAGGCATGGAACTCCGTCCCACAAACTGACATCCAGCACCTGTATGACACAATGCATGAACGTTTGCGTGCTTGCATTCAACATTCTGGCGGTTACACCGGTTATTAATGTACCAGCATTTCACATTTAAAATGGCTCTTCTCGCGCTTACATTAAGCTGTGATCTTGAAACCTTAATCGATTAAATATGTTACCTACACAAATGTATTGCCGCCATTTCATTCCTCTACAACTATTTTTCCGTGGTGTTAGGATTTTTTTCCGTCAGTATATTTTAGAGATAATTTTTCAACAGCATGTCTGTAGTGTTTTGTTGCAAATAACTGAGCTTTGGCAGGAAAATAAATCTAGTGAAGAAATATCCTCCAAAAGGGAGTAAATAAATCAACCTCACTTCATTTAATCGCCTTATGCATTAATTACCGAAAGTTAAGCATCATATGCACACCATTATTTTATCATTCTGCTCCTACGGACATCCACCACGAGACGTTCACACCTGCTTCAGCTCAAGCCCCCATCTCTCCTGCTTCTCTCTTACCTTTGCAGGAGGGAGAGAAAATCAATCTGATAGAAATTCATGCGTGAAACAGCGAGTTCCTGTGAGAAATGAAAGTAACCTTGAACAATGGATGGAGAGATTTCCAATTTACAACTTGGCAGCACTGCGAAGCCAGTCCAGAACTTCAGTTTGTCAAGAACGGTTGATTTGTTTGTAGCAGCTGCTTCTTTCTCTTGTGTACTTTAATTGTTCCTTTGCTGGTGCTTTTGTATCCGGACCATGTAAACATGTTTTCGGTGGCAAAAATACAGAAACTTAACAAAGATATTGGGCGAGTATTTCAAAAACAGTAGACATCGGAGTTCGCAGTCATTGAGAAAAACAATTAGGATTTCTATTTGTTGCTTGTATACGGAAAAAGTAGTGTTCCGCAAATCCAGTTTATAGCGTCATTTTGAGAGGAATCGTAATAATGTGTGTTTCATGTCAAATGAAGAAAAAAGGGAATACATTTCACAAAAAGTGAAACAATATGAAAAATAATCAAATTGTTCCGTATCTTCTTTTAGTCCAAATAATAATATCACTGCGGCTAGTTTTGATTTATTTCGCTGTACTGCACAGCGTAGGAAGCCACTTTGTGATGGTGATTATTTGAAGGCGGCCTTCTTTGCCAGGTGTGACACTTTACTGAAAATTTTTCCCAACAAGCAACAAATTGTGAACGGAATTAAGGAAATGCCAGCCTGAAGGAACTCTCTTAAAGGTAGGATAAAAAGAATGAGTGAAGATGTTACATGTCATATTAAATCTTATTTGGACAGCGTGGATATGTTTTCACTATGGCTTGATTAAAGCACTGACGTGAAGTAACAAGCAAGGTTAGATATTTTTGTTAAATTTTCTTGTGGAAATGTAATTAGGGGGGATAGATTTTGCCAACTACAATCACAGGAAAAAATATAATGTGTGAAGTAAAGTAAAGCAGGAAATTGTAATAAAAATGGGGATTGACTTAAATAAAATACTATCTATGAGTGCTGATGGTGCCCATAACCTGAAGACAATAGGTTATGAACTGAACGTAAATGCCTTGGACATTAGCATTCAGCAACAAGTTTTGCACTAATGTTAATTTAAAAAAAAAAGAGGTGCCGCACTCGACACCAGAAAGTATTAAAGCAAACTAAAAGTGGCACACTATTCAAAAAGGTTAGCCATCCCTGTTCTAGAATTTCCGCAACCTCTAATCTCAACTGATGAGGTTACTTCGGATAGAATATACACGCAGGCATACACAAGTAAATAATTTCGTTTTAATTTTATTTATATAAATATTTTTTGCAATAAATTATAGCTACTCATTGTACCCTAAATAAATATAGTAATGTTAATAGGAATTGTGTTAACTGAAAAAATGAAAATTTAATCTGCATAGATAAATTCGAATCAGCATGTGTATAGTTTTTTGAACAAACAACAGTGGATGACCGTTTTTAATAATAATATACATTCAGTGTTATGCTTTACTAGCGAAATGATTCAGTGCTTTAAAACACGATGCACGGTTAATTGGAATTTCAAAATATTGGCGTCTTCTTTCATTTCTGTTTACAAAAAGAAATGGAAAACATCAATAATATCAATAAATGGCAAATACGCCTTACCACCCTGATTGCACAGCAAAAGTGAGGAGAACCTTTGTTTCTACCACGTTTTTGGACTTTAGCTCTCTGCAGCAAGTTTTTCATGAGCGTTTTTTCAGCTACACTTACGATAGCAAGGGCTTAATAGCTCCTTTTTTTAAAAAAATACCACATCTGAACTGTCATTTATATCATCAGTTGCTTTCTTCCGTTATGGGTTATAACTATGAATAATAGATATCACCAACGATTGGTACTGCGATTAATTTCTTCCTGCATTTCATTTTTTTCGAAATTATCGTTTTGCGATTTTTTGTTCTATACTAAGAACATCCTAGACAAAAGGAGTTTCTTAGGAGAGTTCTGTTGGAAGTTTGAGAGCCAGAAGTTCTGTTTGATTTGACGAGTTATACTATGCGTAGAGATTAAAAAAGGTTGGTCACATGTTCAGACTGGTGGCCATTTTTGAAAAATTGCCTCTATCTTGACTCCTCCACCATTATTTCTTGAAAATGCATTGAATATGATAATAACATATACAAATGCATTTTTTTTATTTTAATTTTTTTTCTGTTATAGGCAATTTGTAATTGTATTTGAATAACATAAAAATGGACACTGTGGAATTGCAACGGTCTCCCCAAAAGAAAAAGAGAAAAGAGTCTGGTGAATCTAGTGTTTGTATTTTGTGCAAATCGCAGGGGCGAGAAACGCTGTATGGGAAAGACTCTGGCCTTCAGCAAGTTAAAGCAGCTAGTGTTCTGTTAAACGATGGTCTAATTGTAGAAAGATATACTATTATTTTTTACCATATGACATGCTATAGACATTACATTCTAAAGTCAAAAAGAACAATCAAAAGGTCTGACCAAGAATCACCACAAGGTACGTCAAAAGACATAAAATATTCACAAGAAAGAGAACGCATGCCCAGAGTAAGTGGAACTAAACTACAGTCAACAGTATGTATTATTTCCAACCAGTTCAAACGTAAGAAAGATACACAACTTTTACGCATCTGTGAACCTGGAAGAGCACAGGAATTTCTGGACGCAACGAAATTTTTCAAGATGAAGTTTTTGAAAGAACTTGCACTTTGACTGACATATCAAGTGTGTTCGCCTCAGATATTATGTATCATTTTTATTGTATGAAACCATATATTAACAAATTCAAAACCGCGAACTCAACAGAAAGTGTTCTCGCGCGAAACAAAGATAATGCCGATCTGAGACGGTTTGTGGAGAGTGTGAATTTTCACACAAAAGGGTATGCACTTTCTGATCTTCGGGACGAATTAATGAAACAAAATCCAAACAATACGACAACAAACAGGAAAATGAAGTCTATGGTCATCGAGGTGTACGGTGACAGTGTAGGCTTCTCGTATCCAAGGAAAAAGACATTATCCCAGCTTGTATATGCATCAAATATTGATTATGCTTTCGTTGCGGATAAAGTACGATCTACTGATGTAATTAGAAAATGTGCTACTATACTTCGTGAAAAAGCACTAGGTTATAACTTTACATTAAGTGGGAAGTTTGGTGATACAGCTGACCTAAAAAAATCTGAAATGGGGAATGAACAGTCACGGCCAATGCAATGGGAAAGGATCCTACAAAAATCAGCACCTTCATTCTGTAAATGAGCAAGTACTCAACGTAGATGTGACACACTGTTTCAGATTCCTTATTTCCTCATTCACAATGGTTTAAAATGAGCACCACTTCATATCGCCAACGCTCAAGCGATACACAATTTAAGTAGATCGAAAACACTCATTACCGTGTTCAACCGTCAAGGACTATGTTGCAGTTATGATGATGTACTTCGTCAAGACCAAACGCTAGCAAATAGAACTATCATCAGAGCTGAAGGACACCGTGTCCCAATACCACTTTAAATAAAACCTAACATCCTTGTCCGTAGTGTTATGTGAAGAAGCGACAATGTCAGGCATGCATGGTACACATGACACAGTATTGGTTTTGTTCCAAGATCAACACGTTCGTAATAACCAATTGGATATTTTATTAGAAGAAACTGATGGTCCAGAAAAGTGCACAGGAACGTTTGGTATTGATGTTACAAAGCGAAGTCTCAATAAAGAAATAGGCGCTCAAAAACTACTGTATTATCAAAAGCCGAAAAAACGGTGCACTGTTTCCAATACCTTCATTCCAAGCAGTGACATAAACACAGCACATGAAGTAAAAAAGGCACGCCAAGATTTGGATCTTATATGATTTCTATCTCGATTTCTTACAAAATCAAATGTAACTGAACTAGATTTCCCTGAAGAAGTTGACATTCCATCCAGAAATGCTTTTATGAGTGCATTGTCTTAGCATTCATTTCACAGGACAGTTACAGAATTTACCTCAATCTTGCCCTATCCTGCCACTCAGTATGATTCTACACTGCTGGCCACCCAAAATGCAACACCAAGAAGGAAGCATCCGATTGGCCTGAAATTCGCAGCATGCGTCGCCCTCGAGAGTACATGCAAACGATTAGCATTGCAGGGCATATGCAAATCATGTGTGCCCGGCACGCCACCGAAAAGCAGTATAAGAAGGGTGCACAGAAAGCGAAGTGTAAGTAGTGGAAGTAGCTGATTACTTACTCCATGTACAAGAAAAAGGAGATAACAGCTACAAAAATTTTGTTAAAGAAAGACTTACTGAAAAATCTAAACCTATCTTAGATCCTATTCACAAGGACCTTCCCAAAAAGAAGAAAGACAAATCTGGAGCTGAGTCTGCACTCCAAGCAACGAGTGATGCTCTTCGGTGCGTAGAAGTAGCACTCTCCAGAGGTTTAGATATAGAAACACTACTAAAATACGAACTGACATCCACATCTTGCTACCTAATGTGTGATGGATATTTTAAGAAGCCAAACAAATCACAACTAAGCAAAGAACTTGAGCGCCAGATTTTAAATAAGGATGATGTAATTACTCAGCTATAAACATCACAGGAAAAATTAGCTGTGGTGATGACTTCATGGCATACGCGCGAAAAGTGTACGTCAAACGGCTATTGTGCTAGACATTTGGAGAATACTTTGACTACTCGTGGAAAAATTTGTTAAAACTTTCAGAAGGCTGTTTGCGCATTGGTATTGTTTTTGACTTGTATGAAGAGAAAAGTATTAAAAACTGGAAACGACTCAGGCGGACAAAGGTTGATCCTATTGATGTAACTACGAACAACCCAAGCATGTCTCTTCCTGTCAACATGGACACCTTCTGGGGTTCAAGCCAGAACAAAACCTGTTTTGAGGAACTATTCATTGACTGGATTAAAAATCAGGGAAACAGCGGAAGATTTTTGTATTTAGGAGGAGGTCACAAACATAGCCGAAAAATATGATTGAAATTGGTGGAAGGTTCTGTAAGTTTGGTACCATCACTTTGTTGCGAATGTGAGGAAGCCGATGATAGGATCATTAAGCACTTTGGAAACATCGTTGAAACAGGATCTATTGAAAGAGTAATTATTGCCTCAGCTGACTCAGATGTCATGGTCTCTGCACTATACCATTTAAAAGAGAGTTTTCAAAAAGGTGGTCTTAAGGAACTGTGGATAATCAAAGATACCCGAGCATCTTTTCGATACATACCACTTCACAAAATGATGAAAAATATGGACAACATTCTTTTATCCATTCTACCTGCCGTACAAAGTTTAACTGGTTGTGATACAACAAGCAAGATCTGAACAAAACTTATGGCCCTTAAAACAGCAATTTCATCAGGAAATCTTTTGACAGATTTTGGGGTTGCTTCTCTTGATAAGGAAATGATGCAAAATGCTGAACTGTTTATTGCAAAAGTCCTTGGTTCATCAAAAACGAACTGTGATGGGGTTCTATGTGAGCAGTACCACAAAGCAAAGAATATAAATTTTTCTGAACTGTGTCCACCTTCCTCAGCAATGCTGTTTCATATGAAGCGTACATATCTTCAATGCTACATATGGATAAATGTGCAAAAGGGAAACCCATCACTGAACCCTCTACAATACGGTTACACAGCAGAAGACGGAGCTTTTAAGCCGATCATAACGATGGAACATTTAAGACCCCTGAATTTGTGCCTCCCTGCACCTACAAGAAATGTGCAAGAGCTAATATTTGCCCTTGCAGGGTTGAAATGATATCTTGCTGTCCGTTTTGTAAATGTCAAGAGAAGAATCTTTGTTTAAATATTTAAACAAAACTGAAATTAAAAGAATGCATTATATAATTTATTGGTTTACTTTTCCGTTGTCATGTAAATGAAATGGCAACTTGTTTATTTGAGAATTTCATATAAAAAGGTTTAAGATATGATTTGGTATTACATTTGGAGCACATTCAATGATTTTTTTAACTTAGCATGCCTGAAAACATATAAATTGATATACAACAATCCCATACTGCGCATCAAGTTTATTTTTTTAAATCAATAATTATTCAAAATGGCGGACATTCCTGCATAATGACCACCATTCTGAACATGTGACCAACATTTTTTTATTTACTATACATAGTAGAAATAGCCAAAACGAACAAAACTTCTGGCTCTTAAAATTCCAACAGAAGTTTCCTATCTCCTAGACTACCTCTCCCCCACTGGCAACGGGACACAAAGTTTACTTCTGTGAACTCAATTAAAAACAAAAAACAAAAATACTTTCTTAACCATTCTGGAATTGGAACGGTCTCAAAAGTCGATCATTACCAAAAGTAAAAATAAAAAGGAAACACAACCCCATTCCTTTCATTCATATATGAGGAACAAGTTGCGTTTTTCGAATAAATTCACTCAGCATTTCCTGTTCTGTTCCAGAACTAAATAAAAATAAATAAAAATTCATGTCCGCACTTTCACACACTTTCAGACAGCGCGAATTAATCCAGCCGAGGTAGATCAAACACTCGAACCTGAAAAGAAAGGAAGCTCCACAGTTGGAAGAAAAAACAACACAGAACAAAACGAGTCAAAATCTCACTCGTAGGTGCAAACAGAAAAAAAAATAACTTACAAAATTTTCTTCTGTGATGAAGTTAGCGACATACCTGGAACACATAGTTTACTGGAACTTTAAATTTATCTCGGCTTTTCAGCCTAGACAGTTTTCAAACGCCTTTGATTTTAAAAGTGTTCAGAACTCAAAGGAATTAAAGCTATATATATGTAAATTTTTGTTTCTAAAATTACTGCAGGCTAATGTACACATTTTCAAATTTAGACGCAATAAAGGTTTTCTGACTTGTACATGCTTTTTATGAAGCCATTTTGCTAAATATTTAACATGTGAGCGTGATTTAACGAAATTTCAGTATTAAGTTTGTATCCTTAATTCTCGTTGAGTTTTCGTGTCCTGGTTACTGTGTTTCCACATTTAGAAAAAGTACATTCTTCCAGATTATAATTTTCTACTGGTCCTCTTTCATCCGTGACGATAAATAACCGCGTCTCAATTTCAGGCGATAAGAAACATTATCTGCCAACAAGTAAGTGGACACCCCTGCAATCGACGATATCTGCAGTCCTGATACACGTCACGGCCGCCGCCGTTAAACATCGTGTGGGAAACAACAGCGCAAGCAGTCGCATGCAAGATGCCATGCAGCTCGGAGCTCTCTGATTTCGAGAAATGTGTAATCGTCGGGTATCACAAAAATGGCTGATCCATACGTAACTTATCCAGCGAGTTGAAGTACCCAAAATCGACAGTGGCCTACGTGATTGGCAGGTGAAAGATAAGAGGTGACTGTCGGAATGGGCCCCGACACGGCAGACCCACAAAACTGGGAGTTAGAGACCAACGGGTGCTGGCCAGAGAAATCCGGAAGAACCGTACCAAATCGATGGGCCACATCTGCGAGGAGTTTCAACAGGCACCCGGGAGTGTTATTTCGAGGAATACCAACCGCAAGGAATCCCATCTGCTCGGTTATCATGGATGTGCTGTCACCCGCAAGCCTTTGATCACCAAGTCCAATAGTGCTGCTCGGCTAACGTGGTGCAAAGAACGTCCACAGTGGACCGTTGAACAATGGAAACAGGTTCTATTCAGTGGCGAATCAAGGTTCACCCTCTACCGTTTTGATGGCAGGGTCTGAGTTTGGCGTCTGCCTGGAGAACGCCTCCTGCCGGAATGTATTGTGCCAACTGTGAAGTTCGGCGACGGTGGAATTATGCTATGGGGTGTTTCTCCTGGTAAGGCACGGTCGCAATACCTGGTGGACTCAACGCCGAGACTTACTGCACCATTTTGGATGTCCATGCGCTTCCTACGTTGTGGCAGTTTTACGGGTTGGACCCATGTTACTTTTAGGATAACAATACCACCTGTCATGTTGTGAGGTCCACCATGGCTTGGTATGGTGACAATGGGTTAATCAAATGGACTGTCCTGCGCAGAGCCCGGACCTTAACCCTATCGAACACCTCTCGGACGAGTTGGAACGTCGACTTAAGGGTTGCCCCCACCGTCCAAAATCAGTGAAGGAACAGATCTGTCTTTTCCAAGCCGAATGGAAGAAAATACCGCTAGCCGTCGTACAGCGCTTGGTTGAGAGTATGCCTCGGAGGGTCGCAGCTGTAATCGCCGCTCGTGGAGGCTCCACCAACTATTGGAGGTGAATAAACTTCGTTTTCCTTTGCTATCAGATGTGTCCAATTACTTGTCTGGTAGATAGTGTATTTTCAGAAGTTATCAGTTTAATGCATTAAAGTCTTTCTTCGTATAAGCAAATTCATTGACGCCTTTCTTTTAAAATAAGTACCTGCGAAAAAGAATATTTTGAATTTAATATTCATCTGCTAGCAGGTAAATTTACTCATATGCATTTCCATTCGGTAACAATCAAAATGCTTGTGGAAGTGTTCTCATTAAATGACACAAAGCACACAGGTAAACGTTAAATCAATGGTTCCATGTAGCGAAACTTTAGGACGCAGAAAATGCTTTATTTTATATGAGTTATCTTTGTAACAAAAACATTTGCGTTTGCAATATCAAATTTCTGGTATTATATGATATATTGCAAACCTGGTCTTTGAAATAAAATATTGCGGAAAGAATGTTATGCCACGAATCTGGCATAATGATATATAATTCCTGCGAAGATCTCAAACACAGAAAACTAACATACATGGTTTAGAAATAGGTCTGAGAGCAGAATAAAACAAGCATAAACTTATTGGGACATTTGACTAGAAAACTTTAGTTCTTCAAATAAATATGATGTAAACTGGAGACAGTTGAATTGCTAGAGGAACAATAAAATATCGCCCGCGACATTCAATGATAATTTAGAATTATTTTGATATCAGAGGAAGTGGAATTGAAAACAATTATGACGAGCAGTTGTGTGTAACTTACAATATATGACGAAGAGCAGGAAAGATCAGAATAACACTCTCATTATAGTAAACGTTGATAGAATAGATGAAACGTTAGGAAATTACCGTAAATATATTCGTAAATATATTACGTGACATTGTTTGTTTCGAAAAAGGCAATCTCAGACGAGAAATGGAGGTAACCCGAATGTTTATACACCTAGTGATCACTGAAATATGAAAACCCCTATCAAAAATGGATACGGTCGGTTAATCATGTGATTATCAGAGAGCGCACAATTATTCGACAGGCGTAGCATATACAATGTATGAGTGCAGCGTAAGTAGAAAAAACCGAAGTGTGATCGTTTGTTAAACGAAATGATTTATCCAAGTTTTAGTAAGCACAGTTTGTAGGAGCTCAGAGAACGGGTACCTCGATTTCCAGAACGGCTGCATTGATTGTCTTTCGAGAGCTGCCGTAGTTGAAGTTTATTCGGGCTAGCCTGAATTTGGTCAAATTACGACCCTGAGTCAAAAGTTCACAGGAAAGCGAAAGCTTGATGTGAAAGGCGAGCACCGGGCTACACAAATCGTAGAGGATAACAGACGCAGCACTGTTCAACATTTGACTACTCAACACCACCGTGGTCATGACGGAACAGTATCTGTCGTGACCATACGTCGCAGGCTTGCACGTATGGTCTATAATAGCAGATGACGGCGACGAGATCAATTCCTAATCACGGTTCATCGGCGTAAAAGACTCACCTGGTGAAACTATCATGCAAGTTGGACGTCGGATGATTGAAACAAAGTGTGCTGGTCTGATCAGTTGCATTTCTTATTCTACTCCATAGATGGTCGTGTACGTACTTAAGGTGAACAACGTAAAGCACTCAATCCGTCCTGCATGGTTTCCACAGTGCAAGGCGATGAAGACAGTTCTCTGGTATGGGTCCTGTTTACCTGGAAGGAATATGGACCTCTGCTGCACGCTGAATAATGTATGACTGCCTACTACTATCATGAAGTGCTTGCTGACTCTGTATACTCAGCAAAGTTGCTCTTTTCTTCGGAATGGCGGCGATTTCTATCAAGATGGCAGTGAGTCGAGCCACAGGTCGAATGTTGTGCAGGAATGCTTTAAGAAATACAGTTCAGACTTTCAGCATATACACTGGCGGAAATTGAAAAAAGGACACCAAGAAGCAGACGTCTGATACTAAAGAAATTTATACAGCATAATAACGGAATACCGAGGATGACGTGATTAAAACATTATGGCAAAATACAGCTGTATTTGCTGGTAAACTGAAAAATAACATTTCCATGTAATCTGGTTATAACGAAGTTGAACGGCCATGAACTGCGTCACACTGTACAAGTCTGGCATGTAGTATGTCGTACAGATGTTGGATGTAAGTTTGGGGTATTGAGTTCCCCGCATCCTCAACCTGGACGCTTAAATCGGGGATGATCGTGGCTGGCCGTGGAGACAGGATAAGTCGTTGTCCCATAAAATCCCACACGTGCTCAATAGGGGACAAATCCGGTGAACGTGCAGGCCATGGAAGTTGTCTCACACCCTGAAGTGCATGTTGCGTTGCACATGCCGTGTGTGGGCGTGCGGTATCTTGCGGTAAAACACCACGATGGACCGACCTTACAAATGGCACAAGAACGGGATGAATGATGTTGTTGATGCAGGAGGTGCTGTTTAACGTACCCGGTACAAACACTAGTTGTGTACGGGTGTGATAGCTGATCGCTCCCCACACCAGGAGTTCAGGTGTAGGCCCTGTGGGTCGCTGGCGGATGCAAGAAGAGTGTAGACGCTCCCCTGTGCGTCTGCGAACACGCATACGGACATCGGAGGCTCCCAAGCAGAATCTGCTTTCATCGCTGACCACGACAGATCACCATTGCGTTCTCTAGTGCAGACGTTGGCGACACCACTGCAGCCATTCTTGAAGGTGGGCTGGAGTCAGTGGTACTCATGCCAGAGGCATGCGTGCACGTAGTCCTGCATCCAGTAAACGGTTTCGAATTTTTCTCACAGTCACCTCAGGTGCAACGGCAGCTCGGACTTGCGTCGCAGTGGATGTTCTGCTTGACATCGCCGCTCTTCTTATGCGTCGCTCGGTCCGCTCATCAGTTCGTCTGTGACTCCCGGTTCCACATCTTCTCGTGTGGGAATGTTCCTCGGACCATCTACGCCACCATCATACCACCACCGGTACTTCCCCTCCAATTCGTTCCGCAATACAACGATACGACCACCCGGCCTCGCGGAGTCCGACTAGACGACCTCGCTCAAAGTCCGATAACTGCTGAAATCGTATACGCCTTCCATGTTCAGGCATTGAGCTTCTTGAGGGTCTTCGCACGTGTCCGTACGCCGACGACTGATTACATTCACTTCGCCGTACTCCTTAAATACCACCGACGATAATTTGCATTAAATGTTGGGCTGTGGCGTAAGCACCCACCATTTGGTTCCGAAACTAAGATCAAACCAACGTAAACTTGACCCCATTAACATATGTAAATTTCATGATCGTCCGCCAATTCCTTCTTGGTGTTCTTTTTCACTTTCAGCCAGTGTATATCATCACATCCATAAAATTTCGGTTCAATATGATACTTCCTTCTTGGTGCGCAAACTTCATTGGCCGCCCCGGTGGCGCAGTGGTCGTTGAACAGACAAGTTGCAGTTTTTTCGGCTCCTGCGTAGAAATCAACGTTCGTTTGTTTACTTGTTCCTTTTGTGGTATTTCGTCGTTTTGTGTTTTGGTTTCAGTGTTTCGTACCCTCGCTTCACGAGCAGGGAGGCTGAGTGCCGAGTGGGTGCTCATTTTTTGTTTTTGTTTTTCATTTTTGTGTGTCGTCAGTTACGACGCATGAGTTTTGGTGGGCCAGTGGTCGAGAATGTCCACTACCACTGTGAATAAGTCACTGTTGTCTACAGCTGCTTCGTCGATTGCTGATATGTCTTCGCTTCTTAGTTCTGTGTCTTCTTCGGGGAATGCTGCGTCGACAAATGCTGCTGGACTTCCAGAGACTGTGCTTCTGGCCACACGTGTGCCGGCTGCGTCTAATATTCCTGGTTCTGCTAGTTCTACTTCAACGTCGTTCGCTCAAGCTGTGGGAAGTACCTCATATATTTCTAGTGATTCTGCACCACATTTCAAACGTGTAGCTTCGGCGTTGAAAATTATTCTTCCAAGTGATTCACCGCAAGGTAAGCAATTGTCGTCTGCCTTATTATTAAGTGTTTTCATTCCTGCTTTGCGTGACAACCCCCTCCCCCAGTATCTGCATGCTGTGTCGAAGGTCGTTCCAGCCGAAAGCATTGTGTCCATTATTCGTTTGGGTGGAGAGGTGGTTGTTCACTTCACCCACCAGCAAGCAGTAGATTTAATTATAGTTCATGGGATTGATATTGGGTCCTTTCATCTACAACCTGTCCCTTCAGCCCAAAGACCAGTTACGGTGCCCCCTCTCCTGTACCAATGGCTGTTCCTGATTCTCTGTAGATTGATGCCCTCAACACGATGGGTCGTGTTGTGGGACTGACCAAGATTCTTCCACTTACAGCCCGTGAATCCCCCGTGAAACATGTGCAGGGTGGGCGCCGCCAGTACCGGGTTATTTTCCTAACTTCTCAGTCAATTGCGGAACGCCCTGCAATTCTGGAATTAGTCACTGATACCCGGTCGTACATTTTTAATCTTTTTGCAAGGGTTCAGTGCTTCCGCTGTAAAGGGGAAGGCCATCTCGCTTCTGCATGTCCTCATGCTACTCCTGGTGCTAGATCTGATTCTTCATTAGCTACTACAGTTCCGGTGGCCGCTGGCCCTGCGGATGTTGTGCAGGCCGCTGAGGCACCTTCTCACATTATACCTTCATCAATTTTTCCTGCTGTTTCTCCAGTCGTTCCTTCCCTCCCTGTTCCTGTCGTCGTACTGGATGGTTTGGAGCCCTCCAATGAGGATTTTCCATCACTGGAAGTGTCTGCACCTAAATCACAGCGTAAACGCCCCAGCTCACCTGGTGTTTCTACTCGTTCTTCCCGTTCGTCTCAACGTCTACGGTCCAAGAAACCAGCCCATTCTACCTCGGGTTCACCTAGCCATCATAAGCCAAATTCTGAATTACTAGTTTCGAACCGATTCGCATGTCTCCAGGATGATGATGTTATGGACACGGTCGCCCCTGGTCCTGATGACACTGCAATGGTTGACTCTGACAATGATTCTCCTTCTCCTACACTTCTTGACATTTCTGCTATGTTTGAAGAACTTGCGGTGCCTTTGCACCCTCTTACCTTATATGATCTGTATTCATTGATCACTCGCTCGCGTAAGGCGAAGTTGATCACACTACTTTGCATTTTGAGTAAGCTTCACTTGCTGCCTGAAATGATTGCACAGCTAAACCAGTTCCATGCATTTATAGCTAATGTTACTTTGCCTGGCTGGACTGAGCAATATGCTCGCCGTCTGGGCTACTTACTCAAGATTTTGAGGGCTGAACTGGAAGGCTGGATGCAACCTACCAGTGATGTCCTTGTTAACACTACTTAGCTTTAATTGTAGAGGGCTTGCGTCTTCTGCGGCGAATGCTTTGGTTTTCGAGGACGTTCGTTAACTGGGGGCTAATATTCTCCTTCTCTGGAGACGAACTGTTCCTTGGATGCCGGGTGTTCCCGCTGGAGACGCTGGCCGTACATTTTTTATCATAATTACCGGACCCATCTCAGGTCTGGTACCGCTATAGCATTTCATGTGCGTTTTCATTCTTCCCTTTCTGATCTTGTTGAGTCACAGAGTCTGCTGGGTTCTTTTCAACATATTTCTTTTTGTTTTTGTTGTAAACGTATTCATATTTTCAATATCCATATTCCGCAATCTGCTACGGATGCAGAAACTCTCCTCCAACATCTTTCTTCTATCCTTTCGACCCTCCATTCAAATGATACAGTCATTGTTGCAGGCGATTTCAATGGCACTTTGCAACCCGGTTTTGACCGAGATGGTTCAACCGAAAGCCGTTCCGACCTTGTTTCCAATCTCACTCAACTCGTTGTTAATTTTGATTTGATTGATGCATTCCGTTCCCTCCATCCCCGGTCCAAGAAATTTTCCTGGTTCCTCCCGGCTGCTTCACGCTCTGTCGCAGCACGCCTAGATAGATTCTATGATTCCAGTTTTCTCCATTCATCTCTAGTTGAAATTACTCATCATCCTTCCGTTTCGTCAGATCATCGCCCAGTTCTTTTAAAACTTTTTTTTGCATTCTTTATCCGCAGTCTTAGCAGAAATTCTTCTACAGCATATTGAAAATAAAGTCATACAAGAATTCCCACAAAAACCTAGTCTCTATATCCGTTACGTTGATGACATCTTGGTAATTTGGCCATATACCATAAATCAGTTACAGCAGTTTGTCAACGCTATGTCTGCTCAATACCCCTCCATCAAACTCACGATAGAACTTGAAAATAATTTCGTCTTACCTTATCTTGACTTTCAAATTACTCGTACCAATTCTGACAATTCCCTGTCTTTTGCCGTTTATCGAAAACCTACTTCCACACCCACTCTAATCCCGTACAATTCTGCTCACATTTTTCAGCATAAAATTTCTGCTCTGCACTTCCTATTTAGAAGAGCATATTCACATTCTTCTAGCCATTTCGCCAGAGCTCAAGAACTACAATGGATATCATCCCTCGCTAAAAACCATGGTTACCCGGACAACGTTGTTAAGGGAGTGCACAATAAAGTACGGTTTTCTATGTCAACTGCTTTAATTAGTGAGCAAGTGCCTAAAAAGTATGTTGGATCTGTTGATTTTAATCCACATATTGTAAACCTCATTACCAACATATGTTCTTGTCATAAAATACAATTTGGAATACGATCATGCAATCTATATACCATTATCCGCCATGATCGTGACAAAATTGACAAAGGGAAAAAATGGGGTGTGTATGTTATTCCTATGCTCGACACAATCTCTGGTGAACTAAACAATCATTATGTGGGTTCTACCAAAAGAAATTTGGATTTGAGATTAAATGAACACAGATATGATCTAAAAATGAATCACCAAAGCACCTCTTTTGCAAGAACCATAAGTGCTGGAAATTCCATCGCAGACTGGGACAACGCTAAAATCAAAAACACACCTAACTCTGTTTATTCCTTGTTATTTGCAGAAAGCCTCTATATTTCGGCTTATAATACACGTTGCTGTAATGACTATTATCCTTATGTTTTACCTGAACCTTGGAGCAATCTTGTTGGGAAGGACAGCACAATAGCAATTGCTTCTGTTAAGTGATAATTGGCTAACTATGCCTTTTTTTTATTGTCTTGTTATCTGGTATATCATGTGACATTGACATTACCTTTCCCATGATGCATCTACTCCACGTACTTAAGACAAGCATGTAGCCACATGGTGAAATTACATCTGATGAAGGTGTCAATGTGACACCGAAAGTGCTCATGTGTTTTTAAACTGTATATAGATTTCATTTTTTAGCTGAATAAATATCATCGTGCAACAAGACGGATTTCTTTTAATACTACCATTCTTCCTCTGTTCCCCCTTCCCCAGTCTGGTCGCTCGACGATTCAGTTTTTACTGATCCTGTTTTCTGTGCTGAAATTCGCTCTATGATCTCGTCTTCTGTGCAACAACGTTCTTCGTCTGACGAATCAGTGGCTCTGTGGCTTTCCACGAAAATTTCGATTATTTCTTTCGCACGTCAGTTTTCTTTCTCTTCCCGTACTTCTCGCTTTCAAGATATTGATGTTCTCCGTCGTAAATTGCAGATTATTTCTCCTTCTGACCTTCATTTCCCATGTTTCAAGCTCAGCTTCGTCGTATTCCGTTTACGTTTGCTTCATCAGCCCTTACTCGTCTAAAATTCACTCACTTGCGGCTTCACGACGACCCCTTTTCTAGTTTGAAGTCCCTTGAGGAGTATCATGTTAAAAGCAACACAATGTCCTTTCTTTCACTACCTGACGGATCTACAGTTACCGTCCCTTATCGTATCTGTGAACTTACATTTTCCCATTATTCCGATCGTTTTCAACACCGACTCCTTTCTCCTGCAGATACCTCCCATTCTTCTTCATGTCCTCCCTCAGGTTCCACATTGTTTTTTTGATTCTCTTGTTTCTCCCCTCTCTCCTTCTGAAGTCCGCTCTGCAATGTCCAGTCTGAATGACCGTTCTTCCCCTGGCGCGGAGGGTCTTCCGCTTTCATTTTATAAGAAGTTTCTTCCTTCTCTCCTCCCGCTTCTAGTTGCTTGTTTTAATGCCGTTTTTACTTTTTCAAATTTTCAGTCTTCTGATTTCACTTTTGCTATTCTCCGTCTCATCAACAAAACTGAAAACCTTGGTCTTTTTTCTAACTGGCGTCCTATCTCTATTCTTAATACTGACTACAAAACCTTTGCTAAAATTCTCGCTTTTCGCTTCAATACCGTCTTGCAGCATTTAATCCACCCCGATCAAACTTACACTATTCCCTCCCGTTCGATTACTACCAACATTTCCATCATTCGCAACTTATATTTTCTTGCTTCCCATCTTTCCGAATCTCTCGCAATTTTTAATATTGTTCAGAAACAAGCTTTTGACTCCATTAATCACTCTTATCTCTTTGCTGTTCTTCGTCATTTTGGCTTTCCTACTCTTTTCTGTCAAGCTCTTATTAATCTTTACTCTCACTCTTCTTTCCGTATTCGCACTTCCACATTCATGACAGCTACCATCCCCTTTGACAACGGGATCCGGCAGGGTTGTCCCCTTTCGGGTCAACTTTTTACGCTTGCATTTGAACCTCTCTTAATTTGTCTGCGTTCTCGTTTGTTTTCTGTGATTCCTCGCAGTATTGCTCCTGCTCGTCACCACCGCATAGTGTTGTCTGCATATGCTGATGACATCACTCTCTTTCTTCGCACTGAACGTTATTTCGGTGTTGTCCTTTCTGCTTATCGTAAGTATGCTTCAATTTCCGGTTCCGAACTTAATATGTCTAAATCTGTCGGTTTGTGGGCCGGATCGTGGGTGGCACACGGTGATCGACCTTGGGGTGCCCGTTGGCCATCCTCGGTCATTAAACTTCTTGGTGTGTACGTTGGAAATCCCGTGGCGGTTGCTGATGCCAGATGGATTCCTTTGGTTCAGCAGCTCAATCGCCGTGTTGCTCCTTTTTGCCGGTTCAAACCTTTTTTGTCCTTTTTTAGCAGAGCACATCTGGTTTCTTCCGTTCTTCTTCCCATTCTGACTCATTCGTGGTTCGCTTATTTTCCCTCGCCCATTTTTCTCCAATCCGCTCAACGTTTGATTACTGATTTCATCTGGAATAAAGTTCACTGGGTTCATCATTCTACTCTCGTCCTTCCTCTGTCCTTTGGAGGTCTTGCCCTCCCAGATCTTTTTCAAAAATCTAATGCTATTTATCTTCAGACCTTTCTCCGTTCTTTTTCTCATTTTCAGATTTCATCGATTACTATTGGTGATACTTTACTCTTACCACGCAGTCCGTTTCTCACTCTCGCTACTTTCCTACGTATGGATCTATTCCCCCTCATTCCAGATCACTTTCCCGATACTTATCACACCGTTTTTTTCCTGTGGCGTTCCTTATGTCCCGTCCGTTTCCCACCTACCTCAACTAATGATCTGCTTGCGGAACCTCTCT
Source organism: Macrothele yani (assembly GCA_039090855.1). Lineage (NCBI taxonomy): Eukaryota > Metazoa > Arthropoda > Arachnida > Araneae > Macrothelidae > Macrothele > Macrothele yani. The sequence goes on from CM077034.1 coordinate 165,809,222, forward strand.
TTTACTCTTCTGCACTCCGTTCTCCCTCTTCACCGTACTTGTGCTTCTCCACCTGGTTCGCCAGCGGCGTGGTACAGGTATCCCAACTTGTAGATGCTTCTCTCCGCTGGAAGTCTCTTTCCCAAATCGACCCCCTCTTGCTGACACTCCCTTACATCGCGCCCAACTCCGGTTGCTTCATTTTCAGCTTCAACGCCTTTACCCGTCCATCGTGAATTCTTTTGGGTTAATTGTTTCTTCTTCGGCGTCCCCTTGCCTTCCTTTTCTGGTTTATTTGAATGATGTTCCCTTTCTGGTGCATCAAGTTACTGCAAAACTCTTGTACCGCCACTTTCTTACTTATTTTAGAGCACCTCTCGCTATTCCTTTTGTGCCTCCTGATGAAACCTCTCAGACATGGATCGATTCTCACACTTCTCTGGCTTCCTCAAAAGCTACTGATATTCATTGGCTACATCTTCATCGTCGCTTGCCCAAACCACGAACTCTTCATCGTTTTGGTCGCCTGTCTTCTCCCTTGTGTTTTTTCTGTTGAACGCTCGGTGATGGTTATCACGCATATGACTCCTGTTTAATTTTACAGCCTCTTTTTTCATTGATGTTTTCTCTTCTCTCCAAGGTCTGTCCTTCCTTTCACTCTGTTTCACATTACTATTTTCTTCGCCGTCATAATCCTTCCGCTGCTGTTCACAATCCAGTTCGCGCGTTTTTAATTTTGCAGGCCAAACTGACTATTTATTTATACTATCATACCAGTGTTGATCGGCCTGCTCTTCGTCGATATCATCCTGCGAGAGTTTTTCTGAGCCGTAGGTTTCGTTCCTCTGTCAAGTCCGTCATCGAACTTGAGTACGAGGTAGCTCTGGCCCGGAGGCAGTTCCTGCTTTCTTCTCGATCTGGTCCCCCTATCTCCCATGGTTTCGGGTTGAGCATGGGTTGATTCAATTCGTTTGATCAATTTTTTTTTTTTTTTTTTTTTGGTGTACTGTTTTCTTCACTTTGTTTGTTTTTGCTTTTCCGGGTTGTTGTCTTGTTCTGTTTTTGATTGAGCTGCAGGTTTTTTTAAATCGTATTCATTGTTTTCCTCTGATCCTGTTGTTTTTCCTTTTAAATTTTTTACTGTTTTCCTTTTCTTGTTTTTGATGGCCCTTTGGTAATGTTGTACTGTTTTGCTTCCTTGAGATTCCGGTCTTTTTGTTGTTTTTTCCCCCTGTGCTTTGTTAGCTCATTCTACTGGTCGGTATATTCTTTCTTGGATAGTGCTTTTCTATACTTTTCCTCTTACTAGCGGCCTCGGCCTCTTTGTCTTAATTTTTTTGCCGTATTGCGCTGTGATTGGATGTTTTACAGCTAGTTGCTTTGATATTTTTTCTGTCCGGAGTCCGTGGGCATTTGGGTTCCTGTGTTCTGTGTGTATTTTTTTCTGGTTCTTAGTGGTGCTGTGCAATCGGTTATTGTTTTTTTGTGTCGGTATTTTTGTTGAGTTGTTTGTCTATGTATTATTGTGTGCTTGCTTTCTATGTTTTCGTCGGCCACAGTTGTTGGTCGATGCATTTCTTTTTGTGGTGTTTTGTTGTACTGGTTGGTCACCAATTGTTTGTGATCAGTGTTATTGTTTGGTATAGTGTGATGCTTGTTGGGTGTTGTTGTTTTCCGTTAGGCTAGCCTGTGTTGTCTAGTTTTGCAAAGTTTTTCTGGCGTGTTGTGTTTCTTTTGTGGTTGTTTCTTTGTTGTTGTTCCTGATCTTCTGTTTTGTACTGTGTTTCCTGTATGTGGTATTCCCGTGTATTTGTAATTGCTCTTGATTTTTGCACGTGTTTTGTTTAGTTGTTCGGTTGGTGTCTGTCCAACTCGCTCTCCTCCTGTGTGAGTTTTTTAATACTGTGATTGCATTTTACCTATACTGCTTATGTGATAATCTTGTATTTTACTTGTTTGTGCATGTTCTACTTTCGTGTTTCAATTGGCTCCGCAGTTTTGGGAGCCTTTTTTTCTCATGCCCTGTGTTTCATGTTCACTTGTTTTGCTTTGTTTTTTTTTTAACTTTGTATTACTTAGTGTGGCCCTGCTGGTCTCGTTGTATTTTTTCATTGAGTACTCAGCCTTATCTCTCGTTTTTTATACAGTGTGCTTCTCGTGCGTATCTTGTCTATTGGGTTACGTTGACCCAAGGAGTTGGTCACCGCACTATTTGCCTTGTGCTTTCTTTTTACTGTGCCTCTTGTGTTTTTTTCTTGACTGTATGCGACTACATGTGTAGTGAAGTAGGCAGTTGAGGCAGTTTTATCTTTGATTATGTTTTAAGTGCACTTTTTGAGTTTTCGTTTTTGTGTTTCTTTGCACTCAAGCTAGGGTTCTACGTCTTGCTTCGTGTTTCTCCTGTCTGGGTTTTTCCTGTAATATTGTATTTTTTCTCGGCACAGCCTTCTGTTGCCGTGCACGACTGGACGTACTCTGTGTTGTTTTCAATGTGTTATGATGCTATGCGATCTTTTTTCCGCGTGATTATCTCTGTAGCGCCACGTCGGCTTCCGGGGTTTGTCAACGCGCGACTTCTTGTTTTGAGTATGAGATTTGAATTGAGTGCGATTTTTTTGTGAACCTCGTGTGCCTGTTTGGCTACATTTATTTTGTGTGATGTAGCGGTTTTTCCCCTTATTATCATGTATTCTTCTGTACAGTGTTCGTTTTGACATACATGCGTCACTTCGTTTTTCGTTTTTAGTTATAACGGTTGGTTAACTCCCCACTTTATGTGCACGGTTTTTTGTTTTTTATGTTCTTCTTGTACTAAAGTTTTGGCTGCTGCTGCATGTTTTCAGAAGAACAGTTTTGTTTCTCCTGTCGCTGTCTTGCAGTGTCAGTCAATTTGTGTTGTGTTGTGTTGTATTGTTTTAGTGTTTTTACCTGTCACTTTTGTGTTCGCGCTGCTATGTACTAGTCTTTGGAATGTGTTTTCTTCCCTCACACTGGGGTTTGGGTTTTGAAATGTGTTTGTTTTTTGTTTTTGTTTTCTGTGTTCCTTTTTTATCTGCATATATTTTAATCTTATTCTGATGTTACCAGTTTTCTTCCCCTCTTTCTTTTGTGTTGAGACTTCTTGGCCTCGTCTCTTTTAATACAGTCTCATGTGACTGAAGCGTATCCCATGTACCTTGCTTTTAGACTAATAAAGGTTTATTTTGAAGGCAGTGGTCTAAGCGATGGCATCTGATCATTCGTCCGTAAGGCGTCCGGGTTTGAATCCCGGTGAGGCATGGATTTTGGGTTTGTCTTACGGCACTATCTCTTTCTCTTCCCTGGAACCAGTAACCCTAAATTATGGACGCGCGACTGCTTATAGCCCACTGAGTGACTCACGGTGGTCATTTAACCTCCAATCCTAAAAAAGAAAAAATCATTGCCCGTGAATGTAGTATTCCAGCTTTTTGTGCATTTTGTTATTGGGAAGCACATGCCAATGAATGCAATATCTATGTATATAAGATTCGATAGATACCGAAACACATTCTTTTTAAAAAGAGTGATCAACTGCACCGTTAATTTCTACGATGGCGAACTAAGTCAGTACGGTAAGTTCAATTTAATTTTGTTTCAATCCAAAGTTTAATATGCCGTGGATATCATAGTAATACTAATTTATTATCCTACCTAAAGTAGGTATACCTCTAAGTTATGTACACCTTAGAGGTATATGTACATACCTTTAAATTATACGTACCTTAGAGATTACTCTAAGGGCTACACATTCATCCCTGGAAGACAAATTCTAAATAGAATCGACCTTACGCGCACTGGGAATCAGGATTATGGAGCATATATACAATGTCAAATCGGTTGCACAAACAACGGCACTATCCAGACTGATTTCGAAAGGAACCTATATACAAATTTGGGAGGATTCCTATTTCCTCACCACTGCAAATAAGAATTTCACTACACTTTTGTGGAATGTTTATTTCTCCGTGAATATGGCCTGTCCTGTTGTAATGAAGAAACCCTTTGCTGTATCGCAAACTCATGGATACCAGCTTTCCTGAGCGGTCATTCGAACTCAAGTGATAACTAACGCTAGAGATTTTTCGCAGTTTTTCAATGATTGTCACACGCATATTTGTTGCGCATCGTTCAATCATGTGACTGATAACTTGATATTCAAACACCTCTTGCATAATTTGTTGTCTCACTTCTGAAGATAGGCTCGTAGCAAAATATAAAGGTCTTATGGTTTAAATCTACGCCAATAATATGCATTTTAATTGCAAATTTAAGAGTTTAGTAAGTTAGTGGTTTTAAATAGTGTTTGATTTGAATATTGTGCAACAACGGAAATTGTTTTGTTCAGACTGTACCATTGCCTTGCAAAAACCTCCCAATGGAGAGCGAAAGCTTGCCGAAACTTAATATGTATTACACAACAAATAAACGAATTTACTATGTTATAAGCGCTTCTCAAATACTACTATTAATTAAAAATGTGATTATCAAACACTCTGATTAGAAAATATGAATAATAGGACCAAAACATTATTATAGTGCTGTTTTTTTTCATTAGAATGCACTTATTTTTACAACAAAGTGTGTTGATTAATATGTAAAACCTTACAACTTTTTTCGAGATACTCACTTTCTCATTGTAAAGTTAAATGCTTTATTTTAACGAATCAAGATTACTCCCCGTTAGGTTTGTTTCAGCTTTATGCTTCAAATTCTGAATGAAAAGTTACTCTAGGATGCAATTTTTATTAACGCAGCTAAAACCATACCTTTGTTGGAGTTGAATAGAAGTTGTTTTCTTCGGACTAGCTTAAATTTCATAAAATGTTCGTACAGCACAAAATCTCTCAAAATCAGTACCTATACATAACCCGAGAAATATTTAAAAAATCACCTCTTTCCTATAGGCTTATATGTTACATTCATGGTTAAATACAAAATGGCGCATTTAAGGAGTCAGACAAAAGTTTTATTCTTCAGATAATGGAATTTCACATGATATCCAGACAACACTGAAGTGTCTATATACTTTGGAGGCGTATTTCTGTTGAATAAAATTGCATCGCACGAATAATGTAGAACTTAGTGGAAATTTCCAAATATAATACATCCGCAATTAGTAACACTTGCTGATCAAATTAGATAACAATGGATAATGAAAGTAACATGATTTCTTACATACATAATACATATAATGAAATGTAATAATGTAAGAAAAGTATAAAACTCAGTCAGTTCAATAATAGATAAGATAAGAAAGATATATTTTATCTGTCAATCTACCTTTTCATGAAAATTATTCAGCAACTGATGCTAAGCACGAGCGCATTTCAATTATTTCCACACTAGTTGCCCAGTACAATATTTCATCAGAAATATTTAGCAGAAGAATGTAAGGTCTGATGGTCTAAAAATCCTCAAAATTTAGGGAATCCAGTTGAAATACAAAGCAATAAAATTGCAGGGAAAATCTGAAGACATCACATTTTTTGGAAAGGTTCACAATTAAAAGGGAATTTCAAATACGGATAAATATTTTAAAATTTTTGGGCAACTGCGACAAACCATTTAAGTGCAATAAGGAATTTGGTACAAAAAGTACTTGTCAAACAGTTGTACAGGTAGAACATGAAATCTAAGAAATATAAATAGAGTTGACGTAATTTTTGCTGATGCCTTCCATGTGTGTGATTTTTCTCTGTGCAGCTATTGCATTTACCTTTCGTTTCATTTCAGACTTCTCATTCTTAAGAAAGTTCTAATTCTTTCACACATTTCTATTATGTCCACTAGGACTCGTGGAATATTTTATCTTGTGGGAATGCATGCTAAATGACCTCAGTCTCATTCATGTTCTTTATTCTCTGAGGGGCACATGCAACCATAAATTTTGCCATCGACTTTACCGCAATCAGTGCACCAAAAGTGGCTGTGGAGTTTGCTGTTACCCGAACGTAGCAATAAAACGATTTCCGGAAAATTTAACGAAATGATGTCCGTTTTAATAACTCTTATCTTGCTTACAGAACAATGACAGTTGATAGAAACATTTATTTAGTCAATCCACGCCACAAACGTTTAGTGGTCTAGGAATATGTGTTGGATATCGCAGAAGTCCGATCAAGAAATGCTACATGAATATAAAATTTGTTGGAAGACGAAACTCTCCCAAAAATGACCAAATCTGATTTCCGTACAGAGATGGTCACTATACAAAAATAAGTTAATATTTATAAAAGTTCCATAGAAGCTTTTTAAAAAGAGTAAATGTCCACTACTCATATTGCAACTTTCCGCAGTTTTTCTCGTTTAAATAAATTTATTTTGCTAATGATTTATTTTTTTTTATTTTTTTTTATTGGAGGTTTAACGACCACCGTGAGCAACTCAATGGGCTATAACCAGTCGCCCGTCCCTAATTTAGGGTCACTGGTTCCAGGGAAGGGAGAGAGCCAGTGCCGTAAGACAAACACAACATCCATGCCTCCCCGGGATTCGAACCCGGACCCCGTTCGGACGAATGATCAGAGGCCATCGCTTAGACCACTGCGCCACCGAGGAGGCCTAATTATTTAATGAAATCCTTTGATCAATAACTGTGAGATAAAAATTTACATTTAGTTTTCCTCTTAATATTACTCTACATGCAAAATTGAAATTCACGGATTTGTATCTTCGTATAGTCATCACTGTCTTATAATACGGTTTACAGCATATCTGTGATATGTATTTTAAAAATTTTATTCCCGAAGCAAATTCTATTAAGTAACATTTGAATGACCAATGACATCTCCTGCTGATGTCATTTCCTTTTCAATTATTTTATTCTATGAAATACTCCAGCGTGCAATTCAATATTTCGTAACACCAGGTAGTAAAATTTTGGTTCTGTTCCTGATACATTTTAAAATATCCTTTGAAGCAATGCAAAAGTAGATACATTTTTTCAATAAATACGAATAAGCGATTCAAAATTAAAATGATTTCTAATGTGACACATTCTTCTGCCAGCGACTACGTAAATCTATTTTTCCATAAAGCTTAACACTGATTTCACTCATGGAATCTCAGTACCTTCCTGCGTTTATATGTTTCATTTAGGTAAAACAATAACTTTTAAAACATTTAACCCTGTAACTACCAGAACGCCCAGAACGCACGTACGTACAAACGGCAATAGCCACCCGAAACGACTGTCTAGGGTGAGTCAGATTTCCTAATCTTACTTGTTCTCCAAATTTTCTCGACCTATGAGGGATCAGCAACAGTCACCCTCGGTCACTATTGCTGTAATTAAACAAAGAAGTGAAACAACAGACAGTTTCTGACATTAGGATATTTAGAATGATACACGATTCTGGGGTCATGGTCGTTAAAGGGTAAAACGTTTTTATAACAATTGTGCAAACAGAATCCGACATACAACTGGAAATCCAGAAGACGTCACAAAGTGCGCTTTTCTTTCTGTTTCTTTCTTTTCACAGATTGTGATTCATGGAATACTATCAGTGGACGTTATCAATGACGAGTAGCAATGTGCGTTATTAAATAATCATACATATGGAAAATGCTGTGTAACGGAAAATAGGGGGATTGGTGTTGTGTTCTAAAAGACGGTTAGAAATGTAACCCAGGTCAATGCCGTTGGTTATATTTCTAACCCTTCTCTTGGAAAACAACATCTCATCCCACTATTGTTTAAAACCTTTTGTGTACAAAATTTCAATACATTCACGGTTGTAAATTTTATAGTATTCCACACTTTTATTGAAACGAACACTTTGAAAACCAAACCTGATGAGGGATAGTGGTGTTTCTTTCTAGGTGCTCGTGCATTAATGTTTTTCACTAAACACACCTTTCAGAACAGAATACGAAATACGAGAACGTTTCTGAAGTCTACAATTTCCGTATTTGAGAAATGTTTACTAAAACGTATAGCAATATGTTTATTGCAAATACAGCTAGGTGTAGCTGAAAAAAGGACAGCTGGATGAAATATTAATTTGTACCTTTCATTAGTGTTTTATTCAAAGGGCAAATAATCACATCTACTGTGGTGTTTAATTGCCACAGCTCGCTGGTAAATTGTTAAGACGTCTTATCCTAAATAACTAGGTGAATAAACATTCTTTCAGTATAGTTCGGATCGGAGTAACGGAGAAGTTTTATTTTTCCTGGAAATCGAAGAATGCGGTGGGCGCAGCAAGAACATGTGCTTTTTTCAGGACTAAACGGGCAAATAAATAAGAAAAGGCCACGTTCTGGTAACAAAGAGTGAAATGCTATTAACTGTTCACTGGCTGAAGCCCTAGAAAATAGATGACGCTGGTGTTTAGATACTAGCGATGCATGTCGAGAAATGGTGCTTCCGGTGCATGTCAGCTTAAAAGAAAACACGTAAATATCGGTTACACAAAAATAACGAATACATTTTACAATCGCGTTAATCTTCATCAATTCCTGATTACAATAATACGGATTTGAAGAATGGGTAAAAGCTCTATTAACTAGGAATCTAAGTGCTGAATGCTTATAGAAGGTTCGTGTACAAGAATTGAAGGGAATCAAAACCGGGATAGATGTAGGTTTATCATACACAGATAACTCAAAGTTTGTATGGTTAGGGAGTGGGAAACCAAGAAGTCAAGGAAGGGCAGGGACCCTTCTTTTTCTATGTCTATAGTAAACTTTATGCCAGGAACTATGGATAAGAAATCAGAGGCCAAAGCATGTACTTCAGTAGTTGAGTGAGGACAGACAACGAAAACATCATCAACTCACCTGATGAATGAAGATGGTTGAACACCGCAGGATTTGAGATAGTGATTTTCTAGGTGCTTTTGGAAAATTTGAGAAAGAACAGGTGACCGTGGGGTGCCAACAGGTGCTGCCTTCTTCTGTTTGTAGACAGTATTTTGAAAGCGGAAGAAACTTCTGTCTCCTACAAGTCTTAAAGCTTGAAGGGAAGTATCAATTTCAGCTTCACTATATTGACTCTGGGAAAGTAGAATTTCCTCATTGTGGAAGGACACAACTGAACGAGGGATATTAGGAAAGAGGTTTTCAACATCAATGGAGGCTTGAAAAAACTGAGTTTTCCGAAATTGGCAGGGTTATATTCTTGATAAGCAAGGCTTCTATTGTACTTTTAACAGATCAAGTCAAGAAGGTTGCAATAGATGTTTCCAGATTTCTGGTGGGGTTTGCATATCCTGAGAGTAGTAGTCGGAGAGGGTTATCCGGTTTATGAGTTTTGACCTTTCCGAAAGCTTCAGGGACACTGGAACCCGTGGGAGATAACATATTCCGGGAGATACAGATCGGTAGTAAGCCATAGTTGCGTAATTTTGATAACTTAGTAATTGTATGGGCAGTTGTGTATGAACTAAGGGTAGAATGAGGAATTATTTGAATAGTAGCTAGCATTTTCGTAAGGTAGTCAGCTTGATCCATATGGACAATTTGGTTTATTTTGTCAGCTTCAAGAATGGCTAGGTCCGGGTCTCTTGCAGGGGCGAGTAGTTCAGATTTAGAATATTTTCAAGAAGAGCCAGAAATTACGTGTTTATTTCGCATGAGGCCACATGTTTTATGACGAGTATATTCCTGTATTTATGCGGGGAGGTGCTTAATGATTTCTTTAGTCTGGGGAATAATATTCCTTCGGTTTGGGTTGAGAATTGGAAAACTAAATTTGTAACCTAAATTTAAGGCTCCCGTTTGGTTTGTCTTTAAAGGTTTGGAACTCCGATTCATGAAGTAAGGTGGCAATTAAGTGGTCTTCCAGGTCCCCCAACCTGGGGAGAATCTGAAGCAGTTTTTTCAGCAACAAGAGACCTAAGTTTATTTATATGACCTTTCCTTTGATTTTGAAGAAAGTGTTCCGTAATAGAAATAACTATTACACACTAAATTGTCTAAGTAATATAGAGAGTGAGCCTGCTTTGCAAAGTCTTGATAAGCAAGGTACGTTCTTCGGTTTAACAGGTCAATAAATCTACTTTTCGGTCTGATTTCAGCACCCATTCTCTTTTTCTATGCTGATGCTATAACTACAGCATCACGAGGAGAGATAATAGGAGAGATTATAGTTTTTTTTTATCCGGAGGAACTTAGGTATGAGATGCAGTTACCGGCAATTAATCAAAAATGAGAGGTGCTCACCTTCTGTACACAGTTTCTTCTTAGAAGAGATGAAGTCTTTAGCCGCTCCTTCCACAAGAATTGAGTGGATTTCCATAGGCAGCATTACTGTTTAAAAACCAGAGGTTATACTTTCCTGCAACACGTCAAAGGGCAATTAAGGTTGTCAATGAACGATCATATTCGTCTTAATTTAGAGAAAAACACCACACCTCCCAATCCCTATCTAAAAACGTAGGTTAAAAATCGTCTTTATTTACAAATAAAAGGGTGACTTTAAAAGCTCCAGCGAGCTATTTCGCAAACCACTATAATCGCAAGATCAGGAGAAGGAGTGAAATCACTATGAGGCGGTACATGGCTTATATAGTAACAGAGATGAGCACAAGATTACAAATATGCAAATGAGATGAGTAAAAGATATTAAATGTCAATCACTACAAACTATTTACAAAATTACCAAAATTATTTTGAGGGTTCCTTGCTTGGATATTCCAAAATGTGATCTCTACAGGCACCAGGAACATAAGCAGGTGTATCCTCATTGCAGTACTTAGGTCCCAGTTTTATAATGTGAAGACTCTCAGTACACAACATAGAACGTTTTGTCCAGGCTGTTTATAGAAAGTTTGCGTTGTCCCAATCCGGTTTTAGGTCTCCCTCAAGGACAGTTCTTGATAAAGTCGAAGTAACTACTCCTTTACGAATTGCATATTTATGTTCAGCCCATGTGATTCCCTGGCTTCTGTAGAACGAACCCACATAGCAGAGATTTGCAGTTCGTCCATTAATGTCCAACAGTGGGATACTGTAAACACCAAAATGGGATAGAGGTGGAATTGTGTCTCTATCATGCCTAATCATAGAAAAAAGTTTTTGGGTTTGGACACCAAAACTCAAAGAATATTTTTGCAGGTGTTTTTTAGCAAAGTAACAACTGATTTCAAAAAGGTTATACTTCCCACGTAGGTAGTTGTGGGTACACTTCTATTGAGGGTTATAGAAGTCTTCCGTTTATATTGTTGTATACGTTTTTTAACACAATCCGTGGGGTACCCATGTAATTTTACAATCTCGTTAATCTTCATTAATTCCTGATTACAATAATACGGATTTGAAGAATGGGTAAAGGCTCTATTAACTAGGAATCTAAGTGCTGAATACTTATGAAGGGTTCGCGTACAAGAATTGAAGGGAAATAGAACCGTGATAGATGTAGGTTTACCATACACAGATAACTCATAGTTAGTATGGTTAGGGGAGTGTGAAACCAAGAAGTCAAGGAAAGGCAGGGACCATTCTTTTTCTATGTCTATAGTAAACTTTATGCCAGGAACTATGGATAAGAAATCAGAGGCCAAAGCATGTAATTCAGCAGTTGAGTGAGGACAGACAACGAAAACATCATCAACACACCTGATGTATGAAGATGGTTGAACACCGCAGGATTTGAGATAGTGATTTTCTAGGTGCTGTAGGAAAATTTGATAAAGAACAGGTGACCGTGGGGAGCCAGCAGGTGATCCCTTCTTCTGTTTGTAGACAGTATTTTGAAAGCGGAAGAAACTTCTGTCTCCTACAGTAGACTGTATTTTGAAAGCGGAAGTAACTTCTGTCACCTACAAGTCTTAAAGCTCGAAGGGTAGTGTCAATTTCAGCTTGGCCGTATTGATTCTGGGAAAGTAGAATTTCCTCATTGTGGGAGTAAACAACTGAACGAGGGATATTAGGAAAGGGATTTTCAACATCAAGGGGGGCTAGGAAAAACCGAGTTTTCGGAAATTTTCAGGGCTTTATTTTGTTAATGACTTCTAATTTACTTTTAACAGAGTAAGATGAACCAGTGGCAAAAGTCTTCAAGAAGGTCGCATGAGATATTTTCAGATTTCTGGTGGGGTTTGCATATCCTGAGAGTAGTAGTCGGACAGTGTTATCCGGTTTATGGGTTTTGTCCTTTCCGAAAGCTTCCGGGACTCTGAAACCCGGGGGAGGTAACACATTCCGGGAGATACAGATCGGTAGTAAGCCAGAGTTGCGTAAGTTTGATAACTTAGTAATTGTGTAGGCACTAGGGTCTGAACTAAAGACAAAACGAGAAATTTTCTGAATAAAAGCCAACATTTTTGTAATGTATTCAGCTTGAACCATAATTACAATTAGGTTTGTTTTGTCCGCTATAAGAATGGGTAGTTCCGGGTCTCTTGCAAAGCCTCAAGTTCAGATTTAGAATATTTCCAAGAAGACCCAGAAATTACGTGTTTATTTCGCAGGAGGTCACATGTTTTATGACGAGTATATTCCTGTATTTCTGGGAGAGAGGTGCTTAATGATTTCTTCAGTCTGGGGAATAATATTCATTAGGTTTGGATTGAGAATTGGGAAACTGAATTTGAAACCTAAATTTAAGGATTCAGTTCGGTTTGTCGTTAAAGGTTAGGAACTGAGATTTGGTAGATTAAGTTGTCTTCCAGGTCCCCCAACCTGGACAGAATCTGAAGCAGTTTTTTCAGCAACAAGAGATCTAAGTTTATTTATAAGACCTTTCCTTTGATTTTGAAGAAAGTGCTCCGTAATGGAATTAACTATTACACATGAATGGTCTAAATATCTTACCTCCTGCGAAATAAACAAGTAATTTCTGGCTCTTCTTGGAAATATTCTAAATCTGAACTTCTTGCCCTTGCAAGAGACACGGAGCTAGCCATTCTTGAAGCGGACAAAACAAACCAAATTGTCATTATGGATCAAGCTAACTACATTACTAAAATGTTGGCTACTGTTCAGAAATTTCCTCATTCTACCCTTAGTTCAGACCCAACTGCCAATACAATTACTAAGTTATCAACACTACACAACTCTGTCTTACTACTGATCTGTATCTCCCGGAATATGTTACCTTCCCCGAGTTGCATAGTCCTTAAAGCTTTCGGAAAGGTCAAAACTCATTAACCAGATAACCCTCTCCGACTACTCATCTCAGGATATGAAAACCCAACCATAAATCTGGAAAAATCTCTTGCAACCTTTTTGAAGCATTTTATCACTGTTTGATCTTACTCTGTTAAAAGTACAATGGAAGCTATTAACAAAATAAAACCTTGCCGATTTCCGAAAACCCAGTTTTTCCTAGCCGCCCTTGATGTTGAAAAGCTTTTTCCTAATATCCCACGTTCAGTTGTTTCCTCCCACAATGAGGAAAATCTCCTTTCCCAGAATCAATATAGCCAAGCTGAAGTAGATACTACCCTTCAAGTTTTAAGACTTGTAGGGGACAGAAGTTTCTTACGCTTTCAAAATACTATCTACAAACAGAAATAAGGTACAATAGAAGCCATTTGCTACAGCACACTGTCACATGTTTTTGCTGAAATTTTGCTTCAGCACCTAGAAAATCACTGTCTCAAATCCTGCAGTGTTCAACCATCTTCATACATCAGATATGTTGATGATGTTTTCCTTGTCTGTCCTCACTCAACTGCTGAATTACATGCTTTGGCTTCTAATTTTTCATCCATAGTTCCTGGCATAAAATTTACTATAGAAATAGAAAAACAAGGGCCACCGCCCTTCCTTGACTTCTTGGTTTCACACTCCGCTAACCATACAAACTTTGAGTTCTCTGTATATCGTAAGCCAACCTTTATCCTGGTCCTCATTCCTATCAATTCTTGTACCTATCAACCCGATATAAGTATACAGCACTTAGATTCCTAGTTAATAGAGCCTTTACCCATTCTTCAAATCCGTATTATTGTTATCACGAATTGATAAAGATTAACGAGATTGTAAAATTACATGGGAACCCCACGGATTGTGTTAAAAAACTTATTCAACAATAAAAACGGAAGACTTCTGTAACCCTCACCAGAAGTGTACCCACAACTACCTACGTTGGAGGTATAACCTATTTGAAACAAGTTGTTGCTCTGTTAAAAAACACCCGCAAAAAAAAGAAAAAAATATTCTTTGGGTTGTGGTGTCAAACTCAAAACCTTTTTTTCTATGGTAAGGCATTATAGAGAAACAATACCAACTCTATGCTATTTTGGTATTTACAGTATCCCACCGTTTGACGTTAATAGACAAACTACAAATATTTGCTATGTGGGTTCTACCTACAGGAGCCTGGGAATAAGATGGGCTGACAATAAATATACAATTCGTAAAGGAGTATTTACTTCGACTTTGTTAAGAACTGTCATTGAGGGAGACCTAAAACCGGATTGAGACAATACAAACTTGCTATCAACAGCCTCGGTAATAGTTCTATGTTGTTTTCTGAGTGTCTTCACATTATAAAACTGGGATCTAAGTGCCACAATGAGGATATACCTATTTATGTTCCTAGAGCCTGGAGAGATCTCATGTTTGAACATCCATGTGAGGAATCCTCAAAATTATTTAAGTAATTTTGTAAATAGTTTGTAGTGATTGATATTTAATATCTTTTACTCATCTCATTTACATAATTGTTATCTATGTAACTACATCAAACAAAGATCTTCGCTCTTTCCACGTTTATAAGTGAGTCCTGGAAAAATTCTCATTGGCCGCCACCGGGAGACGAACTCAGGGTCTTCCAGTTGCGCGCCGGATATGCTTCCAATGCACCACAGCGGCCTCGAATTCCTCCAGACTCACACACACTAACTGCCAAACCAATTTGGCAGGTTGCTTCTTGGAGTCCCGCACAATGCTGGGGATTCGCCAAAGATAGTAAGCAGCAACTGAAGAAATAATTAGAAGGTAAAGGTAAGCAGCAACTGAAGAAATAATTACAAGGCCAAGGTAAGCAGCAACTGAAAAAATAATTAGAAGGCAAAGGTAAGCAGCAACTTAAGAAATAATTAGAAGGCTAAGGTAAGCTGCAACTGAAGGAATAATTACAAGGCGTAGGTAAGCAGCAACTGAAGAAATAATACCGTGAGCCTCCCGGTGGCGGCCAATGATAATTTTTCCGTGACTCACTTATAAACGTGGAAAGAGCGAATATCTTTGTTTGATGTTCCTGTTCCACGTTAAATGTCTTTATTAATTATTCATTCTCCTTCTAATTAGTTCTTCAGTTGCTGCTTACCATCTTTGGGGAATCCCCAGTATGGTGCGGCGCTCCAAGAAGCAACCTTCCAAATTGGCTTGGCAGTTAGCGTGTGTGAGTCTGGAGGAATTCAAGGCCGTTGTGGTGTAACGGAAGGACATCCGGCGCGTAACTGGAAGACCCTGGGTTCGTCTCCTGGTGGTGGCCAATGATAATTTTTCCGTGGCTCACTTATATACGTGGAAAGAGCGAAGATCTTTGTTTGATGTTCCTGTTCCACGTTAAATGTCTGTATTAATTATTCTATGTAACTATATAAGTTATGTACCGCCTCATAGTGATTTCACTCCTTAGTCTGATGATGCGACCATAGTGGCTCGCGAAAGTGCTCGCTAGAGCCTTTAAATTCACCATTTTAATTGTAAATAAAGACGTTTTTAACCAACCTTTTTTTACAATGATTGGGAGGTGTGGTGTTTGTGCGCTTTATTAAGACGAATCTGACTGTGCATTGAAAGCCTTAATTACGCCTTTAGTTTTGTTTATTCGTGTGTGTCACTTATATGCTCTTGATTCTATTTATTTCTCGTTTTCCAGATAATTACATATTTTTTATACATACTGCATATAAATTTAAGACTTCTACAGGGTAAACATCCAGATTATTTGTCATTTATGTAAATTACTGATGACTCTTGGGGGTGTAAAATACATTACAAATGTGAGGACATCGAACTGATCCGAATAAATAGCAATCACAAGTACTGAAACTATTCAATGCAAATAATACATTACCTGTTTTTTTTATTTTTTCTTGTATAAGATCGCATAAAAGTGCCCTTTCTTTCAAATGGGAAATTGCCTGTTGATTTTATTTTTAGAGGATAAAAACATATTCCTGTTCGCAAGATGTACTACCTACTAATCGTCAGCGAACGATGTGTGTGTTTTCCAAATTATATAAAGAAGTAAAATTAAATAAAAACGATGAACTTCGATCGACCAAACATAGGTTACAGTTATTGTTAGCGAATAAACGCGTATTTTTCCACTGTAGGTGAGATTCCGGGGTATGTATATTTTTTGCTATGACGGAATCAATTAAAATCGCTATGAAACTCACTTTGTACGTAAAGGTTTCAGGCTTTCCTTGTGCGATTGATGTGTTCAAAAGGACCTAAATGTGCGACAGAAAGAAAACAGGCACGACTGTCTGCTATTACTGAAGGCAGGGACAATTAGACTACTCCAATTATCATGGCTGTCAGACAGTGACATCTTGTTCCTCCTCTCAGGGGGGAACACACCAATCTGAGGGCCGCTACTAAAACAGATTTTGTCCGCATAGCCTGCAGCTGAAGGTGTTTTCGTGAGACGCATTGCTGAAATTTAATAAGCACTGGGGAAATGCTTGGCGCCCAAAATTCTAATACTGAATTTACTTCAGGTGTAATATAAAAATCAAAATACGGAAAAAGTAATATAAGTTTACTCCCAAAAGCAAGAAACAAATCAAATAGTTAACTCAAACTATAGCCATTAGCGGAAAATAAGTGCCGAATTTTCAGTGATTCATATGTAGTCATCCATTTAAAAATCACAAAATTACATCTCCCTAGAGCAGGGCCTCGCTCCAAAATCAAACCCAATTTTTCCCTCTCTGTCAGTAAACGATTTTTATATCATTAAAAAGGGAATCAACTACTTTCGTTATCTCTATACGTTTTTAAAGCTAATGCAAAGCTGGTGTGTAAGGTTTGGTTTAATTTGGAAATGACGGATGGAAATGACGCAAAAAGATATATGCATGAATCGTATTATTCTTTTGTAAAAGTTATGCTCTGCTAAAGGAGAAACCTCAACTTGTTTTTGTCTCTTTCGTGTTTTAGCACTACTATAAGCAACAACTTTCGCTAAAAGAAATCGCCCCATTCTAATTTGGGGATACTAGTTCTTGGAAGAGTGCAGAACGAGAGCCACATGACAAGACACCTCATATGTCTAATTCAGCCTTCGAACCAGGTCCCATATGCGCCGATTGGTTGAAAGTGTCTGTTTCATTGATGCACGGCCCTTGAAAAGATAATTCTTGGAGGAGGATTTATAGATGTGTACTTGGTTCTTCCAATATTAGGTACTAATCGAAAGGTAATAGGAGTCATTGATCAGAATCGGTATTATAAGGTAAAAGTCCTACATTCCATGTAGAACTGTTTTGTTTTTGAAAACAGTTTAAAGAAATTGTAAGTAAATTTCCGACACGTAAATTCTAGGTTTTAATTTGAGCTGAAAATGGTTCAGGATAAATTATCTCATGATAAATCTTTCAGTAATTTATTTGAAATTTAAATTTCATATTAGTACTTTTGCAGAAATACTGTTTTTATCAAGGTGTTTTGCCTGTAGATTCTGTCAGCACAGCGGTTCCCAAAATACAGATATGGGGAAGTTGAATGCATGTCATATTCTTTATTTTATTTTCTTTAATTGCTTTTTGATTTGTTTGATGAACTAATTAAACCATTTTCTTGATTCTTAGCGTTTCACGGCCATTTGAGTGCGCAAGGCAAAAATATATCATTTTTGCCCCGAGCTTTTTATCCAGTAACAAAGGATGGGATTAAAAAGATTGTTCACCATTTACACAGTTGTGATGTCTTGAAACTACGGCATGGAAAAAATATTTCTAGGTAAGTTAATTCTGCAGATCATGGCATTCAGCGTGAAAAAAGAAAAGAATACAATTTTGTTTCAAATCAGCGTTTAAGAAAAACTTTGAGAAACACAAAGCACATGAATAAGGTAACCGGTGCAATTCAAAATCTCAATGAATGCAGAATTTGTCTAGGCACGCAAGCTTTGCTATTTGTAGAACACTGTGAAGCCGAATTAGTTGAGAATAAAACTCACTGCCTTTCAATAACGCGCAATTATTAACACTTTCTCTGCTTTATCCCACATTTCTAAAGAAGAAACGATTTTGAAAATAAAAATGATAAATATCATTCTTTATTGATATTCTTGGCCGAATTATAGAGCAAAGGTGCATGTTTGAAAAAAAGAACAATATACTTTCATTCTCTCTCTGGCCTCATTTAATTTTTTCAGCATGAAAACTTTTCCGCCTACAACTATTCAGGCAGAAAGTTCCGAAGAAAATCTGTAATTTCAATAGGTGTGCATCAACTTCATTCACAAGCATGAATGTCTGGACATGGAGAATGCATCATTTTATTACATTTTTAATTAACAATGACTTCATCGTGAAATTTTAAAGAGTTATTTTATAATATATTAATTGTTACAGCATTCTTAGTGCTATGCATGAAGGAGGATTACCATTCCTGAAATTTTTCTTTCAGATAAAACTTAAAACGTACTCCACTTTGCTGTCGCAATGTATTTTTATACCGTGTCATTAAATACCATGCAAGCGATAGGGAACACACATTGGGTTTTGTGCGCTGCATCAAAAGGCAGTAAATTCGAGTACCTTTTACAATCAATACAGTTAATATTTGTCTAGTAAAGCGGCAAGCATATAATAGCGTGTCTGTTGGAAATGGTCTGGAGTTGTGCGTTGAGTTCTTTTGCTTATTGGTTTTGTGTTTTCACCAAACTAGAATGTTATGAACTTTTTTAATAAAGGATTTAGGACTAATGATGAAGAAAGTAAGAAATGGTTGAGGAATGATAACTGCATTCTTCCACAAAACTAACTTATACAAGATCAGAAATAATTGAATTTGTATGAGCAAGATTAAATCTGAAGATTTCTATCTTATTGGATCACTAGGATCTATATACCATATTTTAACAAAACATTTTTATTTAGAGTCTTCATTTTTTCCAGAAATATCTTATTTCGTTTGATTTTACAACGATAATTTTTGGTTTATCTGCAACAGAAAAATATAAATTTCCTACGTTGCAAATATTGAATTCTACACCGTAATTATTGTTTTACGGGATGACTCTAAAAGAAAGGGACAATAAATGATAATGTCTTTGGTCGTTGTGAGCTCCCCATACGAGAACCGACGTCCAAAAAACGAGAGAAAACGTCACCATTTATAATTTCATTTAATCCATATCTGTACGGATTTTAGTTTCAAAGCAACAATGTATATAAGTCGATTGATATATATTTATTTCAGATATGTAAGAAGAATTATAGTAAGATGAAGCTATAACTCAACAGCTAAACTTCAAATTCCTGATCAAAATGTTTCACTAATTTACGTGAAAAAATTTATTAAATATATAATCCATAGAACAACAGAGCAATCGATGTCCTGCATTGTTTTACTTCAAGAAAACCCAATTGTGTTCCTACCTAAGGGCTTGTAATGATAATCTTAATGTTTTTAAACCTATTTGGATATGTCTGATATGTCTATATTTGCGTGTGTCAAAACGCACGTTCTTACCAGTCTTCGAAAAACGTATTTATTTTAACACCCCTAGCGCAAAACGATGCGTAACTTGAAAAAGTAACTATACCTAAAATACTCTCCGATAATATATAGAATCAAAAGATAAAATAAATTTTTTAATTGGATATTTAGATGAAAAGGTATGGAAAAATGTATTTTGAGTTAGACAAAATATGCATTTACGCCTCCAATCTGCGAAATCCTACAAATTATAAAAACAAATAAAAGATCATCATTTGCAAATTTCAAGCTTCCCAATGCAAAAATAATTTTACAAATCGGGCCAATGGTTGCAGAGATGTGGTGACTACAGTCGAACGGACGAGCGGACAAACCGATAATATCAGCACGATATTTTTTTACAGAAGACGTGATAAAAGGTCTGAAACAGACACCATGCGGAACATTTTAAGCAAGAAAGATGACACCGAATTCGGGGGTGTAATGAGCACGTCTTTTGAATCCGTTCTGACGCAAATTAAATTTATCCTAGCTGTACAAAGTCAATGGAACTTGTCTGGAAAACAGTAAATAGTATCTGAAAACAGCGAGAAGTTTTAAATCAAGTGTTTAATCTCTCAGATCCTGCTGTAAACGGAATGGTGAGCATACACCTTCTGGTTGGAGTCCAATGAGTTAAAAAAATATATTAATATGAGAAGCGTTTCGCAGCGGAAACGCTCTCCAACAAAGGAAGAATTTTTAAAATCGAACTCTTCGAAACAGAGATATGGACAAATAGAAGATACGCATCTACGCCCCCTAGTGGAAAAGCCATACATTATTTTAGCAAAAAAGTATTCCGAAATTAGCTCTTATGCTCCGTGGTGGCCTAACAATTATTTACCAAAAATTAGAAATTATATGAAAAACATTTCATATCACGAGCTGTATGCGATAGAGGAATAATTTTTAAAATCGGAGTTTTATAAGCAGAAATATCGGGAAAAAACAACTTATTTTTGCGCACCCTAGCGGAAAGCGTATGATTTACTTGAAAATTGTAAATTTATAAGAAAACCATTTCGCATGAGAAACACTATCCAACAAAGACAGAATTTTTCAAGTCGGAGTCCGAACACTAGAGATATGGACAAAATACAATATACATCTACGCCGCCTGGCGAAGAAACCATGCTTTATTTAAAGCAGAAAATATTTCTAAAAGCTCGGTCGACATGAGTAGTATCGGTCCAAAAACGAGTTTTTTCAATCGAGATTTTAGGAGCTCAGATTTTGCTGAAAATTCACCAGAAGCGGAAATTAAGTCACACGCCTTCTGGGGGCCAAACCATTTTTTACCAAATATTAGAAATTTTATGCATAGGATTTCCCATTAGGAACTGAATCCGGTGCAGCAATAATTTTTCCAATCGGAGTGTTAGAAGCAGAGATATCTTGGGAAACGCACTTTACCTTTACGCCACCTAGGGGAAAGTCTATTAATTACCTAAAAATTTTGAAATTATATGGAAAATATGTCACACCGCTAACTCTGTTCAATAAAGAAGGATTTTTCTCAAATCAGACCATTAGAAGCAGGAATATTGACAAAAATAAGATATACCTCTACGCCTCCTGTCGGAGAAACCATGCAATATTTTAAGAATAAAATATTCAGAAAAAGTTTGTCGATGTGAGTAGTATCGGTCTACGAATGATCTTTTTCAATCGAGATTTTAGAAGCTCAGATTGTATGGCAAATACATCAGAAGCAAGAACTAACCCTTACGCCCCCTGATGGTCAAAGTATTATTTACCAAAAATTAGAAAATATATGTAAAAGATTTTCTATCAGGAGTTGTATTTACTGGATTTTTTTAAATCGGAATTTCAGAAGAGATATCGGGGAAATGCAATTTATCTTTACGCCTCCTGGAGGAAAATCGATGCGTAACTTGAAAAAGTGACTAAACCTAAAATTAACTTCGGCATGAGTGGAATCGAAAGTCAAGAGTAATTTTTGATTTGCATGCTTAAAAGATAATGTATAGAATAAAATGTACTTTGATTTCGAAATCATCTGCTTTTACGCCCTCTAGCGGTGATACTTTGCATCGTAAAACCCAGACAAAATAAAGGGCCATCATTCGCACATTTCGAGCTTTCTAATACGAAAACAATTTTTTTAAATCGGACAATTAGTTGCAGAGATATTGTGTCTACAGACGGACGGACGGACGGACGGAAAAACCGATAACATAAGCACGATCTTTTCTAACAAAAGGCGTGCGAAAAAAGAGTCCAATGTTGTTTGCTTAATTCTGCACTTTGTGCCTTTGATTTTTGACGAATAACTCCTGGTTCAATAAAACAGCTGTTGACTTACGAAGAAAGCCAAGCGCGTTGTGAACCAGGTATTTAGGTAATGGGTGCGCTATATTCCGAGTGAACGGGAATGTTTAATTTGTATTCCAATTAATAAAAAAAATTAAACTTTCAGAATTTTTTGAAAACGATGATTTTTAAACACCCATTTATTCCCATGTTTTAGAATATTTGATTCACCGATTTTGCCTTATAATCCAAATGTCTATTTTACACTTAGTTACTTTAATTGTATGAACAAAAAAAAGATAAAAAGTAAGAAAAGAGAAAACACGCACGTAGTTGTGAACGTAGATGAATACATGTCGTTTTAGATGTAAGGAGAAAAAGCGTTTGAAAATTCATGCAAAATCTTCATTTTCCGCTGAAACGTGTTTCATAAGAAGAAAAAGGAGGTTTGTAAGAAAAACAAAAAAGGTGAATTCTAAGTAAAAAAGGAAAATTATTTTCTCGATAAAGTATTTCGTATGTATCCTGTGCGTGTATTTGAACAACTATTAATCGTCTGGTGTATGGTTTGCTATATTTCTGAAATACGTCGCTTTAAGAACAAAACACAGAGGAGTGACTTGTATTCTAAAATTAATACAAACGTTTTTCACCGTAAAAGGGCGAAGCCAGTCTGTAATTACGGCCAAATCTAATATTCAAAATTTAGTGTACTATTCTCCAATCACGGAGAAAGTTCGATGGATTATTATGTAATGAAAAGCTTTCCTTCCCTGTTATCTCCGAAGTCGCAGTAAAAGTGCACTTATCTGATAAAAAAAAAATAAAGAAGAGGAAGTACATTTATGGTATTGCCTGGAAACCTTTCAACAGGGATTTTTTTTCGTTTCAGAAACATCGCTTCGAGAATGTGTGTCGTTGCACTGAAGTCAAATACCCATTACACAGAAAAAGTTTACCGTTAAACAAAAGCATAACACATGATTTGGAATGTGTCAAAACTAAGCTATTTAGGTTCACGTAAAGAACGCAATGACAGAAATCTGACACAGTGCAAGATAATCTGACGTGCCCCTCTCTATAGAGCATGATGCATGTAATACATTAAAAGTCAAGAAAGTACTGTATTAAAACCCTAAATATATACATTATTATTTCTTTTTTTGCCGTGGCACGATATATTTTGATTGAAAACCAGATTGAAACAAGTTAGTAAAATTATGCAATGCATTGATTATAATACGCTTTCCAACATACCAGAAATTATTACTCAAGTTATGAGAATAATGGCTGTGGAATAAATCTCGGTCCTGTGCCCTGACCTTTGATCCCATTTTGATGATATTCAACAGAACCGGTTTGGTATACCTCCGAAATAACATGATAAAATTTTCTCGCAATGAAACCATTTTTACGTACGTTATGATGCATTAGGGCTATGGAATAGATCCCGCTCCTGTATCCCAACCTTTGACCCCATTTCGCCCATTTTCAATAGAATTCGTCCCCAGGCAAAACCCTGCAACATACTAACATTTCACGTATATCGAAGCATTTTTACGTAAGTTATGACGCATAATGGCGATGGAAGTGATTCTGCTTCTATGTCCTGACCTTTGACCCCATTTCTTCCATTTTCAAAAAGGTTTGTAGCCAGGTGGTCCCCTACCACATACTAAAAGTTCATCGAAATCGAACCTTTTTTACGTTAGTTATGACGCATAACAGCAGTGGAATGAATTCCGCTCCTAT
The DNA here is from genome assembly GCA_039090855.1 of Macrothele yani. Taxonomy (NCBI): domain Eukaryota; kingdom Metazoa; phylum Arthropoda; class Arachnida; order Araneae; family Macrothelidae; genus Macrothele; species Macrothele yani. The sequence goes on from CM077034.1 coordinate 165,832,868, forward strand.
GAACTGACCTTTGACCCCAGTTCGTTCACTTTAAATCGGGTTCCTTCACAGGTGATCCCCTACCAGATACTAAAATTTCATAGAAATCGAACGATTGTTACGCCAGTTATCCTGCGGACCGACATACGCATGACGCAATGAGGCACACAACGCGTGACGCAATGAGGCAGATGGGAATCGCGACCATCTGCTTGCCGCAAGTGTGACGTCATAAAACTTTAATAGGATCCACACATAATACGTGATTTAATGAGACAGATGGCGTGACCGCGCGCCAACATTCTCAAAGGCGAGATGATGACGTAATAAGATTTCTAAGCATTGGTAACATTAATGGAACAACGCCATCACTAAATACGATATAATTCGAGGTGGTTATTTAACCCACTAAACGAATTCTCCTAAAGTCGAGATCAAGCTAAATCGATTTCTAGTACCAGAAAACGGTAGGTTAACGACTTTCATCAAAATTCTTAGAGCCGTTTTCAAAATAAAATGTACATACGTACATACAAGAATTGCTACTTTAAGGTGGACGTCAAGTAATTTTGCTTCCTATAATTCCAATGGAAAAACTTCTGTACACATTTTCTGCACAATTAATGGGTTCACAAGGATGAAAATTTGAACATCGATTAAATTAGCTTCATTTCATAACTTGGAACACTTAATATTTTCTAAACCAACCATAACCGTATTTATGCAATCCAACATTTTTTGTCCACTGACGTCATCAAAGTACAGGTCGGGCCATCTTTCCTCTGGTTTCAGCACCACCAAATGAAAAGTGATTGATTTTTAATATAATTATGGATATATTTTAGAAAACATTAAGTTTTCCAAGTTATAATATGAAGTTATTTTAATCGATGCTCAAATTTTCATCCTTGTGAACACATTAATTGTGAAGGAAATGTTTACCAAAGTTTTTCAATTGGAAGTATAGGAAGCAAAATTACTTGACGTCCACCTTTATAATATGGGATAATGGGGATGGAATGGATCGCAATCCTATATCCTGACCTTTGACCACATTTTGTCCATTTTTGATAGGGTTCGTCCCCAGGTGGTCCCCTACTACATACTGAAAATTCAATGAAATCGAACCATTTTTACGCACGCTATGACGCATAAGGGCAAAGGAATGCATCTCGATCTTATGTCCTGACCTTTGACCCCACTTCACCCATTTTGAATGGGGTTCGTCCCCAGGCGGTCTCCTATTACATATTAAACTTTCATTGAAATCGAACCATATTTACGCAAGTTATGACACATAAAGGCAATGGAATATTCCGCTCCTACGTCGTGACCTTTGACCCCATTTGTTCCATTTTCAAAAGGGTTTTCAAATAATGAAATTTCATCGAAATCGAACAATTTGTACGCCAGTTATTGTGCGGACAAACGGATGGACAAAGCTGGAGCATGTACGCTTCTTTAACCTACGGTTGGAAAGCCTAAAAAACATGACAACACATTTATTCTTGCACAAAATTATATAGACTAAAATATACGTATTTTACTTTCGTGGACAAACAGTCACATTCTGTATTAAATACAATTTGAATGTAAATTTTACATGGTTTGTTCCATTTCATTGGAAAAATAATTTATTGTACAGATTATTTTATTTTTTGGCAGTAATAGTAGTTTGACTTTGTCAAGCAAAGTGGAGCATAATAACCTCAGGTACTACATCACTAAAATACATCACTAAATAATAACCTCAGGTACTTTCATCGAACGAAGGACATATTTTCATGTGTCTTTCATTTGGTGATAATCCAAAAATAAAATCTTGTTAGTTTTTTCACACGGACGAACTAAAGACAATGAAATTACAGTATTAAGCAAAGGAACCTGAAAAGGATTAAACGCCTCCTGACCTGCCAGCGGCCACGACGCGCCCAGTTCCACTGTAGGTACTACTCTAGAATAGAAAAAGGCTAAAAAAAGAAACAAAAAACAACAACTCTGCCACAATAAACGACAACATTCCTAATACTAATCCCCTTACCACCACGCTTATATGAAGCACCTGAAGCGTTCTTTCTCGTACGACATCACGTCATCATCCGCGCTGTATTTCTTCTTGGTTAAATATTTTCTCTAAGCCAATTTGATCATTATTTTTATGGACAATGAATAAACAAAGGAGTGTTGTACAGTTTACTCCAACGAAGTGTACTCGTAGTTCTGATTCATGCTTTCAACACACATCACAATGTATTAACGTGACAGCATTGTTGACATTACACTCACGTTTTCGCCGTACATCACAAGGATCAATTTCTGCTTTCCACTTTTTGAAAGTATTAAATTTTAGAGTTGGAATTTTCGCCATAGCTACTGCTCTTTGTGGCGAGATATAAAATTCTTACATGCAAATCTTCTGTAGAGAGTGAAAACCGCAAGGCACATGCGTTAGCTCACCTTTCCCTTCGAGGGTACGTATCATGCTCAGGTTGGCGTCGTCAGGTGAGGAGCTCTTTCGGAAACAGCTATGTCCACGGCTGTTTGATTGTAGCTAATTAAAATTACGAAGAACACAAAAAAATATAGCTTTTAAATTGCATTTTCCTCCTCTGAAAAACTGTAAAAAAAATTGGAATTTCGTATTTTGTCACCGCGGTCTTATTTATTTCAGCAAGAAATCATTGTTTCAGCTGTTTGTTGAATAAACAATTTCCAAAGCAGAAAAACACAAATGAGGATTTTGAGTAATTTCAAGCGGTGTAAGTCCATACACCGTAATGCTAAACAAAAGAGCTGTAAAAACGTTATAATACGGAAAATTTGTAGTAGTTGGCATTTATGTAATAGCCAATAAATTTGGCTGTTGCACAAGTGTTTATTTTTCTTTGCTCCCGTTTCATTTTTTGCCTTATACGAATTTCCTACGCCAATTCGTATTTTAGCTTCAAGAAATATTCTATTAAAAATTTGAAGCGCTTTACGAAGCGAAATCACTTTTCTATTGAACTTGACTCTCAAATGCATTGCAAACTGCAATGCGATACCAAGAAAAAAACAGAAGTGTGAACCCCACCCTTTTTTTTTCTAGGAGTAGTATGCCTGTTTAAAGCTCTCTTAACGATATATTTCTAAGGCATTGCTTCTTGAAGTCGACAGCGGAGAGAACTCCTTGCACAACTAAGTTGTTTGGAATTTTTTAAACACCCTTCACATTGCTTTTAGGTCAAAATTCTTCTGCCTTTACAGGTAGATTCCATAGCGCTTTGCGAATTTATTCCTGTATACCTACATTTCCATTCTTCTTTTCCAGGAAAGCGATCAGCTGATTTCTCTGTTCTTCACATGAGAAATTTCGCTAAATATTTTCACTGTGCTAATATAAGATGATCATACACTGGCGTGCAAAAATTAAGGTAGAGACGGTTTTTCGAATGTAATGTCGTGCAAAAGTGCTCCACATCGACTCAAAACATACCATAAGAACCCCAAGATATAAGAATATTGGACAAGAGAGCGAAACCCCCAAACAAAGAATACAAAGGCACTTTATTGAAAAGGTAGCTTCGAGAACAACTGGACAGAAGATAAAAACGTACATGTGAAAGGCGGCTGCCAAGAAAAATTCAGTCTTTAGTGGAGGATATGATCACCCTGACTGCGTTGCAGGATTTACAACGTCTGTCCATGCTGAGGACGAGGTTGTCAAGGAGCTGTTGAGTCATCGCGGTCCATTCCTCTGGTAGCGCAAATCGCAGCTGCGGAATCGTTACTGGCGGCTGGTAACGTGCTGCCAAGCGTCTCCCGAGAAACTCCGACACGTGTTCGCTTGGAATTAGGTCCGGGAACCTTGAGGGCCAATCCATGCTTTGAATATCTTCACTGTCCAATAGCTCTGCGACAGCCACTGTACGATGTGGTGTAGCGTTGTCGTCCATGAAGAGGAACTCAGGACCCACAGCACCTCTAAACAGACGCACGTGAGGCGGGAGAACCTCGGTACAATGGCGGTGACCAGTGACTGAACCTCCTTGGAAGATGATGGAGGTCAGTACGGCTACCAAGCATGATACCACCCTAAACGAGAACTCCGCCACCTCCAAACCGGTCCGTTTCGATGTTGTTGGAGGTGGGATTGTGTGTTCCCTGCTCCCTATATATATGTATACGTCCAGAATCGCTCGTCAGACTAAATCGGCTCTCATCCGTAAAGAGAACTCGACCCCATCGCTGATGTGTCCACTTCTTGTGTTCCTGGCACCGGAGAAACCGCCGTCTCCGATGAGCAGGCGTTAATGGCACACACCGTACGGTCGCCGTGCAGATAGACCACCTTTGTGCCGCCTCCTGGCCACGGTAAAACACGATAACGGAAGTCCTGTTGTCTGCTGCATGTGCCTTGCGATTTTTCCCGCTGTCTCCGTCTGTCACTTCTCGCATGTAGGACAATATACCGGTCGTCCGCCGCCATGGTTGCTCGTAGACGACCACTGCTAAACTCTCGGACAGCTGTTCCTGTCCTTTGAAATGCTCTCCAAGCTTGTGAAACTTTGCAAAGAGCGATCCCGAACTCCTTGGCAACACTAGTCACACTTCGACCTTCTTCAAACTTCCCAATGAGGCGTTTTCGGGTCACTTTATTACTCTTTCGTCATTTAATTTAAAAAAAAATTCTCTCGTGAATAACGTTTTTATTTTTCTTCTAGTTATTTTATTTCTTGCAAGAAACAACATACTATTTTATATCTTCTTTGAGGCAGTTTTAATGCCCAAAGACATCCAGTTGTCGTCTACTGGATTACCTGTTGGACATATCACTAATTGGCAGCAACTCGACGTCGTTCAAACCGATGTTCACTGTGCAATAGCTTTCACCGAATTGCTGAGTGTACACCGCCCGTGTGTTTTATACCCTTCCGACACTGCCGCCTTTACGTCATGCTGCATATATGCGCATGTCTACCGTACTGGACCCTAATCTATCTCCTGTGTGGTCTTTCGGTCCGTTTGCGTGCTCGTTCCGCTGTTATGCTAATTTCTCCTCTTCGTCCTTAATTTTTGCACACCAGTTTATTTATACTCCGTTCCCATGTTAAATCCCGGCATTTCTTTAACTTTCGTCCTTTAAACAATATATAATTATCTTTTAAATACCATTACAAAAAAAAATTGCTGTTTCGCGAATTAAATCCAGAATATCACTACATTTGGGCTCGTTACGACGAGGTTCTTGTGTATATTTCACCGATCACCGTTGCTTTCTTAAATGAAGGTTTATCAATTTATCAACTTGAACATTGTCTTCTTCTCTTACAAAACTAACTTACTTGAAGAAACTACATCTGTGCTTAACAATAAGAATAAAATTCCCGAAATATGCGGTTTTTATCCACCAGGATAGCAACAGCATATAATTTAAACTATATATATTTTCAAAAGTGGAGATTTCACTTTAAAAGTTTGATGTTTTGTTACAGGGATAAAGTGAAAGATAGCACAAGTGAAAAAAAAAAAAAAAACATCATTGACTCTGAAGTACCAAATTGAATGAAAACAACGCCTTCTTGTGGGGCGCCTTCTAATTATCACTTGCCTAAATTCTTATGTATTCAAAGAATTCCCTAATTCCTACGTAAAAAAAAAGACAGAGAAAGCCAGAGTATTGTCTAAAAGAGTGAAATGAGCAAAAGTAAAATTGAAGCAAAACAAATAAAATAACCGTTCTTTGTTGTCAATTGTCGGACAAATCACGCTTCGGTTTAAGAGAAAATGGTGGCACCATCTCTGTCCGCCGAAAACAGGAGAAAGAAGTCGGGAATCATTTACTCGCACCCTGCATACCACAACAACATGAAACATTATGGCCTACAGTGATATCGGATACGAAAGCAGATCACCTCGACTGAGAGTCAGTACCACAATGAGAAGCGACTTTGAGTCAAAGACATTCTACGGCACGTCACTCTGGCGTACCAGCAGAACATCTACGTGGCCATATTTCAGTAGGAGAATGCCACAACGTATGTGGAAGCGACAACAAGGGCCCTCTTCAAGGTTAACGACGTGCAAACTCTACTGCGGCCGACTAGATCGCTGGATTTTTCACTCATGGAAAATCTCTGAAAAATTCTCTATCCACAGATGCAACGGAAAGACCGTCCGTTGCACCTGTGAATAGACACGGGTAAATAAAAGCTGAATGGTTATTCCATGAAACACTATTCAGACATTATTAAATTACTTCAATGCATACAGCAAGTTTTACAAGCCAGAGATGGCCACACCGAATATTGGCCATATACATTGCACCTGTGAATAGACACGGGTCAATAAAGGCTGAGTGGTTATTCCATGAAACACTATTCAGACATTATTAAACTACTTAAGTGCATACAGCAAGTTTTACAAGCCAGAGATGGCCACACCGATTATTGGCCATATACATCGACGCATCTCGTACGTATTAAACCGGGAAACTAAACATTTGTTCTATATCGCCTAATGAACATATTCTGTAAAAATTAAATTTTTAGCTTGACTACTTTCAAGTGATTTTTATTTTATGGATGGACATCAGTGTATTAATAGCCACAGAAGCGATTCATTGCTGTATAATTAGTTTTCAAATGATATATAACCATGCACGTCTATCCATGAATTTTCATCAATAAAAATCTGGAAAAATATTTATATTTAAATTGTTTGTGGCATTTTATGAGACTATTGGCCGCGGATGGCTTAGTGGTTAGTGTTTCAGACTATCGATGCTGGGTCCCCAGGTTCTAGCCTGGGCTGATCTTTCCGAGATGGTGTGATTTACTAACAATCGCTGAATATCCGCCGTGCATCGGACGAGCACGTTAAGTGACGGCCCCCAGGCTGGACCCACTGGTTAAATGGGTATCCTTTCCTATACCCCACCTGAAATTCTCTCACCCCTCTATGTGCAATATCGTACTTGTACGGTGGCGCCATCTACTGTACTCTAATCTCACTACAAACTGTTCTGTCAAAAGTCGCTAGACTTGCTCGCATTCCTTCCGTTTCTGTGTCCTGCCCAAAAGGCGATCTCGCTGTAGGTGGCTGGGACCTAAACTCTACTACCTGTGGACGGAAGTCCTACAAGAAAATGACGCTAACCCCCCCCCTTATGAGACTATTGTAACATATATATATATATATATATAGCAGATATTAAGATATTAATCTTATCATTTCATATTGGTTTAAGTAGGAAGGGTATTTCTAGAAAACGCTTGACTATACGTTTAAAACTAACGCTGCGGGAATGTATCAAACGGACAAAACCATACTCTTTAAGCTTAATGTACTACAGGAGAGAATTGATAAACCTGTGATGTTTAAAACAGGTCCGACAAAAACTATTTAGTGCATATCACACATCTGTATAAGGCAGAATGTCTCTAACAAAAATACAGACTGCCTGATAATAGGCAAATTCATGACAGCAGTGGAGTTTTCTGGACACACATACATTTATATTTATCGCTAAAAATAATCTGAACCAGACACACAAGCAGCCACTTTTTATTCGAATAATAGGCATCTTCAGGAAATATGAGACCTATTGCGACAGCAAATTCTTGGTGTTCTATGTATATCAACAAAAATTACTTCTGATTTACTCTTACTGAAAGGTAAATTCAAATCAATGTAATTTAAATATCTACGGTATTACACAAATTTACATGTTGATAATGTTGAATTAGCGAGCACTGTCCTATGTGTTAAATCTTGTTTGGCTTTTTAAAAATGTGACATTTTGTCTTTAATAAGCGCACCTCCTATTCACTTTATCAATATACTATCTCCATTTCTGGTTTCCTTATTCATTTCATATATGTTACAAGTTTAGTTGACAAAGCGATCGACTGAGCAAATAAATTATTTTTTGTACGAATTTACATTTTTGCAAACTGTGAAAGAAAAAAAAAAAGACATAAAGGTATTTAAATTAGAACACATACCTTCGCTTTTAGTACTATCTGATTATTTCTTACCAGAGGAGAAGAGAGTTTATTATTTATCCTTTATTACATATCAGTAGAGAAGGCAAATTCAGTACGAAAGAATTAGTGTTCTCAACAAATAAAATACGTGCTGTCATTTGTATTTTAAAATATTAGGGGTATGCAAGAGTTTCTGCCGCTACAGCTAGCAGGCGCTGTAGGTGTCAAACCGACAAGTGACCCGTGCTTTCAATCCGTACATGAAGTTAAGCACTGCGGTCGATCAAGTTCATTTGTGGCTCAGTTATTCATGCTTAATTTAGGGAAACGTGCGAGTGAAGCGTACGCTTCAATATGTCAGGCGTATGGTGATACGGTTATGCGGCAGCGTAAAATTCGAGAATGGTTTACCAGGTTTAAGAACGGGGACCTAAGCTTGGAAGACATGAAACATGCAGGTAGACCACAAGAACTCGCAGATGAGGAGCAGGAATCGCTGTTGCAAGAGAATGCCGCACAATCGACTACCCAACTGGCCAAACGTTTGAAAGTGGCTCAGTCAACGGTGGTACGGCGTGTACAGGCCTTGGAAAAGATCAAGAAGATTGGTAAGTGGGTCCCGCATACTTTAACGGAGCGTAATATTGGTCAACGATTGGGCATCTGCATGTCGTTGCTGAAGAGGTTTCAAGGGAAGAATTTTGTTGGAAGGTTGTAACCGGGAAAAAAATGAGTCTATAGCGACAAACCCATAAACGATCCGGGGTTGACCCAGGCCAGCCATGAACATCCACCGCAAAATATGATATCCCCGGGAAAAGGTTATGTTGTGTGTATGTGATGCGATATGCATGGAGTACTGTACTTCGAACTGTTGAAACTGGACGAAGCAATCACTGCACAACGATATAGCGATCAGTTGATGAAACTAAACGCCGGAATCGAGCAAAATCCCCTCGGACAGATAAAGGACGCCGCCTAATCATTTTGTTACAAGATAAAGCCAGACCACATGTCGGTGCCTCCACGAAATCAACCTGCCGCCCCGGTGGCGCAGTGGTCTAAACGATGGCCTCTGATCATTCGTCCGAACAGGGTCTGGGTTCGAATCCCGGTGAGGCATGGATGTTGTGTGTGTCTTACGGCACTGGCTCTCTCCCTTCCCTGGAACCAGTGACCCTAAATTAGGGACGGGCGCCTGCTTATAGCCCATTGAGTTGCTCATAGTGGTCGTTAAACCTTCAATCAAAAAAAAAATCAACCCTTGAACTGTTACACTGGCAGGTTTTAACGTACCCGGCTTATTCCCAAGACATTGCATCCTTAGACTTTCATCTGTTTCTCTCTTTGCAACATTCCCTAGCCCAACAACAATTCACCAATTTCCAGAGGTGAAAAATTTGTCACTGCGTTCAACAGCTCAAAACCCGAGTCCTTCTATCAGGGGGACATTTTTTGGATATTTTTGATATCTCGTGCCTGAAAAATTGCAAAATGCCATTGATGCTAACAGCCAATATTTCGTTGAATAAATGTTTAACCGTTTCCTGATTGTTCCTGTGTCCTTTCTCCTTAAAACGGCTTAAACATTTGCATACCCTATATATTTTAAAATTTTACTTAAATTAATAGTCAGAGGAACATTATTTAATGCTCTCACGGGACAAAACCCGTTCTTGTTGTGGCGTTGTAATGCGCTGATGTCCTGTGCTGAAGAGCATGAACACATTTTCGTTCTACTGGAAACGCCTCCAGAGTTTAGAAGTGACACCATATGGGACACGCAGCTCCTGGTACTCTGCCATCTAGGTTTGACCAGACTCAAGTCGACCGATGATTCTGCACAGACTTTGGTAATCACTATAGGTCTGCTGAGCCATATTCATTTGGAAAACAGCCCTGTTTCACGACCGAAACGCACAATACCTGCTCTAATATACTTCTCTGACTGCTGTTTTCATAACTTGCCGAGTCCGACGAGACGTATGTGCTTCTGCTAGCGCCGTCATTGATCTGCTGGACCAACAGATGGACTTTTGGGATTTCAGAAGAGGTATGGAGTACTTTGCATGACGAATATCTTTGTGTAGCGCAACGATTCCTGTGATTCACAATTTTCTTTAATTTTTGAACATGTGTACCTGTGATTATGTAGAAAACCACAAATTACTTAGGTCATCGTTTTTGTAGGATACTTTTATGCCACATCGACCTAATGATACCATGAGAGAACTAATGTACTGTGAAAACCAGCACTTTACCTCGCGGAACAAAAATGCTAACGCCGGAATATTGTCTACGTCAGACTTCGGGCTCATTAAAGAATGTGTTTGAGATCAGTGGAATAACTGAATTTTGATCGGAGAAAACCATCGTACTGCTAAAATAAAAAAATCAGGTTGCTCCAGTGTATTGATTTCATCATCAGATATTTTAACCCATTTAAAATCCCAGCTCAGATTAAATATTTCGAATACATAAAACATTTTGTGAAAATCTAATGACAGAAGTTCTGTACTAAGTTAAAATGCTAAGCTGGATCATTGCGCTGGAAGGATTTGGCGCAAAACAACAAAAACAAACTTTATTTTATGGTCCATTACTTCGGGAAGTGTTGATAAGTTCATATATTTTTGTGTTTAAAAGTTATGGTTATGCACCTGATGTTCGTTTGCTGTTCTGAAGATCTGCAGGAATATATAGCATTTCTAAAACACTTATAAATCTTAATCATCGTCAAATATTATGAATTCACACTCCCACAACTTTCTGCTTTGACCAAATTTCCTCCATGCCGAATCAACATGCTTTCGAATTTTATCAATCCACATGTCTTGTGGTCTTCATCTAGGTATTTTCTATTTCTTTTAAATGCCCTTAAATATTTCAGCTGTCAAGAATGATAAGTTCTTCTAGCAATGCTATGCGTGTGTGTTAGACTGTCACTCAAAAACCAGTTGAGTACTCAATGTGATACATTCTAATTTCGTTCATTTCAATAAAAAAAATAAAGAAAAGAAAGTTCTTAGACAATTGGTCAGTATTTAACGGTGGTTCAATGCAGCCAAACGTTTTAATGCGTTCTGATATATATTGACAGTGAAAATTTACACCAAAGATATCAGATTACAACAAGTAAAGTTGTTTTTATAGGATTCCCTGTCCAATTATTAATTTATTTGTTTCGGGGTATAACTGGCAGTGCTTTTCCCGTACTTCCAGAAGGTACTGCTTCTGTTTCCATTGGTTAGTTAATACAGAGTTAAAAGGCTGTATTAGTGAAATACCTCTTTCTGCTTCATCGTTAACAATTTTGTCATTCTTGACTATCCTTTAATGAATTCATCATCTTCCTGCCAGGCGCTAGAATCAGCTTGAAGAAAGTTATCAGATACATGCAAAGCCTCGCAACAGTTTTTTGGTGTTGTTTGTCACGAAGTCAGATAATTTACTTTCTTTTATCAGTTTTTTACCAATATTCATTCTTCGAGGAACGGGTTCCTTCTCTTTTCTGTCTAAGGATGAAAACATGGCAACTTTTATCTCCAGAGTCACTGTTTCATGAAAAGACTGTTACTCTCATCTCGATGATACGGCCTCGTTGAAACTCCGTCAGTTCCCCGTGCGCACATCTACTGCTGCTCCTCGGCATGTCTACCGATTAGGGATCTCGCCTGACTCTCACCGTGCACTTCGGCAAGCATGTAGAGTCCCATGCGCGGCGCTTCATAAGCCCCAGGGATTGCTATTGAAGAGCAGGTCATTGTAGCGAGTGCATGCTGAAACTAACGAAATTTTAATAATTTGCATGTCTTCCCTACCCTTAGCTATTCGCGTTAATCGCACAGTTGTATCTCAGTGCGCAGATTTTTATGACGATGAGTGTATGTTATCTAATTTTATTGACCAAAACAGGTCACAAATAATGGATTTTGTAAAATCACATAAATGCAAAGTATACAGCAGAAATATTATTTCTTTGGTTATTTAAGAAAATGCATTATCTCAGGGAATAATTATATCACATTATGCAGACATTTTGGAAGCTTTCGTGAACTGCAGCATGGTGTTCTGTGGATTGATATTTTAACTGCGATGCCTGTTTATAGAAGATGCTTTGTAAGAAAGACAAAAATTAAAGAAATAGCATAGCGATGTTTTTGTGCTTTGCCCATGTGCCTTGCCATAGTAAAGCAATTAATTCCTGATGGTGTTTAAGTAGTGCTCTCATTAAATATTTGAAATCATTTTAATATAATGAAAATAAAATCAAGGTCACATTTAAATTTGGTCTTCACGTATCACTGAGAAATAAAAATAAGGATTTTATTCTCTCCTTTTCACCTGGTAAAACTAACGAAAGGCTTGTTGCTAAATGTGATATAATGTATTAAGAAACAAAAGCAATCACAAATTGTAAAATATAAATTATTTTTTATTTCAATATTAAACTAAACAGTAAGTAATTTTCATAGTTAAGTTACGTGTAAGATATAGATGAGCTTGAGAAAACACATTTCCTTAGTTGGAAAATCAAAATAGTATAATTTATTTAAAGACGAAACACGACTACTTTCAAGTACTCTCACCCAACGAAACGTGAGTTTCATTGAGATTCTGTGCCGAAACATGACTCTGCATATGGAATGTGTATGTGACCTATATTACGCATGGATCAATTAGTATGAGAGCTGCAGTAAAAGTTTTCTGCAAAATTTTCTTACCGATATCATTTGTAAATCGCTATGGATTTGGAAGTTTATATATACTTATCACATCTACATGATGATCATTCTCCTGCCCAATGTATCAGTGCATTAAGTAAATTGTCACTGCCGAAATAACTACAGCGACATTTCAGTTGAATCCTGTCACGAATGCAGCAGCTAAGCGGACGACAAGCATTTTCCATTGGGTGTATTAAAAAATATTTCTGCAGTTCACATCTTGAAGGACAACTATTTCAACTAAATACCCTCTATTATACATTAGCAACTTCTTTTTATGATGACTGCTTTTTTGCACATTGAAAAGTAAACTTAAATCGGATTTTTCATCATGTTATGCCTACCTCGTCATGTGAAATCATACTATCGCACTTCACAACACATTTGCATTGTGAAGAGAGAGAGAGAGAGAGAGAGAGAGAGAGAGAGAGAGAGAGAGAGAGAGAGAGAGAGAGTCTTCGTTTTTGAGGATAAGACTCTTTCCACTGTCTGAGAATTACACTTCCTAACATTTTTTACGAAATACGGAACAATAAAGTGCAGTATTTTACTGAATCAAATACTCCTTGGATAATGTTCCCTGCTATCTTCAATGATCCTATGTATTTCGAAACAAAGTGAATGTGTTAGGAATTCCGTATAAAACGCTAATTTCATTGAACCTGGGCTATTGTGTTGACAAAGAAGTAGAATGTTTTCAATATTTTTTTCAAGCACATCCGGTAATATGAAAGCCATATACAGAACATGTAAGAAACGATTATTTATGTTTAAAAGAAGACGAAATCAGGAACACCCTTTATGTTTCAATTTCATTTTTGCAAGCCATTTAACAGAACAAATGTTCGCCTTTGATAATTCCTTGTCTGCAATAAGTTTAAATCAAGGAATTATAGCATTCAAGGAGAAAATGTGTAAGGAAGAGTCAAACTTTAAACCAAATGCTTTTTTTAATGAGTGATCCATTCGAGAAACATAATTTGAACAAAAATGTGATATCCTTCTTAAAAGATCACAACATTTTTGGGCAGTTAACATGTGAACCACAATCTTTCTTTTCTTTCAGGACATATAATGTTTTTTATTATTACGTCTTCTGTGAGAATATACACAGTCGAGTCGCATTATTAATATTACCTTTCAAACCAACAGAACCACATGTAGTCAGCTGGTTTGAAAGGTACATAAGGTGTGCAGTAGGAATTCTGAAAACGTATCGCGTGTTGCTCTCATGGATAAAAGGAACGATTTCTCAGATTTGCAAGAAGGGATGATTATCTGGCTTTTTGGCCAAGAATGGCAGTCGTTCTGAAAAAGGGCAGTTTGTGAACTGTTTGTGTGCTGCTGTGGTTAAAGTGTATCGTGAATAGAGAAATCGAACCATTGCAAATAATTGACATGAAAACTCCAGAGCACCACTTGCCATTGGTGTGAGAGGTGAACGTTGCTGTGAAGGTCCGAGAAGGCCGAACGATATGCTACAGTGGAGCACTTCCCAGGCCGAATGATCCAGGGGGCTACCGGAAGTGTATCTAAAACGACAATTCAGCAAACCCTGCTGCGTGTGGAGCTCTGATGCAGCCGGGTGATTACTGCAGCTATGCTAACGAAGGTGCAACTGCAGAAAATTTTACATTTGCACGGCAGCATCGGAATTGGACTTCCGCCCGTTGGAAAAGGATTTGCTTCTCCGATGAGTCAGGTTTTCTGCTTCATCGAACAGATGGACCTTGGTGTTTTAGGCGGGAAACCTCGAAGAACGAACTGTTTTCTACAATTGCTGGAAGAACACAAGCTGGTGGGGGCGGCATTATGGTTTGGGGAATGTTTTCGTGTCATTCTCTTGGTCCACTCATACCTGTGGAAGGTACTATGGACCGAATTTGTTATTATTCCACCCTTGCCGATTAAGTACACCCATACATTTTGATAGTCTTCGCTAGGGCGCAAAGGATCTCCGTCTCGACAATGCGACGTATCAAACAGCTAGAATTGTCCCAGACTGGTTGGAAAAGCACGAGGAAGACTTCAAAGTACTTCCCTGGACCCCCAATCCCCAGACTTAAACCCCATTCAGCATCTGCGGGAACACCTTGATCGTGTTGTTCGCTCTGTTGATCCTTCACCACGCATCCTCCAGCAGTTGTAAGATGCACTGCAGTCAGCATGACTCCGCACACCTATGAACACCTTGCAGCACCTTACTGAGCCACTCCCAGCTCGTCTAGCTGCTGTCCGCGCTGCACACAGCGGTTAATATGGATATTAGCGGGTCGTCACAATAATATGAGTCGACCGTGTAGAATGTCCTTTGTTCTCGTTATTTGCCAGGTTTGTTACAACATTTAATTTCGAAATTAAAATATTTGATATTATGGATGACATAATATTAGCCAGTTATCTGAAGTGGAAATAAATAAGCAGCTGCTTTTGCGGACGGCTGCCTGAATTATAAGTTCAGATACCTCACAAGTCCCCTGACGAAACCGTTTCGTTGGGTGAATAGTGGGTTCTAAATTAATCACTTCCGGTGATAGCATTATGAAAACTGGTTGAACTCAAACAATGGCTGAAAATAAAAATTTGTCGCTAGGGTATATGCGGTTTTATGTCAACCGAAGCTCGGATTTCAACGATGAGAGTAATCGAAAGTATTCTTGGTACATTCATATTCGGACGAAATCCCCGACTTCCCGGCATGCGAAATTGTAATCTACCACAATTATGGAAAGGAGTGTAAAAATAAAAGAAATATTATATCAGAAAAGAATGGTCGTCGTCGTTCACTTACAGCTTATTTTCATGTTGCACACCGATGTTAAACATTGTGGTAAAGTACGATATTTAAAATTTTACGAATTCTGTATGTATTCCAGAAGATAAAATTTGCTTGTGGTTCCTCTATGTCTGCTTTTGTTCTTGAACACTACTTTTAAATATCCTGGTATTCAAGAGTTCTTAAATTTCAACGATTTCAGACTCTTTTACAATCTATGTTTCTTGGTAAAACTTATGGATGGTAATGGCAGATTAAACATTAACTGGAAAGCCTTGCAGTTACTGTCTAACCTTTAATTAGGATGAAGTGATTTTCTGCCATTATGCGAACTCCTGAAAACGTGCCATAAATTTCTTTCATATTTGATACTTGGTTTTAGAATTTTTTAAAACACTTCGAAATAGGTAGCAAAGAAAACAAGATCTGTTTCGCTATCATTTTGAATTAATAAATACAGCGGCACTTCAGCTTCGGTTACATGTTTTTCTAAAGGATCGAGTTAAGAAATACATAAATACAAAAAAAAAGTGTAAGAGGAATTTAAAATACAATTCTCAAACTATAATGAGTTTCCAAATAAACCAACATAATCTTAGATTACGCCCATTAAATTCTGAGACGCACATGCATCGTACACGTTTACAAGACTTTGTTTTCAAGTTTAAGCCTACACTTAAACTGGCTGTGTTAATTTCTCATTCTAATTTCCTAACGAAAACATGATAAGTAATTGCTTACGAATTCACATTTTCAGTAATGAAAAAAGAGATAAAAAACTTTGTTTTGAAATAGTAGGTAGTAAATCCGTAAGGTCAAGTGAGGGATGTAAGGTCAGTTGATACGTAACATCACAGCCTCTCCTTTACAAATGTCAACCCCGCCATTTTGTGGTGCATCCTGTTCCCACTAAAGGGGCTCTGACGACCCCCAATAGCGGTATAACTATACCATCGGGATTAGAGGAAATGCTATCCCAAACTCACTAACCCCCTTGGCCACTGTGGTGAGTTATGGCCAAACCCCTCTAAAAAGACTCCACAACTTCAATCTTGGCCCTCAGTCTCCGGCAGCTGGAATGTACCTGGCCAAGGCAGCGGCCAGTGCGACATGAAGGCAGAGGGTGCTAAGAATCCCCGGAGGACCGGACTAGGCTGCCATCTGATGCTGACCTTGGCGACGTATAATGGACGCTCCCTATCTTCTGATTCAAGGCTTTTGAATTAGAAGAGGAACTACAAATATTTAAGTGGGACATCGTTGGGCTAAGTGAGACAAGGAGAAAAGGAGAAGATCTCATTGAACTAAAAAGTGGACATCCCTTCTACTATCGTGGGACGGATACTGGCAGAACTAGTGGTGTTGGATTTATACAAAACAAGAAACTGAAGGATAAAGTTGAAGAAATTGAAAGTTCCTCTGACAGAGCTGCACGACTCGTTATCCAACTCTCGAGAAGATACCAGGCTCAGATTATTCAAACTTACGCACCCACCACAAGTCATCCTGAAGAGGAAATTGAAGAGTTTTATGAGGAAATTCGTCATCTAAATAATAAAGGTAAGCAGCACTTGAAGATAATTATGGGAGATTTCAATGCAAAAATAGGGCAACGGCAACAGAATGAAACTTTAGTAGGTAAATTTGGTCACGGCAACAGAAACCAGCGTGGAAATACTCTCGTTGAGTATGCATAGGCAGAAGGGTTTTTTCATCTTGAACTCCTTTTTCAAGAAAAAGCCGCACAGGAAATGGACATGGAGACATCCAAATGGGACGACAAGTGAAATTGATTAAATCATGTGTAACAAAAAACTCGTCATAGAAGACTGCAGTGTGCTAAACAAGTTTAACACAGGTAGTGACCATAGATTGGTGAGATGTAAGATGCACCTCAACACTAAACTCGAACATTGCAAGCTCATAAGACAAACAAAATGTATTGACATTACCAACCTTAGAAAACACCATATTACTTTCAAGTTGGAACTGAAGAACAGATTCTCTGCTTTAGAAGGCCTAACATCGGAAGAAGTGGATATTTCTGAAGTTAAAAGAAAAATAACCAAAGCTCTTATAGAAACAGCAACAAAATTAGCTGGGTCTAAGAACAAGTTGCATGTGAACAAAATATCAGGAATAACCAAAATGTTGATGCAAAAATAAAAGATATGAGGACAACTAAAGAAGATGTGACTTCCAAAGTGGAATACATAGAGCTATGCAAGACAGTACGAAAAAGTATCACTGAAGACGTAAGGAAATTCAACTGTGAACTAGTGAGGAAAGCAATTGAAAACAACCAAACTTAAATATAGCAAAGGGACATCTCAGTAAGGAAAGAAAACAGATTATGGCACTGATGAGAGAAGATGGTTCTGTAACAAGAAATAGAGGCGAAATTTTGACAAGAGTGAAAGATTTCTACTCCAAATTATATGAAAGGGATGATACATGTACTCCAGACATCATGGAAGGTACCAGTACCAGAGTTCTTCCAGTCCTCCCAGCAGAAGTTGCACATGCAATCAAGAACATGAAGCGGGGAAAAGCTCCATGAGAAGATGGAATTACTGTAGACATCATACAATAAGCAAGTGGAGAAATCGAAACAGTACTCGCCCAAATTTTCACTCGATTCCTTAATGAAAGGAAGATTCCTGAGGATTGGAACAACGCAGGAACTACAGACCTATCATCCTCTTATCAGTGGTTTATAAAATCTTCACTAAAGTTCTTTCATACCGTTTGAAGGTAACACTGGACATGGCTCAACCGAGAGAACAAGCTGGATTCAGGAGTGGCTACAGCACAATAGATCATATCCACGTACTGAGAGAACTAATTGAAAGAGCGAGGGAATATGAACTTCCATTATGCATGGCTTTTATCGATTATGAAAAAGCCTTTGTTTCGGTGAAACCATCAGCAGTTACAATGGCTCTGAAATCCTGCGGTATTGAAGATGCATACATTAATATTATTAATAACATCTATGAAAATGCAAGTGCAAAGATTCGGCTGTTTGAAAATACAACACACATAAAAATTGGAAAGGGAGTGAGACAAGGTGACACTATATCTCCGAAGCTCTTTAATACCACATTGGAAAATGTCTTTCAATCACTGAACTGGGAAAACAAAGGATAAAGATTAATGGAGATTATCTAACCCACCTTCGTTTTTCTGATGACATAGTCATTTTTGCAACTACCACATCAGAGCTGCAGAGTATGATCCAAGAACTTGCTGACAAGAGTTAAGAAGTGGGATTAAAAATGAACTTCAGAAAACAAAAGTGATGTTTAATGCTTTTACAAGAAATGAAGATTTATCGATTGATGGAGAAAAGCTGGAGATAACAGACACGTACGTTTATCTTGGACAGCAGATATCAAGTGAGGGTCACATTGATGAAGAACGTAGTCGGCGTACAAAACTTGCCTTGAGAACTTTTGGAAGAAAGAGCATAATTTTCAAGAGCAATAGCCATTATGCCCTAAAAGAAAAGTGTTTGATCAATGCATCCTTCCAGTGCTTACGTATGGTGCAGAGACGTGGACCTTAACTAAAGGCGACATACAAAGGCTGCAGACAACTCAAGCAGCATGGAGAGGTGCATGCTTGGTGTAACCAGCAGAGATAAGAAGAGGAACTCGTGGATCCGAAAAATGACAAGAGTGGAAGACATCATGATCAGAGTTAAATCCCTGAAATGGCAATGGGCTGGGCATACTGCCAGAAGAACAGACCATGGATGGACAACCGAAATTTTAGATTGGATTCCAAGGGACAGGAAAAAACCAGAAGAAGACCACATGGGAGATGGGTGGATGAAATTTGAAAGTATGCGGGAGTGACATGGAGGAGACTGGAACAAGACAGACCGTTGTGGAGGAAACTTGGGGAGACCTTCGTCCAGCAGTGGATTGACAATGGTTGACAATGATGACGATGAAATCCGAATGGGATTTTGTTGTATACTGAATATTCATATCACTCATAAACAATGAGCTTTTCCAAGCAATATATCTACTAGTTGAATTAGCATTAATGTCGAGTAAAATATTTACAAATTATTGTCACTTTCAGATTTCATCAATCATATATAATGAAATCAGATTTATGATTTCATCATCATTTCTTGAATTCAAAAAAAAACGAAGAAAAAGGAAACAGAGCTGTCAGTGTGATTTAGTACATTTTAAAATAAATTTTAGTTGTATCATACATTCCATGGCTGAAAAGAGGAACACTGGCTCGATTCTTTTGGAATTGTGGCGTAGCATATTACGTACAAAACAATCAAATAACCGAGTATTTATGATAATTTGAAATTAACATTTTTTTGCATAATCACAATAAATTTATAAATTAATTACATAAAGGGGAATTGATAAAGCGATAGAAAATACGGTAAAATATCGGGGCTATCACAGAAAATGTTATAAAAGTTTACAACTGGTAACTAAGTTGTCACTGGGTTTAATAGCATTTCGGACTCTTGCGGAAAGCAAGTATCCAACATAACTTACAATTGTCTGTCAACTGACTTGACACTTTTATTTATATATTTTATGTCAGTTGTATTAATTTTTGTACTTTTCTGATAGCTTCTTTTAGTCGCTTTTCTTTAGAAGTAAGGGAAAGAGCTTAAACACTCAATTCAAACACCCTTGTTTTGGTGTAAAACATTAACAAACATATTATTGGTAGTTTTAGGGACTTTTATAAATGCTGCGACATGAAAAAATTCAAACTATGCACCCGATATAGCCAACCACAATGCCTAGGAATATTGAAATATCTAACGCCAACGTCGAGAAACAACTCATTAGAAGAACTATTCACTTCAAATATAGCTGATTATTTCTCCAGCTGCTTTATATCACCCAAATAGATTTGCTTGAATGTCAATAAATGACTTCCGGAGTTACGTGTAACTAACAACATATAATTGTGTGATTGTCTTATTAATTGTATTTCTTATGATTATTGTGATACTAATATACAGTGTATATCAAACCAACCACGTGTATTCACTATTATATTTTGTTTTAAAGTATTCCCAGGATTACTTATCATAAGTTCATGGGCTTGCCAAAAGATTGTCAACTATCGTGGGTAGCAACAGCGACTACCTCAAGAAAAGGGCTAGACAAATCTGAATGAACAGATCTTTTCTTCCACTGGGGAAGCTTATTGACCACATGCCACAACGTTTTACTGTGCAAGATTGTGTTCAGGTCACTGCTCATTTATTTTGCTCCAATCTGGAAGGAAGTGAATAAGGATCAGGAAAAAGATGCCAGGTTGTGTAGGATAGAACATTCCGAATTATCACTGAGATTCCGCCCTACACTGTTGCTCGCAATTTGAGGGACGGAGCAGCTGCCGAGTAGGTACGTGAGTTTACCATCCGACTATCCAAGGAGTTCTTCAAGAAAGCGGTTGAACAGCCTAATGGATTTGTTAGGAGTGCGATTCACTATGACTCCAGTGTAGTACTTAAGAGTCCCAGACATCAGGCGGTCAAAATTACCCCTTGATAAAATAAGAAAGATGAAAACGCGGTTGAACACTGGTTCTTATGCTTGAGACCTTGTATCAAATGGAGAATGTGCGTGTTCAGCATTGGCTGTTGTGTGGTCGTGTCGTTACTGGAGATTTCCGTCCCATCCGAATTGAATGCTTTCTCGCTGCCTCGTTTCGTCTCTTGAGAAAACCATATCTCATGAAGTGATTCCTCCTCTTTTTCCCTAAAGTTTTTTATTTACATTTTTTCATTCAGCTCACATTACTTAGCTTCCAATTGCTACGATAGCTACACCTACTTCTAACATGGAAAACGGTACTGGCTCAAGGGCGTAAGCTTTTCTTCGAAATACGAACAGACAGCTATATCTAACGGCGTTTGGGAAAGGTAAAAGTTCCAGAACGTTTAAGTGAAAAATATCTACAAATTAACGTTTTGCAAGATGAATATCTGATTTCACAAAGGACGTAAACACAGTAGTGATACAGTATTTACAAAGGACGTAAATACAGTAAACATACTACGTAAATACAGTAAATATACTACGTAAATACAGTAAATATACTACGTAAATACAGTAAATATTCTACGTAAATACAGTATTTCATTTTCAAAGCTCTCCCATCGAAATTTGTGTCAGGGATGAACAGTGTTAGCCAAAGTTCTGGCAGATACTGATCCCTGTCCACCCCTTTAATTTAAACACATTTCACAGCTGTCACAACTAATGCAGTAATCGTCGATTTAGGTGAGTGCGTGATTTAAAAAATATGGTGAAAATTATGCATTTGCCTGGGAGTGATAGGTTGGTTTTAAATATATACTTAAATGTTCAAACTAAAAAGTAAATAATTTGAATGTTTGGAAACACATCTACATAGGTTTTGCTTCAAAGATTTCGAGTTATTTTATTTTTGACCAGGGGATATCTGTTCCAATGGTTCCTAAATGTTGAGCTATCCGTCGATCGCTTCTTAACCAGATCTTACAAGCATCTTTTCTTCAGAACTATAGTCACCTCTAGCTTATTCTGTTTTCTTTTCCTATTGAGTACCCGTACACAATTATACTAGTTTCCTTTTTACAAAAAAGTCAGTTTTGGATTTTTAGATTTACTGAAACTTAATAGTTTCGCTTTTCGAATATCACAGACAGACGCACATTTAATACAAATATTTTAATCAATAGCAATTTTAATGAAATATTTTTAGTGTCAGTTAATTTCTAAACGAAATTTTCAACTGAATCTTAGAATTTTCGAATGGACGAACTGTAATTAATTAGCTTCAAGCAATACTGCTAAACATGATTTGTTTTTACTTTTTGGACTGAAGTCCACTACTTTTCTAAGAGGTGCAGCTGTTTTTGAGCCGTGTTCAGTAAGTAATGCTTCTGCGGAAGTGACTGGAGCATGGCCTGTCGCATAGCAGCTAGTCAGAGGACGAACGATTATTCATCTTGCCATTGGCTTATTCAGGATAGACCATTAGCAGTTTTTGTTCTAGAGCTTTGGACATAATCACTCTTCGTAGTTAGGTTAGAAAACCCGAACAGAATGGAGGAATGTAGGCGGTAACAGATCAGCCACGAATGGGAGTCCCGTATTCGCAACTTGCGATTTGAACAGGCAAAACGTCGATGAGTGCATCATAAAAATCAAAGAATAACTGAAAGAAACATTTCAAGTAAGCTGAGCATTGTGGAGGCCATTGTTAACGTTTTAATATACAACAAAGCGAGTGATCGGTGGGTACGGCGTCACCTAACAACCGAATTGAAGTAATTAAGATTTAAAATATGCCAGACGCTGCTTACTCTCAATGAAAATATGGAAGTTATTTCTCCGGTGCATTGTGACTTGTGATCAGAGTTGGGTTCCCCATTATAACCCAGAAATGAAAAATCAATCGCAGGAACACCGATACTAATTTTCTCCTGGAGTGATAAAAATTCAAACTCAATTTCTCCCTGTGAATGTACGATTACTGTATTCTTAGAATACAGAATAATTTTTATCAACAGTACATGTACGAAAGTACGACTATCAACTCTGAAAGCTGTCTACAAAGATTCCTAAAGACGTTTAAACTAAAAAAGGAGTAAATGAACCCGTTCAGAGAAGTGATCAAATTTTTTTCAAAAATGAAGGATGAGAACGAGATGAAACGATAAGTATCATTAATTTTAAAAAATGTTGTGAAAAATTATTGAAATTGAAGTTCTTAAAAATTCTACAGATATGTCTGTAAAATTAAAAAATATATATAAGTACAGGTTCTTCCCGTCCGGTCGTCTAAGATGAGACAGAAAATTAAAACGCAACATACTAAGAGGATATGCAATGTTTAAAGAATCTATTATATAATGATATATTGTGTAAAGTGTAAATCTCATAATATAGGATAGCTAATGATACACAAATACAGTAGGGTAAAATAATGCTTACAGTTTAATATATGTAAAATTTATTATATAAATGTATTGCAAAGAAAACTTCCACTTGTAACACAATGTAGGACAATAATGTTAGGTATAGGGAAAAATCCCTAAAACTAGGAAATTCTGATCTGCTGAAAATCCTGATAGGGAAAAGGGTGTTCCGTGACATACTATTTTTTTCCCTTTTGGTCCATTTTCACTCAAATATTTTTGCTTGTGGCTGTCCCACCCCAAGTCCAAAGTAACTGTAACTATTACAGCTGATTACTTCGCCCCAACTCAAAATAACCGTAACTATTACAGCGATTTAATTCGTTCGCACGTGCGTTCCCACTTCTCAGAAACTTATAACCGGCCTGACTTGGTTTGACTTTGCTGGGTCTCTAAGACAAGGGTGAGTAGCAAAGCATATCCACTCCCTAACAACTGATACCGAAAAGTCTCATTTGATGTTTGGTTTATAGCACTATGTATTCCTAAGTCATCAACGGTGTATAATCAGTTATGAGTAACGAGCTTGACATCGAAGGTAGTGTGCATAACGAAGAATTAAGTGGTGTACCATCCACTAGAAAAATCCGATGGCCAATAAAAGATGCCCCTTCAACAGGAGGGGAAAATGTAACCATGCCAATCCAAGAAACAGAAAACAAGACGCGAGCGTACAAATGAAGAACGAGATAAAATGAAAAATGTTAAAAAATTTCAAAGAATAATGGCTAAGTGATGAACATTTTAAATGCTGGCTACAAATTTTACCAGAAAATGATGCACGATGTAAATGCACGGCTTGCAGTTGCATTATTCTTTGTGGTAGAAGTGAGTTTATAAAACATCCTAACACTCAGATTCGTCCCTGGGGCACAGTGGTCTTAGCGATGGCTTCTGATCATTCGTTCGGAAAGCGGTCTGGGTTCGAATTCCGGTGAGGCATATATGATGTGTTAGTCTTATGGCACTGGCTCTCTCCATTTCCTGAATCCAGTGACCCTAAATTTGGGACGGGCGACTGCTTATAGCCCATTGAGTTGCTCACGATGGTCTTTAAACCTCCAATCAAAAATAAGTAACACTGAGAAGCATAAAAAAATATGAAAACTATAAAGGGATCTCCAGTAGTTGAGAGTTTTTTCCAGATGCAAACAAATCCAGATGACTCACATGACTATAAAATCAAAGCAGCAGAAATAAAACTTCCTGCATTTTTTGCTAATAATAATGTGGCATTTCAGGTAGTTGAATAGTTAGTTTCTGTTCACCAAAGTGCATTTCTTGACTCCAAAATCCTAAAAGGTGTGAAAATGAAAAGGCGTAAGTGCACCAAACTCATTTCAAATGTCGCCGCTAAAATAAAGAATGAGGCAACAATAAAAAATTTAAGAAAAAGTAAATTCTCGATTTTAGTTGATGAAAGCACAGATATAACATGTGAAAATTGTATGTGCATTTTAGCTAGTATGTATCTCCAGCAACAGGCCGTGTACAAACTGAACTGCTTGAACATGTGCAGATTGATGCTTCAGATGCTTCTGCTGATAAAATTTACTCAGCACTCAAACAGTCCCTGGAGAATAAAGACATTCCTCTGGGAAACATTGTGAGCATTGCATATGATGGAGCTAATGTCATGATTGGACAGAACACTTCCTTTGTAAGCCTAATGCGCGTTGATGTTCCAGGAACAAAAGTTTTGCGTCGTGTTTGCCAGTCAGCAGTACTTGTAGCAAGCAAGGCTTGTGAGAATAATCCAAGTACTCCGGAAGAACTTCTTCGGCGTATAAGCACATACATTTCCTCCAGTGCCAAACGATTTCGCCAGCTAGTTGATATTCAGGGGTATTTTCACATAAATACTAAGAAGATAATAAAATTAGCCAACACCAGATGGTTAGCTTTATTGGAGTGTGTTGAGAGGATTTTAGAGAACTGAGATGTTTTGAAAGCCTTTTTTTGAGATTGCTGCATTTGAGGATAAGCTACTACGTTCAGAATTAATTCTAGCACAGCTGAAAAATTAGTTTAACAAATGTTAATTCCGGTTTTTGTAGTTCGTCCTGAAGTACTTCAATACTTTTAATGCATTGTCTCCAGGGAGATCTGTCGTCATTCATACACTGGCCATAGCTTCGTTTTGATGATGTAAAAGTAGCACATCCAAGGAATATCCATCACAATGAAAAGTGTTTATTTAAGTCAAAGGTGTGAGGTACATCTGAAAACATTTCCAGACATGCCAGAAATAACTGAATTTCGGCTAAATTGCCTAACATTTTACATAACAACTGCTAAGGAAATTCTGAAAAGACTTCTTTTCAAAAAGTGAATTTCTTCGAAAAGCCAGATTTATTCATGGTAATGTTTGTCTCAATCCATTTGCCGCTGATTTTCAGTATTTCAAAGGAGTGTGATGCTTTTAAGTAAGCTATAGACATTTGTGCTGTAGACATAGAATGGAGAAATTTACCCTATGCGTGCCAATCAGATTAGGTTAAGGCAGGGAAACAGATGAACTTGAATGAAATGTGGCACACAATCTCGAAGAAAACGGATTTCACTGAAACTTTGTTCTTTTCAAATCTAAGTGTTCTGGTAAACTTGTGCTCACATTGCCCCATTCCAATGCTGAAGCGGAGGGTATTTTTAGCGTAGTTTCTGATGTCAAAACAAAGAAGAGAAACAGGATCAGAGGTGAGGTGTTATACGCTGTGTGTATCGTGCGATCTAGTTTCTGTGCAAGGCCTATAGATTGCACAAGTTTTGTAGTTAGAGACAAACATATCAAGAATCACAATGACCATAAACTCTATGTAGTTACGGAATAATTAGTGAGAGAAATCAGATATTTAATATTTTTAGCAAGTTCATCAAAGAAAGAAATAAAAATGACACTATAAAAAATGTTTTAAATAATGAAAAAGAAAGGAAAGTTTTTACAAACTGCTTGTGTTATACAGTCTATAAAATTATATAAACAACTTTGTATATATATATATATATATATATATATATATATATGTATATATACAGGTGAAGTTCCTACTTTCCAAAAAATGAATGCCAATTAATTTTTCGTTGTCTACACAGGAATTTTGACAACTCAGTACCTACCATCACTGCCGTAGAAGCTAAGTTAATTTAAGCTCCTGAAAAGGGTCACATTGAAAACATACTCGTACGTTGTAAATATTAAATGTTATAAAAACACAGTAGATATTTTTGGCTAAGAATAAATATCATTCAGACGGCGGAATTAATATAAATAAAATATAAAAGTATTTGAAATCCCATATTTTATCAGAAAAAAATAACACTATAAATACCATCAAAATTATAGGGGGACCAGTTTTGTGTAGTAGATTTACCGATATACGTAACATACTCGCACATGCCCAATACGGGAAAAAAAGATGCATGTGGCCTGGCAACCGCTACAGATGAGCAAGAACCGTAGAATGGGACTTAAGGTAGAGCTCAAACGTTTCAACGTAGGACGATCATGGGACGCTACCTTATCAACAACTCAGGGTAATTTTGCCCTGCTGCACTAATGTTATTGCCTGCAAATGATGGTAATTTGAAGTGGAAACGCATGTCACTAATATCAACCCAGTTACGAGATACGAAGTAAGTCAAATGACTGAGATCGGAAGTCGAAGAGTGTGGTTCGGAAAAATCGTTTGTCTTACGTTAAAGCACTCGCCACCGAGTTCCAAAATACCGATCGAAGCGTAAGCACAAGAAAGGTTTGTTAGAAGCTAAAGGAATTGGATTTTAATGGCCGTGAAGTCGCACAAAATCGTAACATCTGGAAGATCAGCGTTTAGACTCGTTCGAAGCTGGGACTGAGCGTATTATAGATAGTAGAAACGCTTTCTCTGGCGTAAAGAAATCACGTTTTATCACATCGAAATTCGACGAACTAATATAGGTGTGGAAGATGTATAAAGAAGGCTACAAATACTTCGATGTTGAGGGTGTTACATGAAACTTCGAGTGCTCTAGAAAAGTACTACACCGTTTTTGTTAAATTTTATAATGCAACAACCTAAATTTCAGGTGCTGTGACCAAGCTTACACTTCTGTTGTCTTCCAAATTCTATGCACAAATTCAGCAGGGTAGATTTTATTCTTAGGCTTACTCATGAGGATTTGATACAGCACTGACAAAAAATATGATTTTTATTTCTATGAAATCCAGCAAAAAAAACAAGAGTTCACTGCAAGATAGATACTAGATAGATGTACCGTAACTGGTGCATTCTCTTGTAATGGGGATATCTGATCACGTTCTTCTGCTCCGAGGTACCAATGGCTCACAGTTCGTGTTGTACGACGATAACGCCCATCGCGCGGTGGCTGTTGATGACCTTTGAGAAACTGAAAATATTCAGCGGATGGTTTTGCCAGCACGTTCCTCCCGACCTAAATCCCATAGAACGCGTGTGGCGCGCGCTTTGAAGTGAAGCATTGCTCTACCTGAACTCACACTGAAAACTATCAAACAGCTACAAACGTCGGGTTGTCGTAAGAATGGAAGATGTTACCGCAAAAACTCATCAACAAACTAGTGCAAAGTATGGAGTGACGGTGGAGATCATCGACTGGCGTTAGGGTTGATCATAGTCACTACAGATTATCTACTCTTCCCTTAGTACCGTCTTTGGCAATGATACATCTGTATCATGGCACACAGTGGCCAATTCTGAATATAGCTCCGCTATGTACTAAAGTATCTGCAGTTGTGTCCGTGTTGCATATAACCCACTTTTCGGGATGAAATCATGAGTGTAGTCATGTAAGACATTTAAAAATAAGTCATGGGTGTAGTCACGTAAGTCATTTAAAAGTCATGAGTGTAGTTTCCATAAGTCATTTTTAAAATAATCTTCTTTATTAGAGTGTAAGTAGGAAGAAGAGGAAAGCGAATTATCGTAGTCATTCAGGTAATAAGTTGGATATTAGTGAACACAAGCGTGACGCGTCAAACCAGACTAGTAAAACTAAGGCATAGCATTAAACAATATGTCCCATATAAATAGAATACTGTGACATCGGAAAATATATCGTGAGAGAAGAATCGGTATTCGGTCTTGTCAAAAGTACATTCATAAATAATGCTTCATGACTGGGCGGATGATAAATTGGCTACGAAAGGAATACAGACAATGTTAAGAAGTAGTGTACACTCTGTAACTGGGAAAAAAGATATATATATATAAAGAAATGTTTCACTACTGTTGTAAATATGTAGCATTTTGTACGTAAAATTTGCAATTCTGCTGTTCACACAAAGTTCGGTGCACTGTGCGGACTCATTCTGATGGTTTTTACTTAGTAGGGATACGGAGCAGGTAGGGCTGTTCTCAAAGGTAATGTCCGTGTGTTTCGCACTTTCTCTTTGTATTTACCGAGCGCGTCTTTGCGACAGGCTGGCCGACCTGGCTGCGCAGATATTGGGTCATCTCTGAAGGAGGGTTTTCTTCTTACTTGTCCGATCGGCTCACGTCCCTTGCGCGGTTTCGCTGGCCAATATGTCAAAATGAAAGTGATCCTTTCAGAGTTGTTCTGAGAGACCTGGAAGTTTGTGGATTTTATGCCATGGTGGTTGTGGAACCGTGGACGTAGCAGCAGTGAAGTAAGCCCGAGTAACTATTGTACATACATCCCAATCAAAAGGATGAGGTGATCCACACAACAAACACAATCCCTCCAATTTCAGCCATGACATAAATCATAAATCATACCAAGCGTTCCGAAAGGCTCCCACTTCCCAACAGACGATCTAATAATATGATATTTTTTTCCAAATCCAGGTATAATCAAATTATAAACTTCTATGTCCAAAGAAACAAAAGAAATTCTGGAAAAAATGACGATATTATTTCTTTTGTGACCCCCTTAGGAGGGTTAAAAAATATTAAAGTTTCGATCACTCAAATGTATTGTAATTGTCCTTTCCAAAATATGCAAAGACAATAAAAACAAATTTTCAGGAATCAAATCAGACCAAACAAAGGGAGGAATCCGTTCTACAGTCATCCCTGACTCTTGAATACTTCCGGTTACGAGTGATAAAGCAGTTGAACCTAGCGCATGTTTTTGCATGTTGTAATGGAGAACAAGTGCGTTTGATATTGCGTGTTCTGTCTTTCGGATTTTTTGGTACTTACGCCTCATCTACGGAAAGGCAAATCGGTGGGAAAATTCTGTGTTTAGTTCAGTATCACGGCGATTACTCACCAATTCAACATCAGGTAACTATTAATATTTGTTAAAAGGCTCCATATTGGGTTGTAGCTCCAAACTTTGTAGATGTTTCGCCTCCTGAAATATTAAGGATAAGAACTCATTTTCCGTCGCCGAAAAAGCGGAAACATTACTATCTTGTGACATACAACGTGATATTCCCTTCAGTCAAAGGTTAGAATTATACATACGAATATTTGAAAGAATAAATAGTTGGCTTGGGGTAAAGTTTTGTATTCAGCATTTGCTCGTTTATCTTTTCAAGAAGGTGTTACCTTTCCTGAATTATATGTGCAGAACATGTTAGTAAAAATACTGCAGCAGCCCTTACATACTTATGTATCTTTGGTAAAATATAATCGAAGGTTGATTGTATAGTGGAGACTGTAATACTGGATGAAAATGCAAGTAAGCATTTATACCGAAGTGTTAAAAAGACAACACCTGATATTAGAGCTACGAATGATCGACTGGCACACTTAAATCTCTAAGGTTCTCAGTTAAGGTCAATGTAGTAATGCATTGGAAAATCAAATTTCTTTACACATTTCGTAAGCATAAGTCTGGTGAGTAAAAGAGAGTATAAAAAAATTAATTTTCGTGTTATCTGGAAATCTATTATCACATCTTCAGTTATACTCTCAGGTTTGGTAATATTTGAAAGAGAAAATCTTCCGAATACGTGCGGACAATGTAAATTGACAAAGTCACTGCTATTTCCATATTTTTCTTTAATTAAGACACAGACACCGAAAAATTGTATTTGGACACCGCTGGGATGGGATCACAGATCTCTCGATTACTAACCGAGTGCGTTCGCCTTAAGCTACAGTGCCAACCCTCCACTGCGCCATATGTGTTTATCTGTCAGCATCTGACTTCAAAAATTCGTAGAGTTGAACTGAGCAATTAAGGCGTCTCCATATGGTGGGGCTTAACAGCACAAGATATTTAATTATAGTTAATAAATCCAAAGAGCGAGAGAAATGGTGAAAATCTGATTTTTACAATGAGAAATGGTAAAATCTGATATTCCCTCAATTTGAGCTTCATTTTGATCCTTTGTGTGCAAAGGATCAAAATGAAGCTTTAATTGAGGTGGATACTGATAAGTTTGTTAATGATGTTTCTAAGTAGGTGCAGAAATTTAAATGTTTTACAGCACAGCAAATGGCCGAAACTTTTCATTGATTTGTGATAGTTATTTCTGGAGGTGCAAGTAGGCGACATATGGAATTGTAACAGTGTAGCACCAAATCTTTGTTTTTCTGCAAATTTTTTTACGATATTAAAAAAAGCGTTGTTCAAACCTTACTGCAAAAAATCCGGAGTGCGATTTTGCAAATTCCTCAACTTGCAATAGTTATCTTATTCAATTTTAGCTGCGAAAAATCTCAATCTTATACGTCAGCTACATCAATAGGGCTTAGATTGCATCAGCTAGTTTGGAGCGCAAGTTGAATTTGATATTAAAGAAGTGCTACGTTTGACATTTATTTTATTTCTCTTATTAATATCAGTGTCATAGATATATCATGTCACCACCCCAGATAGAGTGTTCATACGTATGCATAATGCAAAATTTCATGACTAATATTATTCTAACGCATAAGTTATGAACAATTCTATGTTCGAACAGGAGAAACGGTACATAACCACGAACTAGTAACAATTTTCCAGTAGCTAGTGCCAAGGAACCTAGGAGGAGGTGAACTAGTCTTAGGAGAAAAGAGAGCAATGAGGTCCAAAGGTGCAAGTTACAAAATTTTGAATAATACTGGAAACACGAATTTACAGATTTTCTGTACTCGTTATTGCTGTGAAGTCGCTACATCGTAAAGGCTACGAATACACCAGCGGTCACTTGTTCAGAAAACTTTCACGCAATTTTGGAACATCCACTAAAATTTCCCGGATTCGATGATAATTAAATATCAACGGTACTACGTGGCATTACTTTATTTCCCGTTTGTAAAACATAAATTTTTATATCTTTTGTAAGTGTCCCCCCGCCCCTCCCCCAATGAAAACAAAAAACATCTTTGAATGATTTAAACTTTGTTATTAATAACGCATTAGGTAAGAGTGTTCGGTTACGTAATGTAAAAATATTAAACATTAAACATGGTTTATAATCAAATGTAAAAGCATTACAAGAACGTTTCGATGATCGTGAATTTTGAAAACCCTTGCCGAATGAATTTCATTTTTCCACTTCGCTGAAAAATAGACAGGACGGGGCCATTAAAAAAAATATCCCCTCAGTTTTTTCGTGTATCGAGAACAGTGATTTAGGTACACATTTTGACAATTGAGTATTGAGACCGAATTTTGGTTAATTCCCGGAAAAACACACAGGTCGGGAAGGCATGGCGTTTTGATAGCAATTTATCAGCTATGAGGTGGCAACATCGTTTCCGTTTGAAATACACAGCTGATTTTTTACGCTGTCCATGACTGTTTAATACCAGACTTCCGGTTTGGTTTGAATATCGATAAAACTGCATCTGATAAAATTGATTTATTGATTTATGTGTATGTGGCTAATTTCCTAACTCCTGATCAAATCTTCAAATTGTATGCACCCTATGTTAACGGACGGGAAAATCTGGAACATGATCAAAGGCTCGGACGCTTGATTGCAATGCAGACGTCACATCCCATTTAGTAAGTGAGCGAATGTATAACAACTGATCATTGCATGACCTTGAGGATGCTGGGATACGTGCTTAGAGTTAATAAGGAGATGCTTCGTTAAATTTCAGGGCAAGGTTATGGGGATGGGGATGTTTTTGCTGGTTTTGCTATTTATCTTCTGCGATACGACCAGAAACATGCTCGGATGGGGTACGCAAATAACATCTTCGACACTACAGAAACAAAGCAAATTTTCTCCGAAGAGTTGTACCACGTGAAAAGATATGGTCTTTTCGTATCATCTCGAAACGAAGAGTCAGAGTACTTAATAGAAGTCGCTACAGTCACCCAATGAAAAGACTATCAAGTTACAGAATCCAGAAGCTAAACAAAATTTCTGCGATTTTACGACAGCAAGGGAATTCTGCATTACGAGTTCGTTCCTAAAGGCACTACAAGCCCAGGCAATGTTTACACATTCATTTTGAAGCGATTCGCGATTCCGGAAGATGATTTTTCCTGTTTGGCTTGAGTGCAAAAAAAAAAAAAAAGAGAAATTGTTCCTTCTTCAGAATAAAGCACCTGCACACACATCTCTTGGTGTACAGCAATTTCTGGCCCGAAAACAAGTGTATTTACTAACCCTCACCAATAAACTCCAGATTTGTCACCGTGGGACTCTTTTCTCGTCCCTAAGTATTATGAAAGCTGACTTCAAATGGAAAAAAAAAAAAACATTATTGACGTACAAAGAACTGTGACATCTTGTCTACGCTCGATACCAAAAGATGACTTCTACAAATTCTCTGTTTCGTTAGCTAATCGTCCCACATCTTGGGTCAACGCAGGTGGAATGTTCTTTTTATATAAGATTTTTCACGTCATATTTCCTATTTTTGCATTGCTTCTTAATGCAGTTTGATTATTTAATTAGCGCACTGTGTAGAAACTCAAAAGGAAGGATAAATTAGAGTTCACTTCGGAGATCTTATAAGAGCAGCATCTTCTCCACCAAATTCATTCAATGCAAAGATGGAGTAATTAAAACGATAGGATATATACACCAATCTAGCTTTCTTTTTGTAAAGGAGAAGTATTCTTCTCCGGTTTTGGTTTTGGATGTACTCCAAATGATAAAGGTCACAGCATTATAGATTTTTGACAATATACATATCTTAAGAGGTGTCGCAAAGCCACAAAACATCTCGTTTTGCGAGGATAATTGATCCAACATGAGGAACAGGTTTCCAAGAATTGCGAATCTGCTAAATCAGATTCTTCTTACTTTAGTCGATGCTTCGTGGCGATAAAGTTATTTCCCGACAGCTACCAACGGGATTATAGCCACTGCTCTGCTATGCATTTATTACTTAAACGATTAACGAATACAGAACAGTCGTAAAATACCAAAAATATTTACTTCTGAATTTAATGGTAATACTAAAACCTTTTGGTGAAGGCTCTCAGCATATCAATATGGAAGAGAATTTGATGCAACATTAATTTGTTAGCTGATGCCGTTTAATTCTGCATTATGTGCCCTTAGTTTCTAAACAATACACTTTTACAAAATGGCGATAACATCAAAGCAAATTAGTACAAATATTTCCGCTTTTGTGATCATACTTATAACTATATTTCTGAATAATAAAATAAGAATAAATGTTACAAGTATTTAATTTTTTTTTTGCAAACACCGAAGAGCCAAAACATTATGGCCAGCGCATTTATACGAATCTAAAGAAAGGATTTGCAAACACCGGCGCGTGTTAGACTCATGCAACAGTATAAATGACACCTCATACCTGTTTATCAGTGTTATTCCCTGCTCGTTAGTTGGGAGAAGGCAAGCGATTATCGTAATGACCAAATTGTAATTGTCCAAGCGCTGGCTCAGGTCATTTCAAGTCTGCAAGGCTCATAGGAAACCTATGGTCAAGCCTTATGTAGTACCTTTAAGAAAGGAGCTAGGATGGAAAACCCACGAACCACTGGCAAAGGCAAGTGTGTACCGAGCCACGGATCGTTGATGCTAAAGGTGAACGAAGACTATCTTATCTTGTATCAGAAAAGAGAAGAGAATACTGAGACGCAGTACGCTGTGAATGTGAACGGTGGTTACGGGAATAATATTTAACAACCCAGAGAGTACATCAAACCCTGCTATAATGATGCTGATTAACGTTTAACTGACGGAACGATATTTTACTTAGTGTTGATGTACTAAAAGATCTCCATTTACAGCGATCTCCAGAACACATCTCTCTAGCTAAAGTGAAAGTCTACCACTCGTCCTCATACACGACCTTTGAGCTTTTCTTTTCATTATATTTTTGTAATAGCACATTCCAGAATATGATCCTCCTATACTTTCCTTGGAATTCCCGTTCTTTTCTTTCCAACCTCTTCAGCCGAAAAAAATTATTTTACTAAGAATATCATCACTCATTCGTTCAACATGCCCAAGCCTCATAAATGTATTTGTTTTCCAACTTATTAGCAATGTTTTTCATCATATTACATATTTACAACATATCTTCATTCCTCATATGATCACACCTTTTGTTAAACCGCACCCGTGAGTAACGCATATCCGTAGCACACGGATAACACCTATGTCTCTTCTACAATATCCAGGTTTAACTGCCAAACATCAGAGTAAGAACAACTGAAAGCATTAATAATCTGCAATACGGAACTTTTTTGAGAGCCATCATTTCCTGTAGAAATTAACTTGTAACGGGTGTGACTTTAAGGAGGAATTCATTTCTCTCCTAATTTTTCTGTCCAATTTGTTCCGTCTGACAAACACGTTTTCTAAATATAAAAAGCCCATAAACCTGGCCTACCTACATGTCATGTAAAACTGCATTTTGTGATTGCATTTTCCCGCCCAAAAACCCTAACTTTTGTTTTTCCCTTAATTACTCTCAGCTTGAATTTTATATAATCTTCGTATAATAGGGGAAAATAGTCTGTAATTTCCTAAGTGTTTTCTCTCTGTCCAACAGGACTGTTTCTTAAGCATACAGCCAGTCTTCACTCACTGACATAAGCAACACATTGATCATTATTATTCATTTGGCATCAGGGATTCACACGTATCCGTGAGGATTTTCATTAGACGTCCATGATGACACATTACACAACCTATCGTCTAACTGCTATACCAATAGAAAACCATCTCGACAGAAAACCATTCCCACGTACCCATGGTCTACCTCCAATGTACATAAATTTCACACTATTAAGCAGATTCCCGGTGATATAATACATTTTCTGTACGTTCCACTGAATTAACGAGTTATTTGAATTTGTGAAGGCAGAAATTTTTTTTTAGGCAGCAGCTACATACTTTCCGATCATCACACGTAATGGCAAAATTTTGTGGTTAGTGCTGCTGTTACCACGCTTGAAACCACTATATATCCCACACTCTCTCTGACGTAACAGCTCCTACCTTATTAATGATAACCTTTCAAACACTTTCCCTGGTACACTCAAGAAGCTCATACCAGGTAATTTTTGCATTCAGTCTGGATCATCCTTTTCCCTTATACGCAAAAGGATATGACAACAGCATCCTGTCTAATGATGAGGGACTTGATCACTAATTACGGACACAACTGGAAAAGTTCAGTGAATCAGTCAATTTACAGAGTCACCACCATATCATAACTTCTCAGCAGACACGTTATCAAATTCCATTTATCTAGAACAATGCACCATATATGGTCTCATTGAAAATGCCAACAGAGAATATTGAAAAGCCTATTGCGTGCTCATACGCGGCTAATGGAATTTTCTTGCCATGAATTTCAATAATTTATTTTTAAAAGAAACGTGTGGGTGAAGCACGTGATGTATCTTTCGAATCAGTGAGTTAAATCATCGCGAAATTTGAGGACCAGATTGAAAGTTCTGAAACCGAAAATTAGAAAACAGGGGTCCTTTTCAGATATTGTTTTTCCAATGTGGTAGGATGTCAGTCAGAAAATCATTATAGCAGAATTTAACTTCATGCACCCAGGATAGCTTTTTCAAACCTAACAGTTTCCAATTTCGCCAGCAGAACACCATAAAAATGATGAATTTAACAGCTGTCTGTTCCAGCAGTTATATTTTGATTATATATAAAGAATACAAACATCTTTTTCTTCAAATTTTTACTAGGTATTTTTTGGAAATCTCAGTTACCAAGAATTTCTCTCAAACAAAAGTTTTGCATGATTGTTGTGTTATATCAGAAATGTTCTCCCTGAAATTCATTATATTATGTAAATTCCTTGACAACACTTTAGTCGAAGGTAGGAAAAACCCAATAAATATCTACTTGATCGTATTTAGATACATCTGCCAAGATTAAAACACACTTCCTATTTTTCTTGAGCTAGAAGTGTAATTTTCCGAAATCCTTTTTGCTAATCTGGTTTCCCATAGAAACACCTACGTAAAAGGATAACTTAACTGTTTCAAATGTTATATGCAAAAGAAACACCTACGTAAAAGGATAACTTAAATGTTTCAAATGTTTATATGCAAAAGAAACACCTACGAAGATCACACATGAAAATGCTTGTTGTACATCAAAGAAAATGTCTGGTTCATTATTTAAATTGCTTTTAAGTTCTCGTTAAAATGTATTTCTAAAGGGAAAACCTTATATACGCAGAAAAAAATTGTTTCGAAAAACTTATGTACTTAGAATTTTTCGTGGAAACATTTGGCGTGACGTAAATATTACACACGTCATTAAATTTCCGTGAACATTTTACTTGTTTGTTAGTCTTCAATAGGATTTTATTTGTGTGATATGATCTAACACATATCTGTAGACTTCATTGAAGACTAAAAGCAAATTAAAGAACTAAGTGTCTATTGTTTCAGAAAATATCATAACTGAGTTCAATTTCAGTAAATAATTTAGATAAAAAATTTATAATTTTTAAAAATTTCAAAATCATTTAAATTGAGCCTTTTTGGAGTTTGATGTCAAGAACGACATTAGTTGGTCATAATTACGGGGATGAAATCAAGGTTATTCGTTGGTGTAAATTTCGAACTACGAAAAACTACTCGCATAATCAAAATGATTGACCGAAAGATGGCAGCGCGATTGCGGACACTCATGCTATTAACTCAAGGGATATTAGTAGTGCGTGTGTTTTCCAGTGGAAGCTTTGAATTTGTTTCGACATTTGTATTTATCCAGTTTGAAGATGTGTTTTGCATTGTGATGTGTAACTAGAAAGAAGTTGCGACGATATGTTCATCCCTTGTGAAATGCCATAGGAATTGGCAGGAAATGCTTCTAAGTCAAGATGTTTAGACGGTCACCAAATGATCCTCCGAGGGGAATTGTCTTATATCGCTTTTGAATACAAGTGTTAGAAGAAGAAATTTTCAATCATTTTCGAATCTGTATACCCGTACGCTTGGGACGTGGTACATTATTTTTTATATTCCTCCTGATATCGTCAGGATCTGGAGAATAGTTAAAATTATTTCAACGAAAGCTAACAGAGCGGAATCCAAAAATATATTTGGCAGACAGCATTCTGGAATATTTATTTCGACGGAGAAGTAGTTTTTCGGACAGCCCAGTCGTCCAGATAATCACGTATGAGGAAAGGATGAAGGTCTGTGTTCCCCGTACATTTTGGAAGTTGTACATATTTCATCGTATTCCTTTTTATATAAGCCATGATGACAACAATTGGTGTCGTCTTATGTGTTATCTAACAGAAGGAAATCGAAAAACTGATTTAGATGACTACATTCTTAGTACAATGTATGTTAATGTACCTATATGTGTATATTTATCAAATTACAATTTCAAAAAAGTGAGTTCGTGAAGAACTATGAAAGAAAATGCAGCCGAAAACCATTCATTTTCATTTGCGTAAAAATCCTTTTCATTTATCACACATACTATAGCTTGGTTCTTGTTGAAACAAGAACCGAAGTCAAACGTATATCATAAGATATAAAAAATGTTAGGGACTGTATTTCTGAGAGGTATATGGCACGTATAAATGAGATAAAAAATTCCTTCTTCGTCGTGCTGATAAGTTTAGAAGAAACA